>JAHHFK020005439.1:0-151236 GCA_024533555.2 Aedes koreicus
AAAAAAGTAGTTCTGTTCGAGATGTTGCCAAAAATCTGGGTACTTCTAAGAGTAACGTCCAACGTGCCAAGGCAAGAATCCATCTAAAAACCTTCAAGAAGCAGAAGATGCCGCGGGCTCGGAAGTTGTATGACGGTCTATTGTGTGGAAAATCGGCGTGTATTGTCATGAATAATGAACGCTTCCAGAAGATCAATATTAGGGGCTATTCATAACCACGTAGACTTTTCGGGGAGGGTTTACGCTCCATACAAATTTTCAAAAAAATTGGATTGAGAAAAGTCTACGGCTCTGCACAAGGCAAAAGGAAAGGTGTTGCAGCAACAGATACCATCGAAAAATTTGCGAAAGACTGGAAAAAAGTGTCTGAAATAATTGCGAAGGAGTCTATGCAGAGATTTATGAGCAGCGTTAGAGCAAAAGTACTTTCTTTGCCTAATGATTATAGATAAAAAGATTGTTTTATATGCTACTGAGAGAGAACATTATAGAGAAATGATTCATGACACCAAAATAAAAAAAAAAAATTTGTTTTTATCTTGATTTTTTAGAGTGCTTATACTTTCTGGGACACCCTATATTACGGGTGGGGGGAGATGTATTATTGTTCACGATCGATCATTTTCCGTTTTCAGAAAATTCAATGGTATCCCAGATATATTAACAAAAAAAAAGATATAGACGCTCATCAACCCTCGTTATGACTATCTTGAAGTCTTATGGTATAATTCAGTTAGTTAAAACCACATTTAAATGCTGCTTTTCATACAAACTATTTTAAAATCTTCTTAAAATAATTATAGACTTAATTTTGCCAGCTCTACAAAAGGTTCACAAGATTCTATATTAAAACCTTATTAAAACTATTCTTAACGTAGATTTTTCAATGTTTTCAAATCTCTTCAATGCTTGCATGATAAAAAAAACTTCACATGCAAATTGTATAGATTGATAAAATACTTCTTCTATGATATTTCAAAAATAAACATTAATTTGATGAACGATTTTTGCGCATGAAAGACAATTCAAAATAGAACCGGAAGTAGATATTTGGTTAGAAAAAATATTTTGTATGCTTTCTTGCGTCACAAACAAGAAATACTTTGATTTAAATGCTAAAGAAATTTCTAAGCTTTTATGTTATAGTGCATTTGATTTTAATGCGCTTTTAAATTCCCTAAAACCAGGATAAAATGAACAAAAAAAAATAAATGCATAGAAATAAGAAAACAGAATCAAAGAATCAAAGCAATGTAAACAAAAGCAATGACAAGACCACGATCCACACTAAACCAAAAAGAAAGAAGATAGAGATAAATAAAGTTGAAAAATATCACCATTTCATTTTAATTTTGCAGCATTTGGTGGGGCAATAAGAGCGCAAGTCAGTCAAAAGCCGATGATGAAGGGGGAGGGGTAATGGCGAACTAGTCTATTCAGACCACATGGACTCCATGGGAAGGAACGAGGATAGGTTTGGGTAGGTGCTTAAGGTAGGGCGTTTTTGGACCGGTTAAAAATTCTGCAAAAAGAAGATCATAAAATCGTTAATTTACAATTCCTCATTACAATGATACACGGCAAATCCCGAAAAGATAGAGAGAGCCATTCCCTATAGTTCGATAGTTCGTATCAATGTGACCAGGCTATTTGAGATGCCACTGTAAATTTCATGATGGTTTTTACGCTACTAGTTACTATATCAAAGTAACATCTCTCTATGATTTGCTATAATTTGAAAGGCGGCTGTCGTATACCGCACATATTTATATTAGAATTAGAATTATAAGTACAAGTTAATGTATGTTTGGTGTTTAGTTAATGACAATCAATGAAAGAAATTGCCACGCCAATGAAAAGTGCACCTCCTGTCGTGTCCCTTAACTACTTGATGCCAGGCGTCTACAAACTGTTTCTAGCCTCGTTTAAGCGTAAATTGCGTCAAAGCCCGCCGGTAGCACACCTCTTTTATTCTGAACTAACCCACCTATGACAAACCCCAGTCTTACGATACTCTGAGTTCCTAATCGGGGTTTCAAGAATTTAACGTTTGAATCTTACTTCCCCTCTTTGTTTACAAAATCGAATGCGTCTGTTTGAAAACGTACTCGAGATTTATTGGTTTGTTTTGATTGTTCGGAATACATAAAGACGCAAAAAGTAAAATAAAAGGGGATAACCATTTAATAACATTTTCCCCGTTGTGGTTTCACTGCTTCAAAATCCCAGTAAAATTCTAACCGCTGCTTGCAATTGTTAGTGCAATTGATTAATTTGACATACATACAACTTCATGGGATTCTCTTGATAGATTTTCGGTTCACTCTAAGTTTTATTAAACATTTGTTGAATTATCATATAATTCAATAGAAACCGTGTCGGCAGTATAAGCTAAGCTTTAAGTAAGTTTTAAAGTTAAGTTTTGTAATCGAGATTTTTAGACTCACGCTGGTTCATCTCCAATCATAGTCATTTAAACACATTTTGGTTATTTTATGTGACCTTGCCGTATGAAGTGAATGATAACCACTACGCCAGGGTCAACCCCAGTTTAGTTTTATTTGCATTACGAGGAATATGTGCATGTGGAAATATATGGACAATATCCTCAAAACCACAATTAGTGTTGTCGTATGAATATAAATATTCGGTTAAAAAACTATGTTCGTTCTCTCAGTGTACTTTCCAGAGAACTATAAAACCGCAATTTCCATAACTCCTACGTTTCTCAGTTAAAAATTGATCCGAGTGTTTGTTGCATTAGCAAATCTCATAGAATTCAGTAAACAAAACTAGAACTTATCCATTAGTCTTGAAAATCTCTCTTGGGTACTGTATATTTATTTTATGCAGAGGGGTCTCCTTGACTATGATTGAGATTGCAATACTGAATATTGCACTCATTTGAAGTACTCAAAAAACACAAAAAACTACTGTCCAAAAATATGATAAAAGTAACACAACATATTTTGTGATAAAAATATACGCAGGATGCAATTTACTTATACACACCTACATGTATTTGTTTTGGATTACCTGGTACGCAGCACAACACTACTTGCATTTATTCATGATTATTTACACCATTCAAACCAAAGTAGAATAGTTAGTCTCCAACATGCATTACATTGCAAATAAATCCACTTGTTTTCGACCGATACAGTGCATCAGAATACAAACAAAATCTGCAGCGTTTAGTCACCATTCAAATTATCATTCTACTTTCCACATGGTTTGCAAATCCATTCCGCACATTACCCGACGATGATTCACCATAAACTTCAATTGTCAGAAGGTAAGCCGTAATGAAACTCTCGAGTGAAAAAATGCGTCAACCCCTTCACAACAAGGCTCGTTGACTAGGGACAACACAAGGTAAACTCTCACTTGCGTCATATGAAAACAAACCATTCAAACACTGTTCAACACACTTTGTACGATTATACTTCTTCAACATCCAGCATCCTATGGGGCTCACCATCATCATCAATGTTACTACCGTTTCTTCGAGCCGGGTTTTAACATCCACATATTCGCTGCCCAGTTAAAGCGTGCAAAATTCACCACATCAATTACCGTATGTACAAAGATGTGAAGGGAATAAAACACATAAAGATGCTGGATCCTATGGAACATGGAATTCCAATCTCATAACCGTTTCGCTAACGTACACACAAACAAACGTGATGCGAAATTTTCACTCTTAATTTCTCAATTACCAAGTTTTGCTAGCTAGACCAGTTCCAATTGCTTCACGGAGACAAAACTAATTCAACCGACAACAACAGAGACGCGCACACGACTGCTACCAAACTGGCATTCGTGACCACCGTTTGAGCCGCCTGTACCACGCAAAAAAGCCCTATTTGAGGTGGACCCATCGAAGGCCTGAATGAGACTGCCTACGCACAGTCTCACTCGCATTAATGGAACACCAAGTTCGACTGACTGTTGCGGTTGAATGGTAGTTGTGACTAATGAATTGGAGTGAGCGGGACAAAACGAACAAGCAAATGAATGAGCGTAATACAAAGTTAATCCTATATGTAGGGTTAAGATCTAGTTTCTGTCATATTCAGATTTATGAACAAGTCTCTTGTTTGAACTTTTAGCAAAATGATTTCAATTGATTGCTGTCTGCGTATGTGATATATCGGATAATGACGCTTATACCAAAGTAGTTCTCCACCATACGGCGATGACAAGGTCCATCCATATGGTACGGCGCGCGCTCATACTACATTACTGGACTGAGTGACGACAGGTCGAGCTATGTACGATTTGCGCTAACAAGATAGGTTTTATACTTCGAAGAAATTACACATGTCTGAGTTTAGGGTTGCAGCACGTGAATTTGCTGGGGGATTATAGCAACTATCCAAACGAGATCACATATGTAATCGATATGTGCCCTCTAATCCTAATTGCAAAAGTCAACTTGATGACCTGGTTCAGGTTTCTTGGACGAAACCTCCTAAGTATTGTTAAATATTGGGATCCATTGACGTCAAAATTAACGCCAGACTCAGGTAAAATTACAACATCAATTCGATAAACTGCCTGTTCCACACTAGATGTGGGTAACAATTTTCGAAAAATCCCTTGTACGCCTAAAGCTGCACCAAGGAAACAGGACCAAAACAACCAAAAGGTTCACAACGAAGACTCGAAAAATAATAAATGTCTACAAAATATTACTGGCCTTACATGCAAAGGCGACTAACTGCCGCCGAAAACAGTACCAATAACAACAACAACAAAAAGACGACCGTGCTCAACTCACACGCCAGACATTTAGAGCAATGCATGTAATGGTTTGTTGTACTGTATAGCGAGTTCGGATCTTTGCCAACTGACAATCGGCGATGTAAATCATGACTAGCCGCAAAGCAATGGCCAGAATGGAGTGAACAAACAAAACAAATAGTACGCCTAGGTGTTCGGTGTAATAGCGATGAAAAGAAAACAAAACCTGTGTTGTAAATCAATCGCGGGTCGTTATTTTGTACTGGCTACTCAAACATGACGCAAGTTTTTCGAAGAGTATACTGAGTAATACTGAGCAGTAGTAGCTTAAACAGCAGGGAATGCAACGCAACGCTTTGAACCGCGGTGTGCATCGTTAGACAAGCAATAATTACTACCCACTGCTGGAGCCACGCTCTTCGCTACTGCCTGGCGTTATTGTGGATGCTGCAACGAAAATGGTTGGGGGTGCATTCATACGAATCGAAAGATACGGATGACTGGTTCTACTGTAAGAGGAATTCAGGAATTTTAGGAATATGGCGAGACATCATATAACGATGACAAATACAAGATTGAAATGTAAATTGTGATCAGCCGAATTCGAGTGAATGCGATTTAAATACATACAACTTTGTTCAAGGAGATTGAGAATCTTCCGCGGAGTTCAAGGAGATTGAGAATCCTTCTTGGGCGAATTCATTTGAGGGTATATGTTTAAATTTAAGTTTTAACTTAAAGTTTTAGAATTAAAAATAAAAGAAAGAAAAAGGTTTTCGGGATCAAGGGCGAACGCGAAATTATTGCACTACTTTCAACTGGCTGTAACTTTTTCTCCACAGGACAGAAATCACCAAATTTTGCACCGTTCCACTTTGTTTACATCCTACGAATTGTGTAGTTGTGTGGTTTGTTGTGGCCAAGATGGATTTCACTCACATCTGGAGACGCTTGAAAAAAAATGTCCTAACGTGCTTTGGGAAAAATGCTGCCAATATGTAATTCAGCCATCTCAAGAGTACTTAAAAGATTCAACGACCGGTTAACTTTGGATCACAAGTGCGGAGCAGGACGGAAACCGGGAGCAGCATGTAGGAAGACGAGGGGAAGGATAAGGGTAATTTCACTCTAAATCTCAACATTTCAACACGTGCTGTTGCCAAAAAGGTCGGCGTTTTACAAAGTTGCCTCGAGAAGGTCAAGGCACGAGCTGGATAACATACATACAAGATTCAAAACTTTCCAAACCGGGATGAACGGCAGCAAACTGTTGCCAAAACCCGTGCTAGGTAGCTCTACAAGGAGACATTGACCAGATACAGTTGCTTTGTGTTGGCTGGCCAAACATACGTCAAAGCTGACCTACAACAAATGCCAGGACAGCAGCTTTACACCGGAATAGACATATTTAAATGGATGATCGTTTCAAAAAGTAGAAAATGTAAAAAAAATCATAGAAATACTTCATTTGGCAGGCTATCTGCACCAACAGGCACACAACAGGCACCATCAATAGTGAAATTTACAAAACTGAATGCTTCCAAAAACGTCTTTTGCCATTTTTGGAGAAGTACAGATTAATGAAAAACTTCTATTTTGCCCGGATTTAGCTTCATTCCACTATTCTAAAAGCGCGCTGTAATGGTATGAGACAAATTCGATGCATTTTATCCACAAGGATCTGAATCCACCAATTGGTGATATTGGGCCATGATGAAGCGGGAACTCAGAAAAACCAAGGAGAAGGTGAAGGAAGAAAAAAAAAAGGGGGGGGGGAGGAAAAAAAAAAAAAAAAAGGTATGGCTGTACATGCTCTTGTGGGGGGGGTGAAGCTGGAATACTTTATTTGTATTTTATTTTTTTCTTATCAAAAAAAAAAGTAAATGTTAAAATATTTATTCTTTATTTTAATTTTTATTTTTTGTTGTTTGTATTTTGTTTTTTTTTGTTCACAGTAATATTAAAAAAATATTAATGATGATGATGATGTAATACTACCATCTATTGTTGCAAAGTAACTTTCCATAGCAGTGGAATAATCTGAGAAACGATTTGTTCAGGATTCTATTACTGTATGTGATCATCAAGCTCCTGTATGAAGGGCCAAAAACGTTTGGGCGGGCCCGTAAGCAGAGACACTTACGCGAAACCCGCGAATATAGGGAAAAGAATTTCCTTCCAAAAGCAAGGTCACACAGACAGTACTAGAATCGAGCCCTCGATTGACAGAATAAACCCAATAGATGTGGTCGAAGAGCCCGCCCTCGTTCCGCGAAATGTTAACAATAGGGAGGAGGCAGTCCCATGCTCCCTATCCAAATCGTTTTACTTGGGTGCCCTGATGGACCCTCCCTTTCCCAGTTATATTTTATTAATATTTAGTTTTATTTTGAACACGAAAAATTAAGATAACATTATAGACAAGAATGCTCATTTATTCAAATTTCAAACTTAAATGATACATCCAATGGATTGTTACTGAAAAATAAATAAAAATTAGATATGTATTAATATCCTTCTAGTCCTGGAAACGCTGAAAACAGAATAGATCATTCCAAATATCAAAGATAAAATTTCAATAAAAAATATTATTTTATAAAACATGTTGTAATATTTTTCTGTATACTGTTCTAGTAATATTTTAAAGATAGCAATTGTAGTGATCGAAGAGTCCGGTTTGATAATTTCTGAAATAATAGCTTTTCTTACCATAATACCACTAAACACGATATTAAAATATAATTCTACATTGCTTATATGCACATGCCAATATTTTATGAATATAGTAGTTGAAGTTTAGAAGTGCAATTTTAAATTAAATGTTATGCTTAAATGCTGAAAAACAAATTGAGCCTTTGATGCCTGTCATGCTGCTCCAGGCTCTTACATGGTTTTGGAATGCAAAGATGATTCTAAAGCGTTATTATATATAGCATTTAAAGCTTATTGCTTTCACAAATTGCTTAGTGCCTGCTCTCAACTCAGTGTTCCAAATGCACTTCCACAGTTATTAATTGAAAGCTTTCGATGCCGATGATTCTAATGCGTGCTGAAATTATTAATAAATTGAGAATTTAAAATATACAATATGACTTAAGGTACACGATCTTCAGTCGCACCCCCTCACTTCGCTATTGTCAGATTGACAACATTGCCCAGGCTACGCCAACCAGCGTCTCCATGTTTCAGCTGGCAGTCTTTTGTGATCATATGACTCGTGGAGGCGTGAGGTAGGAACTTGTGAGGACGAGAGGTCGGTCGCACCCTCCTTCGAAGTTGTCAACTCACCATTTGAAGCCCCTGTATTCGATGAAATTTGGACACACGCAATTGTTCGTAACTTTTTAGCGTGTTGGTAAAAATTATTGAAATTTTAACTGAATGTATTTCATTGTGTTGTGTCAATTGTGTAATGAGTTTCGTGAAAATCGGTCGAGTGATTTCAGTGATGGCTTCGAATGAAGAAATAGTGCGCCAACAAATTTTGGGCACTCACCTCGAAAACCCAAACGCTTCTCATCGATGGATCGGAAAACAGCTCGGAATCGCACATTCAACCGTATCTCATGTGATCAAAACGTTCAAGGACCGTAAGACAACCAAGCGGAAAAATGGTAGTGGCAAAAAACGTGGCACATCAAATCCGGAGAAGGCCAGGATGGTATTGAACCAATTTAAGCGTTATCCCAACATTTCGATCAGGGATGTTGCGAAAAAGGCGAAAGTTTCAGTTTGTTTTGTGCAGAAAACAATGAATCGTTCTGGATTACATGTGTACAAGGTCCAGAAGGCACCGAACCGGAGCGATAAACAGAACTCGGTGGCCAAAACTCGTGCAAGAAAACTGTACAGGGAGTGGCTCACAAAACCGTTCTGCATTGTGATGGACGATGAGACCTACATTAAAGCCGACACCAAACAAATGCCAGGACAGGAACACTACGTCGCCACCTCTAAGTTGGCCGTTCCGGAGAGTGTACGGAAGAAGAAACTGTCGAAATTTGCCAAAAAAATTCCTTGTCTGGCAAGCGATCTGCGGATGTGGCAAAATGAGTCAGCCCTTCATCACCTCTGGGACCGTCAACGGACAAATCTACAAGGACGAATGCCTCCAAAAACGACTTCTGCCCTTCTTGAGATCTCACGATGGCCCGACACTGTTTTGGCTGGATTTGGTATCTTCCACTATCCCGCCCGTCTTAGACTGGTACAAAGATAATAAGTAGTTTTTGTAAAAGACGTACTCAAACACTCGGAACTTCGCAAGTATCTTTCCACAGAGCTACAACCCTGGTAACCCAAGAATACTCTTACCATCCACAATACACCACTAAAACTCGTCAGTGTGAGCACATCATCGTCGCCACAAGCATACCGTTATCAGAGTTGTGATAAGGAGAGCTCCGAGGCTACTGTCGAAGTTTGTAGGAAAGAGAAATTCACTCGATCATCGCAGCAGACGGTATCCCCCACTTCAAGTTGGGAGAAAAACGGCAGAAACCAAAGGGTCACGGTCCGGTTCGGTACGGTTTTAATGTTTTAACCCTGAGTGTAATTAAAAGTAAAGTGCGCGGAAACATAAATGCCTGCGAAATATAAGTGTTTTCCTAGAGAGAACCGGAGAGCGCTTTATAGCGAGTACGACTATCAAATGATTGCATGATAAATACATAGCTACCGTAGCTATCGAAGGCAATAGGGCGCAACCGTTCATTTCTTCTTAAAAGGCAACACTTCCAATAAATCCAGGCTTTGTAGACGTAGTATTAAGCTATTCTCTAAAAATTATAGACAATAAAATAGTCAATAAGTAATTATAATCACTATTGTGCTTTGGATCCTTTTCAACGATTGAAACTCGTTGAACAGGTTGAACTTTATGTCACAAGATGGTTCTGATGTTAAGCATATTCAAACACTATAATTGTAACCAGATTTTAATTTTCAAATTCCAGCATTTTTTCCCGACTTCCCGATACTGGATTTATCTAGACATATATAACGGTGGCTCAAAATTGAACCATAAATGAAGTAAGGCTGATAAAAAAAATGTACATGGTGACAAATATGGACAATTTTATTAACAGGTAGCTTCTATGGAAAAAGTGCTATCTCCATAGCTAATGTCTCAAAAATGTTTCTTTTTCATTAGAGTTTAGCTAGTCCAAAGATTTGGCATTCGTACGAGTCCAAACTGTATGAAAAATTACGTTTTTAAAACTTCACAAAACTTCAATAATATGGAAACATGAAGAAAATAATCGATTGGAGTTTTTATAAAACATTACAACATTATAAATCCAATTTCAACAAAATGAGGTTAAATTTAATAGGAAAAAGCTTTTCAGAAAACATCACAGCCCTATTTATCCCACTGCATATGGTTTTGATTTATGAAAAAAAGGATTTATATATAATATTTCTAGAATACGTAAAAGAACCCGAATGAAACAACATACGACAACATGGCGATGGAAAGCGAAAAGAGAACTAAAACGCGCCAAGGCGAGCGAAAAGAGAACTAAAAGATTACGTGAAGAGTTTTATGACGACTCTGGATAATCTGGCAACGGGTGGAATTTGAAAGTGGGCAATGGCGCTGACGGTGGTGACGACCACCAACCAAGCAGTGAATGAGAAATCGGTAAGATCGTTCCATATTTTATACACTTATTTCCGTCATTTATGGTTATTTTCAGCCTACCAAGCGACTTGATTTTTTGAACATGTAAAGAGCCACACTGACAATACAATGTTCGAAAATTCAAAGAGTTTAGTTTAAATATGGCTGAATTACAGCGATGAATGACGAGAAACGTAAATAGTACTCCACTGCCGAAGTACACTCAAAAAAGAAGAGCAAAATTTTGCTTAAAAAAACGTTATGTTCAACGTTCTATAACTTTGTGAATTATCAATATTTGTGGCTGAAAATTTGACAAACATAATAACTAATATATTAACCTTATGTGAACAAAATTTCATGATGATAAGGTTTATTAATTTGAAGTTTTCATATGTGAAAAAAGTAGTTTTTGGTCATACCAATATGAAAAATTCGAATTTCTGTGAAAAATTTAGGTAGCATATTAAAAATATCAACATAGCCTGAAAAAAATATAGGAAATAATGTGGACATAATTTGATGACAATTTGTTTCTATGAACCACAGCTGGCTTCAAAGTTGATGCACCAACATGAGTATTTCCCTTTTTCACTCGATATTGACCATGCTGAAATATCGGTGCAAAAAAAAATCCGAGGCGAATTCTACTAATATCACTGCATAATACTGTATTCGTAGTTTTCACCAACTACGTGCTCAACTGTCATATGTATGCCATATTTTTAAGTTCTTCCTGGGTTACACTAGTTATTTGGTATATTTTACGCGTAACAAATCATGTGTATTGATAAGATGAATTCGCGTCGGCTTTTTTTTGCACCGATATTTCAGCATGATCAATATCTGGTTAAAAAAGGAAATACTCATGTTGCTACGTCAACTTTGACGCAAGCTGTGGTCCAAACCACTTGATGAAAACGTTTTTTAGGCTATGGTGAAATTATTAATATGCTACATAATTTTTTCACAGAGATACGGATTTTTGAAAGTGCTATGTCCAAAAACTACTTTTTTGACACATGTTATCAAAACTTTGAGTTTATAAACTTTATCAACTTGAAATTTCGGTCACATAAGGTCAATATATTAGTTATAATGTTGTCGCAAACATAGGATTTCACAAATTTATTAAAAATGCATCCACTGTAACGCAAGTCAATGTAAATGTTAAAACGAGATGAGAAAAACCGAACTTATATAACACTTCGTCCGGTTGCGGGGTGCAGCAAAAAAATAGAAACAGTAGAAAAAACCGCAGAGCACAATCCGGAAAGTGAATTGCAGCAATTACACAATTAGGGCACGATTCATTTGGAAACACATGATTGTATAACACTACACTTGAATTACAGTGACCGGCAAAAAAAAAGATAACTTAACGCATATCAATGTCTATTTATCATCCCAAAAAAAATTTCTAAAATATATTTAGTTATAGTTAACTATAACATCATTTAGTAGATTTTTTAAGAATTCATTGACAAATATACCAGTTTCAGTTTACTATAAATGAAAAGACTCACCAGCGAAAAATATATCAAGTCATCTAAACCATTGACACACCCCTCACAATTCATGGTATCGACATTTTACTGTTTATATCAGTCACATAAGTCTACTGTAGAACTCTGAACTTAACCGATTGCGCTCAACGGAAGTGTTTTTGAAGTAGCAAAAATGAGCGGAAAGGAAATTCAACTGTAAGTCCGAAATCATATCGTGCGTGATTGTCAAAAAAACGAATCCCAACGCAAAATAACCGTTTAGTATGGGATTAGCCGTGGAGCAGTTCAGAAGATCAATTTAAAGTATACATTGTATTGGTGTTGCTGATTTATCAGGAAGAGGACCAAAACGCAAAAGTGATGCACGATCAGAAACCAGGATAATCCGTGAGATCAAAAAAGATCCACGCATTACCAGTTACTCGGAGCTAACATTTATCAGAAAATTCCTAGACCAGACCGGGAATCAAACCCAGCCACCTCCAGCATGGTGTTGCTTTGTAGCTGCCAATAGGACCCAATTCTACTACTATTCTTCTAATTCTACATCACATATTAAACTGAATGTTGAATTTCGCGAAAAACAGTTTCAGTAAAAAAACACGTCACTTTCGAAGCCCTAACCCAACGTAATTTTATTTTCGCCTTTTTGTTATTTCTGTCTTGATTCACCATAAAACATTTAAAATTAAAAGGAAATTTCTGATTTTTAATATAAATAGTTCTTGATGGATGAGGGTAGCATAACTTGCAAATGGATTAGTGTTGCCTTGAATATTATTATTTCGTTTACTTAGGATTCGCAACCAAAAAATGTAAACTTACCAAACCTGGTCACCTAAGCCCTCCTTCCCACTCGTTTCCATTTAGACGACAAATATAAAAAATGCATACCGCACACTCTAGTCATCAAAACTTGACGACCACGAGGACGATGTCATCAGTAAACAACAGTGTGCAATGTGGGCATTTTAAATGCTCTTGAAGTAAAGTTCACGACCGGAGTTGCAGCTCGGCTGTAGACATAATTCAGCTGACCGCATCGTATGAGGTGAAAAAAAAATTTACAAGTAATAGTTGTACCAAGGTGAGGTATATTTTGTTCAACAGGCGCGATATTTCGTAGAAATCAATCAAATATCTTTCAAGGTATATGAGTGGGGGTGGGGGTGATAAAGGTAAGTATGCATAAATTCTTACATACCAGTTACTTTGATTCTTAGCTCGCAAAACAGGAAACTCGCGAGAAAATTTTTAAATATTCATAAATATTTATAAACCGGCATGTTTATGGTACGGTATGGCTGAATGCGTAAAGCGTCTATTTTTAAAGCTGTAGTGATAAGAATGAAGCGATCAAAACAGGGAATAGCAATTGGGCGTTAACTTGTTGGAAATGTGTTTGGCATTCAACGATGAGTTAATTCGGTCTGTGAGGTTTAAATTCAACTTCCAAATAAACCAAATCTGTTTCAACGTTCTTCAGGCAGGTGAAAATCCTACGTGAAACGACGGGTCGTAAAACTGACACCTACACAGAGGCCCGCCTCAAACGGAATTGAGCAACAAAACAATGTATCCACGATTAATGACCTTATACTTGAGAACACCCAGCAAGAATTTTGTAGCTAAGTGCGGAAGGTGGTACCATAACTAATTTGCTGCACAAAATAATTGAATGATTTTTCTACACCTCCCGCTACAAACAGGACTTTCCTTCAATTGTTTTCAGAAGGCCGAATATTTTACGGGTGCTCTTGCGTAAAATACTTGTGCTACCATGTTAAAAAGTGAAGGTTGGGTAATTTTTTTATTCTTTAAATCAAACCATCGTTCAAACGTGATGTGAATGGTTTACTGGTATTTTTTAATTCTTGCGGAAGCGCCTACGCGATTAGGTACGCTGGATTGTGGAATCGCATTTTTTGGACATTTTCATTCAACTTGTCTTGTATGGATGTTTGTGATCACGGCCAACTCGAGACTGGTTTGGCTGTTTTTTGCTAATGAGATGAGAAGTGGTTTTATTGCTTACGGCAGATTTGAGTTGTCATATGGCTGAGCCGTGACATCATTGATTTTCAATATCCTACAGGTGTGTTTTCCTAAATATTTTCATGAAAGATACTTCGAAAACCGAGAAATTCGAGAGTTATAGTTTAATAGCATTTATATACATTTACCCTCACCGTGAAAAATAATTCCCAATACAGTAATTTAATTATTTAACACTTTCGTATTTTGACGACGTGTACTAATATGGAAATGAGGGGCCAACGAAACTTAATTAAGCCTGAAGGACTTTGGGCAGAAGTCGAAATTAATAGACCTCCTACCTTGGCTTTTAATTATGGAACATGACCTATTAGCATTTGGTTTTGTACCAGATTCGATTCAAAACATACCGAAAGCCAATAATATTCAAAGGACTTACGCTTTGACTTAAGTCTTAGATGGGACCACAGCGTAGAGAACCAGTAGATAAATAATTACGATACTTCCATTTTTTTTATTTTAAATTCTTATGATCGTTGTCATAATGAGTCTTCACATGTTATAAATGTTATAATGCACCTAAAGATAGAGAGCTATACATTACATTTACCATGAAAAACCGGCCCTCACTAATAATTACTTTTCGTGCGCTACCTTTGACTTTAATTTGTCTTTTTAAAGATTGAACCCATTGAAAATTTAGACACGAGACATCTATGATTACCAAATTTGGTTTCCATACTGGTATTTTTAGGTATTTTCACACATCAAGTTTTAAAAGTTATTGGATGTTTCAAGAATACATATTCATGATAAGTGGCAAAGTACATTCAACCTTGCCTTGAAGTCTAAATGAATGAGAAAGAGTAGATATCAAGACAATTTTTGGTGATGATTTTTGTGGGAATAAGCTGAACGTTGCCAGCAGTTGTAAGAAAAATTATAAAATAGTAGACATTGTTTCGGAAAATCAGATAATATAACGCACTTGTTTTTTCTCATGTTGAAAATACGCGCATAACAGTCCAACTACAGTCAAACAAATATGTTTGACAGTGTATCTAGATTTACAATAAAATGTGAAGCTTTCAGAGCGAATGCAGCTTTCCTCAATTTATTAGATTTTTTTGAAAATCTGAAAACAAGATTTTTTGTTTAATATAATAAAAATTCTCACGGGACTGCCGTAGCCGTAGATTGCGTGCAACTGGGGAATGTTACTCTCATACTGAGGCCAATAAACGCTTAGTTTGAATTAGCGCTTGTGTACCCTTGATACCACCACGTCTGAATATGTCTTTGGTTGCAATCTCAGTGCTAATGGCGTAGGCCCACCCATCGCGACCAGATCACATATCCGAGGGGAGGGTATAAAAAAGCCATAAATGTTGTTGAACTAAAAATCATTGCAGCTGCACAAATCAATAGAAGACATTCAAGAGTATTATGTGGTAATTCTTAAATTAATTCCAGATTGGGACTCAAATTTATCTTTTGAGTTGAATTTTTAAAACTATGAGATAAATTATTTTCCAACTTTGCTATCTCTTCGAGATCTCTAACTTTTGTTTGTGCCAAGTTTTATATATTTAAGTTCGGTAGATGCTAAAACGATTATGTCAAAGGAACGACCTAACTTTACTTAACATTTGCAATCACTCAATCTACAATTTTGAATACAGCAGACGTTTAGTTTAATACATGTTGTATTAAACTACGATTATTGAAAAATGACTTAGTATCCTGTTGTATCCAAGGGCAACCTTTAATAGTAAAAAACTATCTATAATTCAAATTTTGATCATGCACCAGAATCATTTGAATCAACATATTTAAAGACAAAC
The DNA here is from genome assembly GCA_024533555.2 of Aedes koreicus. Taxonomy (NCBI): domain Eukaryota; kingdom Metazoa; phylum Arthropoda; class Insecta; order Diptera; family Culicidae; genus Aedes; species Aedes koreicus. The sequence goes on from JAHHFK020005439.1 coordinate 15,717, forward strand.
TCTTTTTCACTGTTTTTATTCATTCTCAGGTAATCAAGTCTGGTTTTGGAGATAAAACATAGCAAGGACTGACATGTGAGAATTTTTATTAATTATCGTACAGATTGGGTCGAAGGGTCTCAAAATTTCATGAAACTTTTATTATGGATATCCTAAAAAAAATTAAAGTGAAAAAATTGTAAAAATATAAGTGTTGTCAGTTTTCCCGGGAAACCCGAATTGAAATTTGTCGGTTTTCCCGGATATCACTCATTTAAAAAAACATAATTCAAAAACGAAGTATTGTACTTTTTTTTATAAAATCCAACAAGCAAACAATACACGGTAAATAATCCACACATATTTATTGGCAAAAATCCATGGAAAATTCCACATAATACTGCATACTGACATAAACAGAACCTTTGGAGAAACACAAATGAAGTTTATGTGACAAATGAAAAAGGTGTGTGGCCACACATAGTCGTTATGTGTACACATAGAAGTTTGGGATTGGGACTAAAGTTATCGCATATCGAACAATATTTCAAAAAACTTGTCCGGGTTGCCCGTTTTCCTGAATTTTTCTCAGGGTTGACAGTTAAAATTTTCAGATTTTCGCGAACACCCTGGGGGTACTTCCTCACGCCGACATAACGGATATCAACGAACCGATTAACTATCGGCTCCGTAATGTTGATGCCATTGAGCTCCAAACGAGCTGGATTGAAAAGTGGCCCAATGTCTTCATAGTGGCAACCCATAAAAAACGCAAATAAGCATCTAAACAATGAACCAACAAACAAGACGATAGTTTTTTAGGTTTATGCATGAAAATGTGCGACTGACCATCAGTCTTTCAGATATTCTTCGGAAATAAACAAAAGTCAACCATAAATTATTCAACAGATATAACTTAAGAATTTGCGCACAACATATTTTTTTTTTAGAAATTTTCCAGTTTTCCTAACTTTTCTTTGAAGTTTTCCTCTAAATCGTAAATTTTTTTTTGTTAAAAATTGTGATTTCTCAAAGTTTTCTTAAAATTAGGAATAAAAAATTGTTCTTCTGTGCTCCGTTCGTGAGCTACGAATTTTAAAAACAAAGATTATATTTGGGAGAACATTTTTAATTGGGGTTTTTCGGGAAAACTGGCAACTCTGCTTTTTTAAACATTGTTTGTGTTCATAAGCACATAAAAGCTACTCGTGGCAAACATTTTGTAATAATCAGACACTTTTCGGCCCATTTTCTATGATAATGAAAAAATCCCCAATAATTAGAACTTGGATCCGGTCGAAGATATTAAACCACGAAGAGATAATCTTATAGGTCAGCAATTCCATGGAAAAAAAAAACCGATCTCTCTGAACTTCATAATAATTGATTGTTCCTTAACCAAAAACATTAGACCCGATTTTATTTCTTTATTAGGGAGAGTCTGAGAATCCCAAATATGCGAATACGTGGTTTATGGCTCATCCCTGAGCTCTCGAAAAGCCGAATGAACTTATAAAATAACTTTAGATTAATAGGGACGCATTGTTGGCATGTTACTTTGAATAATGGAAACGCATGGTAAGATATTCAGCAAAAAATAAAAACAGAATTTTTGAAAAAACTCAGCTCAAAAACTAAAATACATAAATCGCGAATTTTTTTAGTTGTTATGTAAAAAGTTACAAACATGAATATAAACACGAGGGGCTCTTTGTGCCGAGACCATGAAAACTTTGAAAAACGAATATAATCCACGTTTTCGTAAAGAATTTCGCAATTAAGGTATATTTTTATATTTTTTCGTTAAAATCGGTGGTTCGAAATTTTTTAGTTGTTTTTTTGTTAAAATTTTAGTTGAATTCTTGTAAAAACGGCATATAAAAAAATCTATTTTTCGGACCACCCTAATGACGAAATTAAAACAAATACGGATCTAACGTTTTTGGACAAGGAACAAAACTACCAATTATTATGAAATTCTGAGAGATCGTATATCTTTTTTCTATGGAATAGCTGAGGTAGAACATATTGATAGGTAGAAAATATTGAAAAAATGATAATTCGAGTAGAAATTATTGAAAACACCTGAATATACTCACTATATTCAGGTCTTTTTAAAAAAAATTATGTAAAAAACGTTATAATCATTGTTTTGGACTTACTGAACTTCACAAAATTTGAAAGAAGAGGAACTAGTTTTGAATATTCAATGCTGCCAACATTGGAAGGTATCAATGTTGGCAGCATTCAAAAAGTTCAAAATCAATCTTCCAGCAAGCCTCCACCAAAAACATTCACCCATGTCTAAGCAATACAAATTACTACAATTTATCATGCCCCGCACCCGCACTCACCTGAAAAATCGGTCGAATCGGCATCTACATCGAGTGAACAACTACCAATGGAATCTACACTTCTATCCATATTCCACTCGAGGACTCCGGATAGAAGCCTGCTCCCCTGCCCCTTCGTCGTCCACGGTCTACCGGATGTGCTGCTGAACTGATCTGCTCGTTGGTACACTGCTACTTTGTATTGAGTAAGATTTGGTACCAATTCAAAACAACCTATCTAGAGAGGGCCTTAAAAGCACATTCCACAAACACAGAATACAATTCGAAATCGCAACACTTTTCTCGATTCGCTCAGACGGGAAACACCATTCTCGATTGGACTGATAAAAAATTTAAATCACGTTCAACACACTCTTCGCACTTGAATCACTTTAATTCGGCTCACCAATCATATTTATTGCACGATCCAATTTCCACTCTAAATTAGTTGGTATTTCCAATTCAAGCAAACTGCTGATGTTGCACTTTTAGTTTGCACTCTCAAAACATAAATAATGCAGACAACCTCAAACACTGTATTTTGACAACTCGCCAACTTTGGTCTATCTTCTTTTTATAGCACATCCAAATCAACACTTCCGCTGTCGGTCCAAGTCCACTAGATATCCAGTCCTCCAGCGATCCTCCTATTTCAGCGGATGGATTTTGAGTACTGCTACTACTGTCGGCGTTGCTGCCGTTGACTGCCAGTCACACATTGTCTATAATTGAACATTCTCAGTTAAGAGCTCTACTGATGCTGATGCTGCTGTTGCTGCTTGTAGCGTTACCTACAGACTGATGAGTGCAAGCTGCCCGCCCTCCTTCTTGGGGCGACACGAATCAGCAGACGAACTTGGTGGATTAGTGCAGAGCGCAGCAATCCCTCTTTCACTGCCGACCGCCGTTGTCTATGCTCACTGGAAATGGAAAAAGAAATAAAAACACACATATAAGAGAAACATCTCGTGATCATTAGTGCTTGCGGGATGGCGAAGCAACGTTTCGGTGAATCTGTTGAAACAGACTTGATCTGTAGGGGGAGGATTTTAGTTAGTTGGGACTGTGATCGGATTAGGTTGGGTTGAATGGACTATCAAGCCTTTCGATGTTTTTTCTGCCGGTATCTGATAAAACGTTAAGCTGAATTCAATTATTACGCTATGAACTAAGATTATTAATTAGTTTTATTATAATGCATTCATTCTTGGAATTTTAAGCTTAGTACTCATCACAAAAAGTTTATTGCCGGCTCGCAACTCAATGTTCTAGATCAGACAACAACAGTTAATCATATTTTTTAGCTGAAGAATTATGTGGCAAACACAATTATAGTCGAGTTCTTTATTACGAAAAAATAATATTTGGGGGGAAAGAAAAAAGGCCCGGTGGGGTCGGGAAAAAAAACCTAAAAAATTAAAAAAAAAAAAAAAAAAAAAATTTTCGGCATGGATTTTTTTTTTTTATTAAATGAAAATTTATGTATATAGTTTATTACTCTGTTGGGGTTGTTTGGGAAAAAAAAATATTTATTGGTGGGAAAAATTTTTTTTCGGGCTGCAAAATGGTGAGTAGACACCTGGGATGGAGCGTGCGTCCACGCAACATAGCTATGGTCCTCACAAGTTCCTACCTCATGCTTCCACGGGTCAAGAGATGACAAAGACCGCCAGCTAAGGGTTGCGTACTTAGCTGGTAGTGCAGCCTGGGCACTGTTGTCCTTCTGACTTCAGCTAGATTGAGGAGGTGCGTGCCGAGCGTCTGTCCACCAAGGAGGTGCGGGTCAAACAGCGTCTGTCCTGGCATCCAGCGGCTGAGTAAGAAACGCTGTATCGCGTCAACTATACATTAGGTGGCAGCCACACCAAAGCAATGTAGGCAGCGTGACCCCGGTAAAGTAGCATGCTGAAATCTTACCCTACCACGGAAAATGGAAGTATTCTTTATATGGTATATAATTTCAGATCATCCATGGAATTCCCAAGTGTTGTATAATAATTTTGAATTGTTTTCTTCCCCCGTGGCTATGATAATGCAAGTCCTTCTACAATTGCAGCAGTATCAGTAGACATGCAGACATTACAAATATAATTGTTATTATCATTTTATATTATAACATCCCTTTACAATATTATTCAATGCTATTTTCAGCTTCGCATTTGCATCGTTGTAAGTTTTGGCCCACCTAACTCACGTTGTGTATTTGAAAAGATAGGATAGTTTTTAATTTTTTTTTAGAGAGAGGACAAATTCTACAAAAAAAAAAAAAAAATATTCGTCGTCCAAATTAGTTAATTCAAAAACTAACATTGTTTATGAGCCTACCTTTTCTATTTTACAGACATAAAGAATCATTTATGGGACCAGTAAGAAAAAAAGAGTTATCGAAGAATTTCCTGTAATTCATTTTTAATTTTTTTTTGTTTTGTATTTATTGAGTTTCCGTTTTTGGGCAGTAATCATACTCATATGAAATTTATTTGCCTAAATTTCCTTTGCTATTTTGCTAGGATGCCAGGTGATCAACTTTATTTCATTATATCACGTTGGAATTTTCGCTATTTTAGAGTTTCAATCATCTAAAATCGCAGCGGAAGAGGCAAATAGCGGCATTTAATTATTATATGTACATTATGTAGTATTTCTTTACAACATCGTATTATTTCCATCATATCATGACCTTCAAATTTTCATGCAACAAACCTGATTTAGGCGGTATCTGGCTTAAACACGAAACATACATTCAATTTATGACATCTAGCATTCCTTATATGTCCAGTATATAACGCCGAAAATAACAGCTGTGGTAGGCTTTTGAAAATCTGTGGTAGGCTTTTGTACTTTTTGCTGAATGTATTTTTCATTTCCGGTTTGCAAATGACTTTTTACCAATTCTGAGCTGATCTGATTCATGCAGCGCTGTGTGCCATTTGGCTAGTGTCTGATTTTACATTTCAACCTTTGTCATTATTTGATCATAACTCACAATATCATTATATTTGGTAATATTGTTTTATTGATTTTACTTCAAAGATGATTAAAACATTACTTATTGTTTTTTGCCCATTTATCTTTAACTCCCTTCCTCTTAAATCTTTCCACTCCTAACTCGGTAGCAATAACTATTAGGTCAGCAAAAATAAAAGCGGATTGCTATTATAAAATCAGCATCAAGTAGCAAATAGTGACCATGGCAACAGTAAATAAAAATTTATAAATATTAGTTTTGTAAAATTTCAATAGGTTCAATAAACTTTTTCAGGATACTTCAAATCAAAATTTTGGTGAAATCTGCTATCGCTGAAAACGAACGAAAACGTGCTTAAGCGCGAACCACAGAACTCTACACTTTAACATTTTACAACATTTCTTGCATTTCAGGATCAACCGAATGAGGATCATATATTATAGATACGAATGCTTGTAGTATTTTTCATTCACATAAATATATACACCATTATATAAATATTTCATGGGAATGGGAGGGACCATCAGGGCACCCGATTGAAGCACTCTGGATGGGGAGAGTGGAAATGCCAACTCCCCATTGCTAACAGTTTGTGAATAGAGGGCGGGCTCTTCTCCCCGCCCGTTGGGGCATCCTCATGTTAGATAGCTTGCTCTTTTGACCAATTGTTCAATCTTGTTGTTGGAAGGAGATTCTTTATATCCCTGTGGATACGTATAAGTGATGTTGCATATCGATCCACCCAACCCCTTTTTGGCCCTTCATACAACGGCATGATTAGGATAATCAGTGGTTATTAAAGCTTGATCAAGTCTAACAGAGAGGAGAGCCCATTGCTGTCGGACTTAGTTTCCGTGCTACAATGGGTGGTAGTACATATCATACATCATATAAGATACATAACAACCCCCCTTTTCTATTGGCGATGCCTATTTTTATTTTAGTTTCTTTTGGAGATAAAATAATTTCTTTTGTTATTTTCTTTTTGGGAAAAATTTTTTTTTTTGTATATATTATATTTTCTTTTGTGGTGTTAAAATATTTTTTATTAAACAATTGAAAATTTTTTTTGGGGGTGGTTTGGGGGGGCGCGCTGGCGGGGGTTTATATAAATACCCACAATATAATCGTCGGGGAGTATTTTTTATTAAATTCTGTGTGCGAAGTTTATTTATTTATATATAAAAAAAAAAAAAAAAAAAGGGGGGGTGGTTTTGTACAGGAAAACCTAAATTTTTTTTTTTTTTTCCCCCCCACTAAATTCGTGAACGGAGTATCGTGATGTCAGTTCAATTTTGCGAGGATTAATTCGAATTTGAAAAAAAAAAAAAATCAGATAATTACTAATGCTCTTGAAGGAAATTCCAAAGGACTGCTATTCTAAGATAAGTTGATAGATCGGCAGTGGGACTTCAACCTTCTTAGCATTGTCTGCCGGTCAGTGGAGCTTGTATCGAAAAACATCTGACCCTAATAGACTCGGAAACTACAGAACCGATCGGCGTGAAAATTTGTATGGAGTGGTTTTTGGGTCCGGGAAAGGTTCTTATGATACTTAAAGACACCTCACCCTTTGAAAGGCTGGGGGGGGGGGGGGGGGGGGTGTGCATAAAAATGAAACACAAACTTCTGCATCACTCGAGAATTAATCAAGCAAATGGAACCAAATTTGACATGTGGAGGTTTTTAGAGGCAGGATTTTATTTTATGTTGGTTCGAGACCCTCCCTCCCTTTGAAAAAGGAGCTATCGTACAAATGAGACAGAAATGTCTGCATAGCTCGCGAACTTTTCAAGCAAATGGAACAAAATTTGGCATATGGAGGATTTAGAAGGTAGGTTTTTTTTTGTATGGTGGTTCGAGATCCCTCTTCCCCTCTGGAAGAGGGGGGGGGCTCTCATTCAAATGAAACACAAATTTCTGCATAACTCGAATGGTGGCTCCAGGCCCATCTCCCCTCTGGAAGGGGGGGGGGGGCTCAAACAAATAAAACACACATTTCAACCAAACAACAACATAAATGTAGTGAAATGAAAAAAATTAACATAAGCATTTTACATTTTACATAAGCAGTATTTTTTCAGATAAATATATATGAGAATGGAATTGCTTATGCAACGCAGCTACTTAAACAAAAATAAAAACATAAAACTCTAAAGTCGAAGTCACACATTAGCAAACGAAAATATTTAAACAAAACTCATTCCGAAAAACAATCATAAACGCGCCAGTCTTTTAAAGTTTCATTCATTTAGTTGCAAGCGTAGCAATGCTCGCACAAGGTTCAACTAGCAAAAAATTAAAAAAAAAAAAAGAGGGGCTTGAAGTTATTGAACGATCCTTTTTTGAGAATTTGATTCCAAAGAAAGGCTGGAATCAAGCAGTAAGGCTGCTGGAAAGGACGACCTCCCGGCCGAACTTTTCAAACACGGTATTGAGCAGCAGCACGAAATACTTCACCGTACTCTGTTGAAGGTATGGGAAGAACAACTACCTTCTAGCTGGCTGGAGGCCTTTATTTGCCCCCTGTACAAAAATGGACACAGACTGGAGTGCGCCAACTACCGAGGAATAACACTTCTCAATTCGGCGTACAAAATAATGTCCCGAATTCTATTTAACAGATTGAGACCGCTGGAGGAGTCCTTCATCGGCAAATACCAGGCTGGTTTTAGAGAGGGCCGATCAACGACGGATCAAATGTTGTACCCTGCGACAAATCTTTCGTAAATTCTGGGAGTACAACTTGCAGACCCTCCATCTGTTTATTGATTTCAAGGCGGCGTACGATTCAGTGAAGAGAAACGAGTTATGACAGATAATGATCAAACATGGTTTCCCGAAAAACTAATTAGACTGATTCGTGCTTCGCTGGATGGATCGAAATCAAGTGTACGGGTTGCGGATGAGATTTCGACATTTTTCGTAGATGGATTGAAGCAGAGAGATGCCCTTTCGAACTTGTTGTTCAACATTGCTTTCGAAGGAGCTTTTGGGAGAGCTGGCGTGCAAAGGAGCGGCACTATCGTCATTAAATCGCACATGCTCCTAGGTTTTGCGGACGACATCGATATCATCGGAATTGATCTTCGAGCCGTGGAAGAGGCATTCGTGCATTTTAAAAGGGAGGCAGCGAGAATTGGTCTCACAATTAATACCAGCAAGACGAATTACATAATCGATGGTAGACAACGTGGGGCCAATAGTGATGTGGGTAGCGAATTGGCGTTGGGTGTTGACAAATTTGAAGTAGTGGAAGAATTTGTGTATCTTCGAACTCTAGTGACGTGTGATAATGATGTTACCCTAGAGGTAAAAAGGCGTCTCGCAGCTGCGAATAGATCGTTTTACGGTCTCCGGAACCAGCTTAAGTCCAGTAGTTTGCAGATGAAGACAAAATTCCCGTTTTATAAGCCTCTGATCCTGCCGGTCGCTTTGTACGGCTATGAAACCTGGACGCCAAAGGAAGTCGACCGGAAAGCATTCGGGGTGTTTGAACATAAGGTGCTGTGAACAATACTCGGCGGTAAACAAGAAGATGGCATCTAGCGGAATTGCATGAGTCACGAGTTGTACCAAGTGTGTAGAGAGATGGATATTGTCAAGCAGATAAAACACGACAGGCTGCGTTGGGCTGGTCACGTTGCACGGATGCAGGAAGAACGACAAGCGATGATATTATTCAGTAAAGAACTAGGAAGAGGCCGTCGACTCTGTGGCAGACCACGAACACTATGGCTATTTGCAAGGGCCCTAACGTCCAGGGAGAATGGAGGCGATTGGCCCAGGACCGGGTCCAGTGGTGAAGAATCATCCATTCGGCGTAGATCCAACAGGAGGTGTCGGCGCTCATCAAGTAAGTAAGATTCCAGGGAAAATGATCGAGGAACAAGAGAAGCATGGATTATCGCATAACAAAAAACATTAGAAATTACGCTACCAACGCTACCAAAAATATCTTCGGAATAGATTCAACAGACATGGCGTAAGATGTTATAATTTTGCAATTCAAAGAGATGTTCAATGCTCTTATAGCTGACAGAAGCAAATAGAAATATTTGCCTAAAATTGCTTAAAAAAAATATACAAATGTGATACAAAAAAATAAATATACCAAGAAATATATTAGTGGAATTCAATACATTTTATTTTCCTCTCAGATTTGGCCTCAGAACTAAACAAGAGAATAATGGAGTAGTAAAATATTTATTTACAGATATAAACTCTTTTCAAATGGAATTCACGATTAATAAAAGTATACTTAGTTGCTCAATTAGACAAAATCTCATAAAAAATTGAGCTTCATTGGATTCTGATATCAAAAGGAACTTCACTGAAAAAAAGGCACTGAAAAAAAAATTATTGGACAAGAAAAAGTTTTTGTTAGAAAAACATTTTTTTCCTCAAAAGTGTCCATGATTAACTGCAAAGTTAGACGGTTGGTAGGGAATATAAATCTCCCTTTTTTATAGATCGACTTACAATTTTTTAAATCGATTTTTTCAGTATAGGCCCAATTCGGCTTTTTAACAATATTGTTATTCAAAAATTTGACTAATCTTGCGATAGTGACCCGAACAACACTTTTTTGTAGGATTTGTCATTTTTCTATTATATCCCTTTGAAAAAACAATCGGTAAAAAAAAGCATGGCCCTTTTCATAAGGCAGTCTAGATCAACCTTAGAAAAACTAAATATCCAAAGTGGCTTTTTGTAACCAAGTTGTCCAGAAAGATTAATAGAAATCTTAGAGGGTGCTGCTAACTCCGAATACGATTTGGCGCGTAAAAAAACTCTTATGCCCCCTTAAACCACCAAACATCGTAATGATTCATCAAACATATCACGCATTCCTTGGAGCAGGCAATATCTTTTTCGTCGATAACACGTGTACAGCACGCTAAAGTGCCCCAACAGAACAGAGGGGAATCACAAATAGCCGATATAAATTTAGACCGCACTTTGGACTGCCATCAACTAGTATTAGCTTCCCTGACGAGATTTAGGGGAAAAAGGAACATTAACCATCATCACCGTCGGCGCGGACATACCACGCACCGTTCGGAAAAGTGTAAGATAAATGCAGTTTCTCATTATGGAAATGCTCTTCAGTGGGTTGAGCTAGCGCTAGCAAGCAACCATAAGAACCACTCTATTAGAATTCCCCCAGCAGCAATAGCTGTATACCAGGGCACAAGCTCTCGAGAGTCTAAACATACATAAGCCGAAGATTTAGATTAAAAATAAAGTGTTCTATTTTTGGATCAACTGCTGCATCGCTGAGATTGCTGCGCGGATGCACTTTTGCTGCGTGTGACAAAATTTAAACGAATTTGTGTGAAACCAAACCGCATTTTAAATAAGTTCCGAGCTCTCCAATCAAATGATCTCTGCGAGTGAATAATCAGGGGGGGAAATTATGTCATGATCACACCAGCCCGGCACGCGTTTACTGCTGGAAAAGATTCACATGCCGACAGTACACTGGCCTCCTTAAAATGGTAATTATTTATTTGACGTTGCCATTACCACACTCACATGATCATCATCGCGTCATGTCCGCATCAACCGCATCGCCATCATCATCATTTACACTCGATTATTGAAATATAAGATGACGTATCTTTGCTCATCTCGCTTGATAGCCGCCCGGCTTCATAGTGTACGATAATAACACGCATACATAGTTGCATGTGTTCCGGTTGCACTTTTGCGATTGTCTTCATCCAGTTGCAGGGCAAATGAGCGCTCACCATTCACTACGTGCAAGCAGCGCTACACATAATCAACTGCTTTACTTTTTATTAAATCATCTCCAGCTAGGTCACACGATTGCGGAATGTGAAGTTTATCTAAATCGAACACATGGTTGCGGACAACTGTGAGATCACTGTGCGATACGGAATCGTACCGAATTGTTCCACAACGTCAAACAAAATGAAAGGAATGAAAAACAAAATCGATAAAGATCGCCTGCAATGCATTGCATGTGGTCATCATTGTAGCAAAAACGACAACTGTAACTTCCGTGGTAGTCATTATGGCATCCAACAGCAAGAGCAACCACGAATAGAACACGCCATGCCACCACCAGTGTGGCTTTCAGTTTCATTCATAGTCTACGGAAGAGTTGTTCTTAACTTCCTACCAACACCCTGCTTGTGTTGATGAAGTTGACGCAATCGACGCGACCAACGTTTCATAACAATGAGCAAACCTTCTGGAGTATTTACACGTATTTACACAAGAAGAATTAATATGCCTGTCTCCGAGAAATCCCACTCCAACCCATAGATAGAATCCCATATCGTAAGATATATAGAGTGAAGTGCGCCAATAGCTTTTACCGTAAAAACCAAGCGCGTGGTGAAACTTGTTGCGTTTGTGGCCCACACTCTTGAGGCAATGACGACTAATCTGAGCCGGGTAAGAACCGGAGCAGATAAATCTTATATTCAATACATTTCTTGGTACTCCCACTATTAATGACATATAAAACGGGAAAGTGAACAACTGCCATTTCGGTTGAGCCCTTATATGACAATTAACGTAAATCGATTATAGTTTCTGTCCACGTAGCGAAAAATTCCCGAAAATTATAAGAATATATATTGAGTGTAAAAATCAGGGAAAAACATCAACTCGAGTAAATCTTTAGATTACAGTGGGGGGACAATTTTTTTTTTGTTCTCAATCATTCATATTTGAGTGGTTGCCCTTTGTATATTTTACTTTATCGTGGATCATTTGGCCGAATGCCATTAGACCAAACGCTATTAGGTCCAAAGGGTTATGAGACCGAAAACCATTAGTCTGAATGCGTCACTAAGCCGAATTTTAGTAGAAGATCGCGATATTTTATGAAATATTTTCGGCAGGAAACTAATGTCTCTGTTTACGAGTCCACCCCACCGTTTTTAGCCCTTCATACAGCGTTACTGTGAATACAAACCGGTAACTCAATTTGATCTTGCTATTAAGTGGAGCTGCATACATGACAAGGTCTTAGAAGGGATGGTGGCTACCTTACATACATACATACATATTTTCGGCAACTAATGAACTTTCATGGAAGTTTATTCCTACTTTAAATCATGAGCAGTTGTTTCTAATTTTAAAACTTTTAATCGCCTAAAGATTGAATTTATCATTTCTTGAAACCTTGAGGACATGAAACCCATGATGGCATGGGAGATTTTTTTTCATCTTTTAATCTGAAGCAGGTTTTTCTGATTTCGAGTTTGGCATTCTGCTCACATAAATTGTCAAAGATTAAGGCCTACTCGCAGCTTGGCTTTATAATTCGTTTTGTTAAGTACTACTTTAAGCTACTTAGTCTCCTTGATATCAAGACTCGAAGACGCATCCGTTTACATACATTCGTCAACAATCGGCGATCGAGGAGCAACTATGGTGTACTGTGCATGAACCCGTGTTAAACATGTGTCGCGTTTTTTTATAGTTGCTACCACGTATTTGACATTAATTCTTCCCGCGGACTAATGCGCGCATATAAAGCGACTATTTTTGGATGGATGGTAAAAAAGAACGGAAAAAGGTATTTTAACAAACCAAATTGCATTTTATTTATTGAGAAATTAAAAACTTCACAAAAATACTTTACCTTTCCTGCCTTGCAGTAGTTAGCAGGAACTTTGGCCATAGGTGAAAAAAGAAGCTTGTATGCATATGCTTCAGTTCCTTGGTAGCCTTTTTGATCAAATCATCCGTCGTTTTGGCGAAGTTATTAAATCTCCTCTTCAAATTGGCCCAGTACTTTCGATTGGGCGGAGCTGGGGAACTTTGGAAGGGCTTCGGCACCACCGGAATGCCCAACCGCTCCATTTCCTCCAGCGCCCGCTTTCGAGAAGTGGGCCGACGCTAGATCCGGCCAAAACATCATCCTTTTACGAACTTTTTAATGACGGCGGCAACTTCTGTGACGCACTTGGTACTGTAGATCTCGCCGTTCACTACCAGCCCCGACAAAAACAAGAGCGGACGTGATATCCCCTTTTCACTGATTGTGATCCACAGCAACACCTTCTTTGGGAACTTCGTGTGCGCTGTGTTCTTCATATCGCTGCTAATTTTTTTTTTCGGGGAGGTGAAGTAGCCTTTACCCTGCCAGTCGTTGTCGTCCAACGTGAGGTGCGTCTCGTCATCCATAACGACCACTACGTTCCGCTTCGCCAGGAAGATCTCTTCGACCAGAATCTTCAACCGTTGTTTCTGGGTTTCCGCTTGGTTCTCCGGCACGACTGGCTTGGACTGCGGTTCCGCCTGTGGATATCCATTTTGGCCAGTCGCACCGACTTCCCGGCCCAACGCACGGAAAGAAGTTGCCACCTTGCCTTCCGTGTTCCGCTTGAGCTTCTGTTGAATCATCCGGTCGCTTAAAACAGTCGGGCGGCTGGAACCAGGCTTCCGCTTGATGAACTCTTCCTTCTCCAGAAGTTCCAGAATCTTGTAGATGTTTCTTTTTTTTTTTTTTTTTTTTTTTTTTTTTTTTTTTTTTTTTTTTTTTTTTTTTTTTTTTTTTTTTTTTTTTTTTTTTTTTTTTTTTTTTTTTTTTTTTTTTTTTTTTTTTTTTTTTTTTTTTTTTTTTTTTTTTTTTTTTTTTTTTTTTTTTTTTTTCTACAGCACTATTGATAAAATCATCAGTGAAACTGTTCCCGTTAAAGCTTACCGGCCAACAAGGCAGTTCAGCCGACCTTGGTGGACACCAAAAAGTTTGTTTCGCAAACTTCTACGAACATGAGAGATCTGAAGTTTGCTGAAGAGGAGTACAGCCGACTGCACGATGATTGTTTCCGTGGGTATATTGATTGCATCCAAATGAATTTCCGGCAAGACCCTTCATCCTTCTGGGCCTATATAAACAAACGAAAGAGCTTGACCAGGGTTCCCATTGATGTTACGTACCAATCTCGCAGCTCTTGTTTTTTCACAAATCTTTTTGCTGAGTTTTTCCGTTCCGTAAAGGACGACAACTCACTTCCGCTGTCGCATCAACATGGTTTCGTCAAAAAGCGGTCAACGACATCGAACCTCGTGGGTTACACCGGTACTGTGATCAACGAACTGGAGAAGCGATGCCAAGTCGATGCCATTTACGCTTTCAAAAATTTTCAAAAGCGTTCGACAAGGTACCTCATAAACCGGCGATTGAAAAACTGAACCGCCTTGGACTGCCCGCTTGGATCATTCAGTGGCTTCAGTCGTATTTGTCTTCACGTAAAGCTTTTGTCAAGGTGCACGATATAAGATTTATTTGATATTCCTTCCGGTGTCCTGCAGGGCGGCCACCTTGGCCCTCTTATCTTCATCCTCTTTGTCAACGATCTGTGCAAAGCACTCAAAGCCGATAAATTGCTTCTATGCGGATCACTTGAAGCGGTTCCGCGAATTTAAATCGCTTGTAGATTGCTGCGAATCTTTTGACTTTAATATTAGTAAATTGGTATTTAAGGATAGGATTAAAAATAATTTGTGATTATTCTGTTTTTTTTTTCGGTCGATCGAGTCCAGTTAATTCAAATTTCAAGTTTTTCAATTTGCTAACATATCACTCATTATTTTGATTTAGTGTTGACATAAGAGCTGCAGTACACTCAAGAAAGGATCAGCTTACCATTCGAAGCTAACTGACGCCATGCAAAGTATCTTTAAAAAAAACATGGTTTGCAGGCTGTCTGACGAAATGAACGAGATGGACGAGATGTCAGGCATTTATGATGTCCCTTTGCAAGAGTTTGCCAGCGGTACATATAGGCCAAACGCCGTCGAAAAATTAAACTTCGTCTGAAGGAACACAAAAACGCCGTGGACAATGCAAGGGGAATAGAATCGAGTATAGCTGCACACTCTATGAAGTATAATCCATGATACTATGGACTGGGATCGCGAAAAATTGAAAAAAATATGTCAGAAAAGTATCCCATTTGAATGCATGGGAATCAATGTTCATCGTCACAACTGAGCAGCTTCTGATGAATGAAGATGATGCCTCAATATCATCGTCCCTTTTCCACTTTATGTATGATGTATGATATGTACCCAAATATGAAACAATGTCCGACAGCAATGGGCTCTCCTCGCTGTTAGACTTGATCAAGCTTTAATAACCACTGATTATTCTAATCATGCCATTGTATGAAGGGCCAAAAACGGTTTCGGTGGATCGACAGGTCTTATACGTTTCCACAGCGATATAAAGAATCTCCTTCCAATAAGGATGCCCTAATGGGCGGGGAGAAGAGCCCGCCCTCTATTCACTGTTAACAATGGGTAGTTGGCATTCCCACTCTCCCCATCCAGAGTGCTTCGGGTGCCCTGATGGTCCCTCCCATTCCCATGAAATATTTACATAATAGTGTATATATTTATGTTAATGAAAAATAATACAAACATTCGTATCTATAATATAAAATATCATCGTCCCTTTTCCACTTGACGACAAAGAAAATTAAATGATTCTTTATATATGTGACGTGTACTACCTATATCAAATATTTAAATATTAATATTTAACCTATACAAGCTATCAGTGGTACATGAGCGAGATCCATCACGTTATTATTGCCTATTGAGGTGGCGGATTCGTCCGTGCCTTGATCCACCCCGCAGTGGGGTGTTAGGCAATGATAACGTCCATGGTTCGAGTACTACTTTACCTATGCCCTTTTGCTCAATTTTCGATACTTCTATTCTATTTCCAACCTACCGTACACTGACGGAACTTTCAACACTTTCTCTTCATATCTTTCATTCTAGCAAACATAACTGTCCACTCTTGGTGCCTCATGGTGATGAGCGAAACATCTCCTTCTACATCATAATATACCTCGTTAAGTCTTCTACATTAATGTTTTTTTCCTTTGAATTTTGAGCAGAGCACAGTTCTAAGCAAAACATAAATAGCATAAAAGCAAAATAAATCTATAATGTTTATACACATAAAAATTTAGGACCCATAGGATTATTTGTCTAATAGCGTGCGGCCTAATAGCGTTCGGCCTAATAGCGTTTGGCCTAATAGCGTTCGGCCAAGTGACACTCGGCCAATGACATTCGGCCTAATAACCCATTACCTTTATCATTTTTAAAAACAGTTTACAGTATTTGTACAACTCTGTGTCATAGTCTATCTAAATATTCGATTATAAATTGCTGCAGTTAACTTCGAAAGTATAGATATATTCCGTCCTTTAAAGTAGTAATTAAGTCCTGCTATCGACAAAAAACAGCGATGGATTTTCAGAGATACCAGTAATATATTCCAGGAAATCTTAACAGTGCATTCAATTTAAGTACTGTCATAAGTATCTTCATCATATTTTAATAATCAGTAGAGCCACAAACCACCTCCATCCAATAAAATGCGAATATCAAAACTGCATTCGTGAATTTGGGAACTGTCGTTTGTGGAATAAATTCATGGTTTTGTACCTGGAAGTGGAACAAGAACTTAAAATCTTTTCTATGACATATTTTCAGCGTCTGTATTATCTACGTCAGTAGCACACTATTGTAGATAGACCTACGTTCCTATGAAGTCATTTGCGCTACAACGCCCTTCATTGGGTGTCATCGTAACTTTGTAGCTCCAGACAATGATTAGAGACGGCAAAGCCTAGTTCCAGCAGATTTAGATATAGATACACACCGGCGACTAATCCGAAGAGCAGCACAGAAAAATAAAAACATTCGCAATAACACTCGATTTAACTAGTTTATCTCAGCTTTGGCGTTGTGCTTCTGACGTTGATTATGCGTGGGTAGTAGTTTTATGCAGCTTATTCGTGCACTAAGCGGATTTTTTTTTTGTCTACGTTCACTGAGCTTGACATACGAGAAGCCGTCGATGTGTGTGTAAAATGCGTTGCAAACATTATATGCCATATGAGTACAGTAGGTAATTTTGACAGACGTAAGAAGGTCGCACCAACTGATCTAATAGTTCGCAAGTCAGATATGCGGGTGTGACTGCTTCGGTTGGATCAATTTAATTGGTCAACAACGGCTGCTGTGCTCAAATAAGAAATTTGATTAAATATCATATGATATTTTGATCTACTGCATGCATTCAGTGTAATTTGGATTAGGCTTCATTTTGCGCAGCATAACCGCTTTGCAAATCGATTTTTAATAACAGTGCGCACCTGTACCGTTACTAATCAACATTTGCCCAGAGAGCGCTCTCAACTCAACTCTTTCCCCTAATCGACCGCAATTGTAACTTTGCATCCGTGTGTTGCAGACGTTGGAAATTTCACCAATTCCCAACCAATTCCCATTTTTGTTGAATTAAATTCGCATGAAGTGATTTATCAGAAAACAAAGTGCCTCTCTACGAGCATATTATTTCTGCAATCAGCTGGTCTTGCTATGCCAATTTAAGTACAAGCGAAAAGAGTCTGAAATCTCGATCAAAACTTTCCCATCATATCACATCTGCAACATTTTATTTATTTTTTTCTTCTGTTGCTTCCAGTTGCTGCTATTACCCAACTTACTTTCCCTGCGCAAAGGAAAAACATAGGTACCTACCAGTTCATCGTGATCACGTGTTTATGTTCGTTCACATGCCGCTGCTATTCCTCAAAACCTCGGTAGACTTCGAGTTTGATCTCCTGTGCAATATTGTGTAACATCATCAGCTTGTTGCGATCGAATGATTTTTTTTTTTGCACATGTGACTTATGGGCATGGTTTTCACTGCCTTGCTAGAGACAATGAAACGTCAAATCTGATGATTTTTTTGTGACTGCCGAATGAACTCCCATAATAGAGAAACTGGTGTGAAGTAAAAGAAAGTTGCTCGCCTAAGTGTCGTTGAATGCGCCTACGATGACGATACGATTGTCGATCAAGTATCAATTAGGAACGATTTGTTATTTGGATTAGTTTTGATTAATGTGGTGCGCTTTCATTTTTGTGTTTGTTAGTTTTCGGCCATGCTCAAACGCGGTGTATATTTTTTTCGGGCCCCAAAAGAAATGCGCTTCAAGTTCATTGGTGTTGTTTCTGTAGCTGCTCTCGATGGTCATCTATCGGGGTGTTAGATGGAGCTGGCTGTTTATTTGTTTTTACTGTATAGCTTTGCGGAAGGAATCGTTCAGAAAAAACAACAAAACAAAGATATTTTTGTGTGTGCATTAATTTGTGGGCAACTGGTTGTTCACCTTGGTGCAAGGAGGCGCCGATGGTATTCTCTTTCAGAGGAAGCGATGGTAGTCAGAGGCAGTGAAATGGAATATTCTATTAAAGGGTGTTTCGATCAAAATTTGGTCGACTTAAACTTGGTGCATTTCCTTTTATCGTGCATTAAAAAATTAGCACGCCCCTCATTTAAAAGATGTGTGTGGGTAGCATCATGCCTCTATCTTGATTTTGATATTAGCAATTCAGTTATCAAAATGTCGTCGAAGGAAGAGAAGGAACGCATCAAAATTTTGCACGTGCATGGCGAAAATCCAAACTACTCTCACGCCAAGTTAACGAAATTGCTGAATGTGGCTAAATCAACTGTTACCAACGTATTAAAAGTGATCGGTAAATGTTTGTCGACAGCCAGGAAAGCTGGATCGAAAGCCGGAGGCCACAGCAACGACAAAAAAAGTTGCCCGCTATTTTGACCGGAACCTCAACCTCTCCGTCCGAGATGTCACCAAGAAGCTGGGAGTGGCTCCTTCAAACGTGGATGGACCTACAAAACGAGCTGGACCGTCGACTAACAAGAAAGTCGTGACTCCAAATCGCGACGATAAACAAAACACGTCGGCCAAAGCACGATCGCGAAAGTTGTACACGACGATGCTGACGAAGTTTGATTGCGTGGTACAGGACGATGAAACTTACGTCAAGGCAGACTTTAAACAGCTTCCTGGACAGGAATGTTATACGGCAACCGGACGGGGAAAGGTGCCAGATATTTTTAAGCACATTAAACTGTCAAAGTTCACGGGGAATAATCTGGTGTGGCAGGCCATCTGTACCTGTGGCTTGAAGAGCAACGTTTACATTGCGACCGGAACCGTCAACCAGGAAATTTAACTGAGCGAGTACCTACAAAAACGTCTACTGCATTTCCAGAAGCGACACAATTGTTCCGTTCTATTTTGGCCAGATTTGGCATCTTGCCATAACGAAAATAAAAGGCCATGGAGTGGTATGCTGCCAACAACGTTCAAGTGGTGCCCAAGGACAAGAACCCTCCCAACACGCCATACCTCCACCCAATCGAACAATATTGGGTCATCGTCAAGCGGGACCATAAGAAGACTCAAAAAGCTGTTGTGAGCGAGAAACAGTTCAAGGTAAACTGGCATTCTGCGGCGAATAAAGAGGACAAGGAGACTGTACAAAATCTTATTGCAGGTGTTTAACGAAAGACCCGGAAATTCGCATTCGGTAAAAAGGAAGCTTAGCTGAATATTTCTCCTGTATTCTGTATTAACTGAACTTGGAAAAGAAAAAGAATTTTACTTATTAATAAAAACTTTAATCGACTCAAACACATTACTGTTTTGAGTTATTAACGTCCAAAAGCAGACTATTTTTCGTGAAGCTCACATTTTTCATATCCGTAATGTGTACCCCAATATACAATACAAAGAGGAAGTGGCTCATTTTGCCCCATTTCACCCTAAATCGGTGTGTTTTTCAGTTTTACTCCGATAACTACAATTGCCGTAGTATTTTTTGCTTGAAAAGGGACATATCTCATGTGAAAAACTCTGAGGACCCGAATGATGTTGGTTTCATGCTGTGCGGGGGTCAAGAAATTGTCCATTTTGCCCCATTTTACCCTAAACATGTGTTTTTTTTCCAGTTTTAACTCTAATAAATACAATTGCCGCTGTATTTTTTGCTTGAAAAGGGACTTATCTTATTTGAAAAACTCTGAGGACCCGAATGATGTTGGTTTCATGCTGTGCCGGGGTCGAGAAATTGTCCATTTTGCCCCATTTCACCGTAAACATGTGTTTTTTCAGTTTTTACTCCTACAACTATATTTGCCGCTGTATTTTTTGCTTGAAAAGGTGAAAAACTCTGTGGAATCGAATGGTGTTGGATTCATGCTGTTCGGGATCGAGAAATGGTCCATTTTGCCCCATTTTACCCATTTTAGTCTACATAAAAAAATGTATAGTTTACAAAAATATGAATGTTTGGAAGAGTTTAGACTTTGAAAACAACTTGAGCATTTTTTCCTAATAGAATTCAATAGCTTGTTAGCAGATCACATGAACGGAACCAATTGAAAAATTCAAAGTGTTTAAGTGTATAAGACTTTACCCATCGAATTTAATTCATCAAATTGACGATTTCACAAAATAATATCAAATCAACGCATGAAACCTCTCATATCATTAGTTATACATTTTTTAGTCAAACTATTTTGATATTTTGTAGCATTCCAAGATTTGAAAGATTATTTTAATCAAGTGTAATTGTAAGTTTGTAAGTTAATCAATTTTACTCCAGTGACCAATTTCACAGTATGCTAATTTTTAAACTAAAGATCAGCGCCCTATGCGAGTTGAATTTATATACAGTTTTCTGGAAAACAGACAACTGACCACTCTCGATTCAATGCCTCAAATAATCCGGAATACACTGTTTTAGAGAATTTACAATGGTATTTCAGGTCATGAAAATGTCAGAGAAGTCAAGCACACTCTTTAGTTGTAAAATTTAAATGTTCGTACTAAAACGGACGGTGGGCAAGTCGGACGTTAAAAATTAAAATCTCTTTCCGATTTTCTTGAGCAGCAGGACACCATCATGTGCTATATTCACACCGGATAGAAGTTTATTCAACTCCATGTTGTCAACTGCAAGATACATGGGGTGATTCTGGTTCTCAAGTTGTCCCGGACGACACTACGTATCCTTGAGACTTTCAGTGGTCAGAAATTTCATCCGCAGTAGCTAGATTGGTTCTAGCAAGCAGTGGTTCTCCGGCCTTGCCTTGACTTTCGTGCCACAACCGGGTGGACTATAGCGACTAAGGGGGGGCAAAGTCGGTCAAATCATCAACTCAGAGCTGATGTTTAACACTAAAATCATGTTGGTTCCCTGTATTGAATATTAGCGTTGAGTACATAGTCTGGAAACAAGAGGGTTACGCGAATGCAATACGAAACGAAATTCATAAAAGAATGAATGAAACTTAATTCAATGAAAAAGAAGAAGATAATTTTAAACCATTTGCTACCATTTTTAAGTACCCTGATAGGAGAAATTAAATTTTCAACCTCTTCATATGCAGATTTCAATGGGAGCAGGTAATTTTTAGCACATCATTGAAATACTTATACTAAGAGCACGTAACTCAAATTTTGATGCATTGTGTGATAATTCAACTGTTAAACCATGTCATATTACGTTCTACATTCAGGATGCTAGAATGGAACATACTTTATCAAACAATGTGACGACCAATTAGGGTTCCGTGGTCATAGGAAGAAAAGCTAGATTTAAAATTGGTCAAAACAGATAGAACATTTTACCCACCGTTATGCCACCGCCTGTCACCAGTTGCAAAAAGAGTTCGTTGAGCAAGCGGGATTCATGGATGCCTGCGCTACTACGGACCAGATTTTTGCGATTCAGCAAGCGCTGCAGGAATGTCGCGAATATAACGTGCTCACACATCATCGATTTCTAATTTCTAATCGAAGCTTACGACACAATCGACCGAGACCAGCTATGGCAGATCATGCACGAATATGGATTTCCAGAAAAGCTGACGCGGTTGGTCAAAGCAACGATGGATCGAGTGATGTGTGTCGTCTGGATCTCAGGAACACTCTCGAGCCTCTTCGAATCTCGGAGAGGGTTACGGCAAGGTGATAGATTGTCATGTTTGCTATTTGCAATGCATTGGAGGGTGTGGTTTGAAGAGCTGGGATAGACGCGAGTGGTGCGATCTTCAGGACGTCTGTCCAACTTTTTGGCTTCGCCGACGACGTTGATATCGTAGCAAGTAACTTTGAGACAGTGGCGGAAACGTACATCAGACTTAAGGCTAAAGCTGGTAGTATTGGACTTATGATTAATGCGTTGAAATCAAAATTCATGAAGTGAAGAGGCTCACGAGAAGACAATCGGCGGTGATGGGATCGAGGTAGTAGACGAATTCGTGTAACTGGGCTCATTTGTGACCACCGATAACGACACCATCAGAGAAGTAAAAAGGCGCTATGGCTGGAAATCGTGCCTATTTTGGACTCCGAAGGACGCTTATAAAGTTTGCCGAACTACAAAGTTGACCATTTACAAGACATTAATTAGAGCGGTAGTCCTCTACGGCCACGAATCGTGGACAATGCTTGTGGAGAACCAACGCTACCTTGGTGTCTTTGAACAAAAGGTGTTGCATACGATCCACGATGGAGTGCACATCGAAGACGGAACGTGGAGGAGGCGAATGAAACCACCTTCCATTGTACACAGCGCTAAAATCGGTCGACTACGGTAGGCTGACCATGTAATAAGAATGTCAGACGGCAGCCCAGTTAAAATGATTCTTGAAAACGAATCGACGGGCGCAAGAAGAAGAGGCCCGCAACGAGCAAGGTGGATCGATCGAGTAGAAGGCGACCTGCGTGTATGACCTGTCATATTATGAAATATAATCAAAGCAAAATACTATTCTAACATCATTTTGATCGATTAAACTCGTGAATAATTTCCAGTTGACAATCAAAATACCGTAAACTAGTGAAAAAATTAGGCGCATGGCGCATCAATTGTCAGTGACTTACATGTGCAGATCTTTTATGTGTAGATTTTACTTACATTTGCAGATAACTGAATCAAGCAAAATAGAACCTTGAAGCCAATTGTATAAACAATTATCTTCTTCATGAAGCAGTTCATACCAGGATACCAAATATATTACACAGTATGCGTGAAATTACATATGTTCAGCTGGGTGAAAAACTGTCAATGGCAAAAGACAACTATGAAAATAACGAACGTTTTTTCGATTATAAATTTATATAGCGACTGTATCAAAATGGAAAAGTAATATTCGCATATTCTCGTCAATGACATCGATATATGTATCCTTGCACTGACACAAAAACAGGCTCTACTCTTTTGATATTCAACGTTTACAACGAGGAATCTTTTCTAGATTGGCAAATTCCTTATCCAAAATGTTTCTTGAAAACAAGTAACAAATGTTTGAAGCATGGTCTTGAAACTTTCGAATAGTCTTCTCGACAAAATCCACGCGATGTGCTGTTCTGAAACGATTCGTACAAAGGCTGACCATCGCCTGAAAACCGACGAAGCCAACGGTTCCTAAGACACATCCGCAAGTGGTAAATCTGTTCATGCGGAACCCAAGGCTTTCATTAAAGGAAGCTGCGAAAAAAGGCAAAAGTTTCGTAATTCCCCATTAGAAATAAGAGCTTGAGAAGTTTGAAGGCCCAGATTGTGCTTGACCGGAGGGCAAAGCAGAATTCAAAGTCAAAGAAGTGCTCGAGGAAACTGTACGATACAAAATACGATTGCGTGGATATGGACTACGAAACGAATTCCATGGCAGTTTTCGAGTAAATTCCTTGCCAGGAATTTTACACCTTTGTTGATCGGAAGAGTGCCCCGGAAGAAATTAAAATCAATAACAAGTCGATATTTCACAAAACCTTCCTTGTATGGCAAGCAAGCAGTTTTGTACTGAAAAACGAAACTTGTGTTACTTCTGGGACCGTAAACCAGCAATTTTAATCATAAAATATTAAATAAAATCATGATTAATCGATCTTATTCGATTACATTAAAATCTGAATAATGGTTATCCATCGAACCCTGCAATTATGAAACTGTAAGTTTTCTGCACATTAAAAATGTCTACAAAAAATGTTTTTGCAGGGCTACAATAATTCCAAAATGAAAACATACCTTCATGTATCACAACTCAGTGCCAGTCACAAACATTTCATCGTCATTGTTTGACAACGGAACACTACCGGTTCAAATATTAGTATGCAAGGTGATTTTTTTCCCTGAAGACTGGAACATTCAACTGTAAGATTTCAACACTCTAGAATTCTTCGAAACATAATCACATGACCACAGCCTACAGGTCTTTAATACCCTATCTAAAGGAATAGAAATTGATGGTAAATGTACTAGTGTCTATGTGGGCGCAAAGATCAACCGCACATGGTTACGGTTGGCTTTGCATATCATGTAGCTTACCAAATGCTGGAAGTAAGACAGTTTCGTACAACAGGAAATTACAGGCGAAACCGCACGATATGATGAACTTTATGCTGTGGTTGATTGCTCCTCTGTTTAGCCATAACTCACCGGCTGCACCATCAGCCTACGAACCGGTTGGCAAATGGTATAAGCTGTGCTTTCTTTCGAATACAGGTTTATATCTGGAACTCAAGCGTCCGATAATCATTGTTGTCTCCAGTGTCGACTAAAAGATGAAAAGCAAAGACCTAGGCACGACATTGTCTCTACTAATTATATTTCTTCTTGGCGCCGTAACTTGGTTTGACGCAGTTTGCTTATAGTGCCGATTCTCAACTTCATCTTCTTGAGTTGCTCTATTATAATCGTGTGGCATATCCAGTGATACTCTGCGCACAGGAAAGTTGAGATATTTTCCAACGTAAAAAAACAAGCTAACTTTAAGCTCATTTGATTCTTTGACGTCGGCGGGCTTGTTGTACATTGCTGAAGCATAAACAATTCCAACAGTGCATAGATCACCGCCGCGTGGTTACGCTAAGGGAAGTCAACCGGCAAGGTTTAATTTTCCAATACTTCTACAACGTAGATGACGACGGCACAAGAACAGACAGGAATTGAACATCTAATTGAACTCACACGCGACTGTGAGTGACAACGTTCGCGCTCCATTTATTCATTCCGGCGGGGCCAATCCTGGACCGGACGATTCTACCACTCGGTTGTTTTCCACGACTGCTCGGCCTAATTATATTAATAAAGAAACCCTCGCCCTCTTATGCTGCCAACGACTAGTTTTTTATACCTTTCGAATGCACGGTGGAACGATTAGATTCGAAGAAAGCAAGTGATAAATGTGTAACGATCTTAATCGTTTCTTTCATCCCACGATAGTTGCCACCACACCGTCACAGGTCGGTCACGAGTTTTGATCAGGAGTGAAAGTTGAGAAATAGTGGTGAAATTTCAAACATGAGCGACTGTTGCGTGACATATTTGTGCCATCTGCGAGTTACCGCCCCGTACTAATCAAATGCTTGAAGGTTGAAAATTTGCCATAATTTATTTTAGCAAACTTTCTGTTTCAGTGACTTTCAAATTGAAAGTGAATTTGTTGAAAGTAGAATTGCCTAGAGTATCATGCTCGAAACGAAGTGAATTAAATCTTCAAAGGTATAAACATTAATATTTTCATATAATGAAGTAAATAAACGCCTATAAAAATAGCCTACATATATAATCCAGCTAACAAATCGCTGATTAAGTGACTTTTTATTGAGCACGCCCAGTTTGAAATTGCTTCTAATTGTTTCCTATTGGTGTGGTTTAAGTGACGCTGCTACAGAGATCAACAAATCATTTGTATGAAACATAAATTTAATCAATGATTCGAAGCGCCCATTAAATTTGAATGACATTCGTAATGGCCGTCTTTCCAAATGACTCCGAATCCGAAAGTGTTCCCAGATTGCCAAGCGGTCCATGCGACGAGGGAGCACTATTTGTGAGTAACTGTGAATAAAAACAACACAGTTTTGACGTAACTCTTCTAACATAATTTTACCGTCAGCCAATGGCTATCTAACAGCTCATGGAGCGGAGAGGCGTCGCATGCCACATTATGCCAGCTAGATTACCAGATGCCTGTCTATATTGAATTACAAATTTAAACGCTCTCGGTTTCGATGGCACCCACATCGATCTGATCGCTGATAGCGAGTGGTATTTGTACAGTTTTGGTCTACGAAGCTAAATCTAAAACCGCTCCAATTGCTCCCTTATATTGACTTTCTTCCGTGAAGCTATGAGCAACGGCAGTTAATTTAACTTTTGGTTTTAGCGTTTCGTGGCACACAATATAGGAAATCCGAGTTATTCGAAACCTTTGTAATCATACGGGTAGTAAGACTTTTTTTATGCACTCTAGAGCACGATGGAACACCATGAAACAATTGTGCGTTTTAGAGTTTTTAGGATCAGAACTCTTTGGGATCAATGAAAAAACTACGATCATAGTAATTTTATTATTTCAGAGTTCACGATGGAAAAGTTTCAAATTAAAACAAAAACAAGTTTTGAGTTTTGAATAGCAAGAGCGGTAACATTAAGAACCCATGTTTAATTGTGGGGTGTCAAATCCGTTAAGAAAAATGAAAATAAACTAAAAATAATGTTTAGAAAAAGTGCAAAAAATTCAAATCCCATAAATCAGATTGATCAGGTCAAAATCATTCTAGTTTTCAATTTTGAATTTTGAAATTTGTATCTTCTTTCAAATGTGTGGTACAAGATTTAAAATTTCGCTCTAGGAAAACTCTGCAAAACAGCCAAGTTTAATTTGAATATTTGATAATAAACCTTGTTTGAGCCTTCGTAAAGTATGCATTTTTGTATTCTAGCAACCTTCAACTTAGTAATGACTGATGTCTTAGATAAAAATTGATCAATATGAAAAAAAAAACCATAAAATAGTGTTTTGTTTCAATGTTGTGTGCTTTAACCAAATTTACCCATAATTTCATAGAATTTTCAGACTTTTTCCCGGATATTCCCCGGTGATTTAGAACTCTACAGTTTTATTATTATTATGTTTTTACCTATTTCGCCCATAATTTCCGGAGGGTGGCCATCATGCCTTAATTTTGTCTTGATTTTTCTAACTAGTATGTCACACAAACACTAATAATTAGACCGATGTACTTAGAAATGACTGGTGTCCTATACTTAAACCATTACATATTAAATCCCTACACTGAAAATATTTTTTCGTAAATTCGCTCTCACTCGTTTCGTAAACATGAATTTTGTACATAGGAAAATGTCTCTTAACTTTTTACCCTTCTTACACCAAAAGAAGGGTATTAAGATCGCTTGAAAATTCGACTTTTTATCCGAGGCCCAGAGGGCCGAGTGTCATATACCATTCGACTCAGCTCGACGAACTGAGCACATGTCTGTGTGTGTGTGTGTGTGTGTGTGTGTGTGTGTGTGTGTGTGTGTGTGTGTATGTGTGTGTGTGCGTTACAAATAATGTCACATCGGTTTCTCAGCCATTTGTGAACCGATTTCAGTTCTGTTGACGGCAAATGAAAGCTACAACATTCCCATAGAACGCTATTGATTTTTTTTTTATTCGGACATTTCGTTACGAAGATATCAACGAAACAGTACTTGACGGCCTATTATAATAGTAATCAAACAGTGGTAGTCTCCGATTACATACTGAGCTATTTGTGTACCGATTTTAGTTTTGTTAGCGCCAAATTAAACTTATAAAATTTTTAAATAGTTGATCAAAATTTCATTAGGATTGGATAATCCTTCATGGAGATATGACCAAAACAATACCTGAGAGCATATAATTGCACATAATTCGTTGCAGTTCAAAACCGGAAAACACAATTCGCACTAATCGATCCTGTTTGCATTCTATAGTGTCGCATCTGTTACGTTTTATGACGCATGAGATAGTCAGAACTGACGGTTAAAAATTGTCTAATACTTCATTTTATATATTGAATATTTGAAACATAGTATATTTCTACAACTTCTCTTTTTTCACTTAATGTTTGATTTTCAATTATTTCTAGCATTAAAATAAACTGATCGTTGAACACTGTTAGTGTTATTTTTCACTATATCGAAAAAGAATACGTTCAGGCTTGTCTAATAGTATTTTTTATTAATTGAATATATGAAGTATCGAATATCTTCGGAACTAACTTCTTTTTTACCCTTCTTACACCAAAAGAAGGGTATTAAGATCGCTTGAAAATTCGACTTTTTATCCGAGGCCCAGAGGGCCGAGTGTCATATACCATTCGACTCAGCTCGACGAACTGAGCACATGTCTGTGTGTATGTGTGTGTGTGTGTGTGTGTGTGTGTGTGTGTGTGTGTGTGTGTGTGTGTGTGTGTGTGTGTGTGTGTATGTGTGTGTGTGCGTTACAAATAATGTCACATCGGTTTCTCAGCCATTTGTGAACCGATTTCAGTTCTGTTGACGGCAAATGAAAGCTACAACATTCCCATAGAACGCTATTGATTTTTTTTTATTCGGACATTTCGTTACGAAGATATCAACGAAACAGTACTTGACGGCCTATTATAATAGTAATCAAACAGTGGTAGTCTCCGATTACATACTGAGCTATTTGTGTACCGATTTTAGTTTTGTTAGCGCCAAATTAAACTTATAAAATTTTTAAATAGTTGATCAAAATTTCATTAGGATTGGATAATCCTTCATGGAGATATGACCAAAACAATACCTGAGAGCATATAATTGCACATAATTCGTTGCAGTTCAAAACCGGAAAACACAATTCGCACTAATCGATCCTGTTTGCATTCTATAGTGTCGCATCTGTTACGTTTTATGACGCATGAGATAGTCAGAACTGACGGTTAAAAATTGTCTAATACTTCATTTTATATATTGAATATTTGAAACATAGTATATTTCTACAACTTCTCTTTTTACCCTTCTTACACCAAAAGAAGGGTATTAAGATCGCTTGAAAATTCGACTTTTTATCCGAGGCCCAGAGGGCCGAGTGTCATATACCATTCGACTCAGCTCGACGAACTGAGCACATGTCTGTGTGTATGTGTGTGTGTGTGTGTGTGTGTGTGTGTGTGTGTGTGTGTGTGTGTGTGTGTGTGTGTGTGTATGTGTGTGTGTGCGTTACAAATAATGTCACATCGGTTTCTCAGCCATTTGTGAACCGATTTCAGTTCTGTTGACGGCAAATGAAAGCTACAACATTCCCATAGAACGCTATTGATTTTTTTTTATTCGGACATTTCGTTACGAAGATATCAACGAAACAGTACTTGACGGCCTATTATAATAGTAATCAAACAGTGGTAGTCTCCGATTACATACTGAGCTATTTGTGTACCGATTTTAGTTTTGTTAGCGCCAAATTAAACTTATAAAATTTTTAAATAGTTGATCAAAATTTCATTAGGATTGGATAATCCTTCATGGAGATATGACCAAAACAATACCTGAGAGCATATAATTGCACATAATTCGTTGCAGTTCAAAACCGGAAAACACAATTCGCACTAATCGATCCTGTTTGCATTCTATAGTGTCGCATCTGTTACGTTTTATGACGCATGAGATAGTCAGAACTGACGGTTAAAAATTGTCTAATACTTCATTTTATATATTGAATATTTGAAACATAGTATATTTCTACAACTTCTCTTTTTTCACTTAATGTTTGATTTTCAATTATTTCTAGCATTAAAATAAACTGATCGTTGAACACTGTTAGTGTTATTTTTCACTATATCGAAAAAGAATACGTTCAGGCTTGTCTAATAGTATTTTTTATTAATTGAATATATGAAGTATCGAATATCTTCGGAACTAACTTCTTTTTTACCCTTCTTACACCAAAAGAAGGGTATTAAGATCGCTTGAAAATTCGACTTTTTATCCGAGGCCCAGAGGGCCGAGTGTCATATACCATTCGACTCAGCTCGACGAACTGAGCACATTTTGTTGTGTGTGTGTGTGTGTGTGTGTGTGTGTGTGTGTGTGTGTGTGTGTGTGTGTGTGTGTGTGTGTGTGTGTGTGTGTGTGTATGTGTGTGTGTGCGTTACAAATAATGTCACATCGGTTTCTCAGCCATTTGTGAACCGATTTCAGTTCTGTTGACGGCAAATGAAAGCTACAACATTCCCATAGAACGCTATTGATTTTTTTTTATTCGGACATTTCGTTACGAAGATATCAACGAAACAGTACTTGACGGCCTATTATAATAGTAATCAAACAGTTTAGTCTCCGATTACATACTGAGCTATTTGTGTACCGATTTTAGTTTTGTTAGCGCCAAATTAAACTTATAAAATTTTTAAATAACTGATCAAAATTTCATTAGGATTGGATAATCCTTCATGGAGATATGACCAAAACAATACCTGAGAGCACATAATTGTGAGATGAAAATATACTCGTTGCAGTTCAAAACCGAACAAGACCACTCACCCCAATCGATGCCGCTTGTATTCTATTGTTCTGCATCTGGTGCGTTGTATAGCACATTCAGCGGACTAGCCACACTATGCGACTCTATAGAATTAGAGTAGGATCGATTGGCTCGAGTGGTCCGGTTTTGAACTGCAACGAGTATATTCGAAAATTACACAAAGTCTCCATTCACTATAACTACACAATTTTCAACGAACATGTACTTGTTAAGCATCTTGAATCCATATCGATAATCAAAATTGACGCTTAGGATTGTGTAATAATTCATTCTATGGACTGATTATATGGAATTTCTAATATTTATGTAATTTTTCCTTTTATATACCTAATATAAACAGGTCGTTAAAGACTATTAATGGCAATATTTTAATCACATCGATGAACAATACGTTCAGGATTGACAAATAATTCATTTTATAAACTGAATGTATGACATATCGAATATTCCTGGTTCTTCCTGGAATTTCTGATGAAAATATGTATACAGTACCATATTGGCCACATTTGAGTTCGTAATTCTGGTGAAGTGTAAGAAGGGTTCAGTCTCACCATCGGTGGATTAATTCAGGTTTTTTACACTAAAAAAAATCGACACGTTACTTCCACGTGAAACGCACGTAATTTTCGTCCACTGCCAAAACCAGTAAAAAACACGTGGTATTCACGTAAAAGCTACGTGATTTTCGCGTAAATTCACATTCTACGTGAATTCTACATAAATTTTACGTGATTTTTCACGTACAATTCACTGGACACGTAATGTTCACCTGATTTTACTGAAGAAGATTTGGTTACGTGTGCATGTGGAAGTTACGTGAAATTTCACGTGAAAACAACGTGTCGATTTTTTTGAGTGTAGAGAGAGTCTACGGCAAAGTTTCTCATTGTAACATTTGTCGTAATCATATTAGTTCCAGATCTGTCAACAGAGATGGAGCTGTAGTCTATGATTGTCAATTGAAGCTTGCGAGAGTTGCCGTCTTAGTTTTTCGGTATGCAATATGTTGCCTTTTGTCATTATCATGTTCTCAGATTTCGCCGCAGAGATGGTGCTTCAGTTTATCTATGCCAAATGAAGCTCTATATAGGGTATCCGTCTTCGGCAAAGTTGTTCAGTATACAAAATGCATTCATTTGGAGGCGTTAGAGTTTTTTCAACGAGGTTATAACGTATTTTGATTTGAATTTGTACACCGTTATTTGAAGACATTTGGTTCTAACTGAGATGTGTGTTCTCTGTACTGGGACTAATCTGATGATGTCAAAAGACGAAAAATTACATGCTATAAAAACTTTCCGGAAACCGCAGCTCTCTAATGCTTGCTATAGGCTGGAATTAATATAATAATGACAAAAGACGAAAAATTACATATTGAGAGACTTTACCGAAGACGATAATTCCCTAGACCTACATTTGACAAAGATTGACTGCAGTGCAATCTCTGTGGTAAGATCTGGAACTAAAAAAACGACACATGACATACTGGGAAACTTTATCCTAGACGGCATCTCTCTAGAGCTTCATTTAGGCAAAGATAGATTGCACCGCAATCTTAGTGGCAGGATCTGGAATCAATTTTATATTGCCAACAGACGACAAATGGCATACCGAGAAACTTTGCCGAAGACGGCAACTCTCTAGAGCTTAATTTGGCAAAGATAGGCTCTAAAGCTTAATTTGACAAAGATAGACTGCAGCGTCATCTTTGCGGCAAAATCTGGAACTAATGTGATAATGTAAAATGACATTTTACATTCCAAACTACTTTTCCACGTAACTCTCTAGTGCTTCATTTGGCAATGATAGACTGCAGCGCTACCTCTGCAGCATGATTTGGAACTTATATGAGTATATCAAAAGACGATTCGTTACGCACTGAGAAACTTTGTTGAATATGCCACTTCTCTACAATGAGTCTGGAATGTTTTATATGCATTTCTGTTAACACAAACTAAAACTTCCTTCCCTTTGTAGCAGATTCCCGGGGGACATTGTTACCGGAAACAGTTTTTTTTCTTTCAATGCATTTTTGAGATCCGAACCTTTCAAATGGTGCATAAACATTGACTCTAAGGTAAAATTTCGATATTCTACGAACGGTTGAAATCCGGGTCAATATTGGCACTAATGTTATGTGTCATTTTTGTACAATCACCTTAAACTTAAACCTTAAAATAAAATGTTTATGCTAAAATGAAGAATTCCGTGCAATATTAAAAGTCAGAAAATTTCAGCCCGATTGGTAAAAAAGATAGCGTACATTAAAGTTACACCATGGGTCAGAATTGACTCCAATATCTTCGGAAGTTTAATCTCACTTTTTCTTGACGAGGGTCGGGAAAATTGACTTATCGGCGTAATGGTATTCACGGTAGTAGAAAACGAGGAAGTGTTATAGGAATGAACTCAGTATATACTTCTATTTTGGGTTTATCACTAAAATCTAGAATTGAATCAACTTGTTCGAACATCATTCCGATCCAAGATGTTAATGCACTCGATGATGCCTAAATTTTAATGATGTCCGAAATAGTTGCAAAAACTAACAAACAAATCTCCTTCTATACGTGGTCAATTTCATTTTTATTCCCTTCAGGGGTCATCGAAGTAAAAGAGAGACAGACCGCGGCATTTTTGAAAGATCAAATCAGGGCAGTGATCCGAAGCTACGGTTTTTCGATTCAGTCTACGTACTTCATTGCAATATGGTGGTAACTTCATTTAACTGTGAAAAATGAACTGAATACGAAGCAAGCATAAACAAACAGCATGAAAACAGATCCAAAGTGGTTCTATAGATCTTGATATGGGATATGATCGAAAAGAAAGAGCTTGATTTTCGTTTGATATTGATGGTGAACAGCTTCATTGTCCCTTGACAATTATCAATTGACGATGGCTTTGCCGGGCCCTGCACGTCAGTGTAATGAGCCAGTGTAGCTCTTTGGTTGATTCTGCTAGAGCTGCGTACTCCGCTTCGGTCGAAGGCAGCATTACCAACAATCAATGTGAAACTAGCAATTTTAAATTGGTTCACTGTTGTAGAACGTCTTGGTCAGAAGTAGACCTTGCAGCTTGCACCTTGCAATACATTTTTGCGCTTTTCGGTACTAGATGTTTTGTTTTTGTTTTGATTCGCTGTGTTATTTTGACCGTGTGAGAGTGAGAGTATGTGAGAGTGTGTTTGGGGGAATTACTTGGGACCGATGAGCTGGTACTTCCTGAGCCAAAAACTATATCCATTTTTTTCATGACTATCCAGCCACTGGTATTACGCAGTTCGTGATGTTCAGCTGATCGGTTTACCTCCAAGATTGAACAAAACTCCGGAATTCGATTTCTGGTCAGAATGCGTTCGCCTTGCCTTCAAGGTTTTTGTCTTCTTCAAGTCTTAGTCGCAAGCTGGCAGTACTCTTAGTCAAGGCGCCCACTGATGTGGCGGAGGTGTGGCATCTGCTAGCATGTCAGAACACCTTTTCGACGTTCGCCTCACGCCACAAGACTTTGACTCGATGTTTTGACATGTTATGTGATACCACACCTCCGCCACATCAGTGGGCGCCTCGACTTACATCACCGCAGGACTTGCAAGCGCAGGACTCGCTTCCGTCAGGTCGGTTTCCGTCCACATTGGTAGCCTTTGTGCCACGAGAAATTAACGGAAGAAGCCATTGTTTACGTTTGTCATTTAGGCTCTAATGAAAAATCTTTGTCTAAAGACTGTATTCGATGAAATTTGAACACACGCAATTGTTCGTAACTTTTTAGCGTGTGGGTAAAAATTATTGAAATTTTAACTGAATGTATTTCTTTGTGTTGTGTCAATTGTGTAGTGGTTGCGTGAACATCGGTCGTGTGTTTCGTGGGGAAAAAGAAAAAGGACCAAAAAATAGACTTCGAAAACCCAAACGCTTCTCATCGATGGATCGGAAAACAGCTCGGAATCGCACATTCAACCGTATCTCATGTGATCAAAACGTTCAAGGACCGTAAGACAACCAAGCGGAAAAATGGTAGTGGCAAAAAACGTGGCACACCAAATCCGGAGAAGGCCAGGATGGTATTGAACCAATTTAAGCGTTATCCCAACATTTCGAAATTCGCCAAAAAATTCCTTGTCTGGCAAGCGATCTCGGGATGTGGCAAAATGAGTCAGCCCTTCATCACCTCTGGGACCGTCAACGGACAAATCTACAAGGACGAATGCCTCCAAAAACGACTTCTGCCCTTCTTGAGATCTCACGATGGCCCGACACTGTTTTGGCCGGATTTGGCATCTTGCCACTATGCCACTATGTCTTAGACTGGTACAAAGATAATAATGTAGTTTTTGTACCAAAAGACGTCAACCGTCCAAACACTCCGGAACTTCGCCCAATTGAAATTTTTTGGGCAATCATGAAGGCAAAGCTCGTTAAAACTCCAAAACTAATAGAAAATGAACTTGAACTAAAGAAAGTGTGGTTAAAAGTAAGTAAGCAAGTCGGTCCTATCATTGCCCAAAATTTGATGAAAGGGGTCAAGGCAAAGGTGCGGGAATTTGGGTTGGGAGAAGAGGTTCAATAAACCAATGATGTCGAAACTTAACCATTTAGTAGTACTTTATTTCCAGAAAGTTTGAAAAGAATCGGGCTCAAGGAAAATTTTTGGTGACCTATTTTGTGTGTCCAAATTTCAACGAATACAGTCTTTATTTGATGTTGGGGTAATCAGAATTCATCAGTATAGGTGAAGGTTTGTTCCATGCCAAATCCAGCAACGATCCTGTTGATTTAGTTTTCTTGTGACAGCAGTAAATCTTCCAAGCAACATTTCACCTGGATCACGAAATAAGGCAAATGATTTTGAATGGCCTACACAGAAAAAAATCTTGTAGTAAAAACTACCATTTTACCCGACTATGCCTATCTTTAAAACTATCATGAAATTTCAGTCAAATTTACTACGTTTATGGTAAAACCTTCAACTTTTGTGGTATATTTGACGGACCTCATATTGATATCAACCGCACCATGGTCGATCTAATCGCAGGCATGGCAAAATCAA
Organism: Aedes koreicus; assembly: GCA_024533555.2. Classification (NCBI taxonomy): domain Eukaryota; kingdom Metazoa; phylum Arthropoda; class Insecta; order Diptera; family Culicidae; genus Aedes; species Aedes koreicus. The sequence goes on from JAHHFK020005439.1 coordinate 51,280, forward strand.
ACGCATTTATAGTCAGGTTAAAAATCGTTGGTGTTTGCGCTTAATTTAACCCTCGAAATGGTAGTTTCTACTGCTGTTCTTTTTTGCGTGTATACTTAATTTGATCATGACTGGACCCATTCTTAAAATAGCTTGAAATGTTATTTTTGCATTTAAAAAAATAAACACAGTGCATCAGACAATATGCCAAAGTCGCCACATGAACATGAATCAGGAAATTAAATATTTGTGGTTAAATAATTAACACCATAGGCATTTATTTTGCTTGTTACCTGTCCAAATGTGGTCTTCTATTTACATCGAAAGAAATGCAAAATAAGTGTCACATTTCTAAACATTTCAGAAAACAATGTAACCAAATAAACAAACTATCATATTGTTAACTATTGTTATTATCCTGCAACATTTGTTACACGATATAATTTAGTAAATTCGCTTAAGCTAAATAGATCATTAGTGGACCCACTGAAAATGTAGAGTGATTTTGTGAAACTCGCGATAAAAGTGAACGTTTCCACTAGTTTGTATAACGTGAACATTTTTCATGCCATTAAATTCTTCAACAGTCACTTTTATAATGCCTTCTTTCATAAATAATGAAATCAAAACCGTATACAGAGATAGAGCTGCACAGTGCGATAGACGGGATCAGCACTGCCACCATAGACTAACTCTAAGACCAGTAGGTCCCGAACAAATACGATTTTTTTTTTGGCTCAGTCAGTACTAGCACATCGGTCCCAAGCTCGGTCCCAAGCTCAATGATTCGCCCCTAACAACGTAGCTCACACCAAGACATTCTCAAATGTTGTGTCAAAATAACATAGTGAATCAAAACAACAACCAAGATACCAGTACCGGAAGGTACCGAAGAGCGCAAGAATTATTGCAAGGTGCAGACTGCAAGGTAAACTTCGGACCTAGGGGTTCTACAACAGTGAACCAATTTAAAATCGCTAGTTGCACATTGATTGTTGCTGTAGAAAGCGCGCAAGGAGTTTGGAATTCCCAAAATATCAGCCGTCACAGCACCAAAAAAATTGAACCAAATTTTCCACGCCAGGCCAGTAAAAACAGCCCCACACCATCAGGTTCCTCCGTGCTTTATTGTAGCATGAAAATGACGGTCCTGCAATCCCTTGTCCTCAATCCGCCACACTCACTCACGTCGTTTATTGTTGAATAAATCAAACTTTGGTTCGTCGATCCACAAATCACATCTCCATAAATCCGTGGGCTTGTTTACAAATGCCAAGCGTTTTCCCTTATACGGATGAAGTTTCGTGAATCTACTATTGAACCCATACTCAGCTAGTCCTAGAAAAATCGTTTTGTCAGAAACGGGTCAGCGACAGATTTTCCTAAATAGTACGAACTGTGACTTTCGGTGATTACCTAATCTTTCGGATGATTCTTTTACCTGGTCGTACATCACTCGGTCCGCGGACGGCCTCTTCTGGATTCTATCAGCGACTGAAGCTCATGCGTTGTTTTGCCACAATTGCACGGACTGCACCACGACTGATTCCGAATGTTTCTGCTATCTTCCGCCAGTTTGTTTTCAACCTATACTTTTTTCTGCTGTAAAACACGTTCTGCAAGCGACTGAATATTGAAACTACCTAGATAGATTGACTAATGCTTTGTTCAGACCTACGGAGCTATAACATGATACAAGGATGTTACAAAAAGTATCAACATAAAATAAGTCATCAAGTGAGCTTTGTATCATGTTAGGGCATCTTCAACGGCGATCCAAATCGTGGATTGGATTTATTTTTTTAGACCAAACGCAAAAACATCGCTGCACCGGTGTTGATAATTCTTGCAGCAATTTGGAACAAGAAAAATACCGTTTCAAAACACTATACGCTTCTTATTAATACCAATTATTGAGTAAAATGTCAGCTTTTACTAAACAATAACTCAATTTTATTTAGTATATTCTGAGGTATATTTGTGAGCCGAAAAGTTAACGTGTTTGTAAGTTGTGTTGCTCGCCTCGGATGCTGATAATTACCTCAAGTTGCTCCCGGTGCTAATGAATTGCCTTTTTGTTTCATTCCTAAATAACGAATGCGTGTCTTAGTTTTTTTTAACAGCCATTGCATTTACCGGAAAACGCGGACTAGATCGAAATGCGGAGGTTCCGAGATTCCGAATAGTATTTCGATTGCTCGGAAATGAAAAGTAATGAAGTCTTCAAAGTAAACAATCGGTTTATTGATAGATTGATCATGACAAGCATTTGCAAATAGCTTATGCAGATAAATTTTGGAAAAGCCTCTAGTTGACTCTAGTTGTCGCATAATGTCCAGGAACACCTCCCTTGGCATGTAGAAACGCAGAAAGTGTTTCTCGTTGTAGGGTTGCGTGTCGCTAAAGTAGTCCTGGAACAGCTTCTGATGACCGGAGCGGAAATCACGGTCGACGTTGGGGCGTCATCCAGGACGTGACCCTCTCCGTTTCGACTCTTGTTTATCCGCTGCCAAACTACAAATCCGCATTATCTAATATCGTTTTAATGAAATGCATGCATTCACACACTCACCTTCAGCCAAATGAAAGAACAAGTATTCCTTGTCGTCAGCTAACGACGCCCTACTGGCATTAAAAATGATTTGGTCAAACCAATCAATGGCAAAATGTTTGTGAAAAATCTGCGGTCTCCGAAAAAAAAACTTCTGATCTCTGATGTTGAATAAACGAGAGGTGTGGGCGGGTTTAACAACAAGAAATACAACACCGGTGCGAGGAACGCAAAGTTGGTCTATTTTAGCTAGTTCTATTCAATTTTCGCTGATGCAAATCAGGTATAAATTTGATCTAAAAATAGACCACCGCTGCCCTTATAATTCTGTAGTCTGCACGCTATTTCCAAACAAAAAAAAAGTGAGTCCGTTTGACTCAAATCAGTCACAAGTATGGCTACTCAAAAGTAAGAAAATACAGTTCGTAATGGTAAGATGACAAACAGTCAACATCGGCTTGAATCCGATCGATGTTTACTAATTATCAACGTGTTACTTCTAACTATCTTTACTCACTTTTGAGTAGCCATACTTCTGACAGATTGGAGTCAATCGTACTCAATTTTGAGTTGTTTAGAAATAGAGTGTGAACAAAACATACACACTCATTTTTTTCGCTGGCAATTTTGCCGAGCTGAAAACCCAGCAATCTATCCAGCAAAAGAAATGTTACTTTTGTTCCAGCAAAAATAATTTTCATGAATCTGACAGCACTTCACTGTAACTTCAGCAAACTTGCTTGTGAACGATCAGCAAACCCACAATCCCCGTAATTTGCTGTTTTGCCAACAATTTTTCGGCGCTGCTGAAATATCTAATAAACAAATATTCAATAAAAATAAATGAATAAATAAAATAACATCTTCGGAAATGTAAATATTGATTAATGCATTCCAGATAATAAAGTTATTCAATCTTTGCTGACATTCACAATCTGCGATGCATTTCTGAGGAGATTACTTCAGGTACCTATCGATCCATCGAATTTTTATTTACTGTTGCTCATATGAAGGTACATTAAATAATTTGCAAATTAGAAAAAAAGAATAAAAAGTAAAAAACAAACATTATCAATTTACATCAGTTGAATCCGCTATTTTCTCGCCTTGAAAACATTAACCTACAAAAATCAAATGTTATTTTTTCATTATATTTTACTTATTAATAGTTCTTCGAAATCATAGGTTTCTAATTTCAATGTTTCGATGAGGTTATGCAGAGTCGGATCCATTTTATGCCTTTCCAACTAAACAAAGAACTCACAACTTGAAATAAAAAATATGCTAGATAATAAACCAATACAACTTTCCGTCGTTGAATCGTGACTTATATTTGACAAGTAAACAGGGTTACTGAGATTTCAGTAACATTTTTGACATTTGCTGTTTTTCAGTTATTGGTGAAACCGATTGCTAGATTTTAGCAAAAAAGGGAATTGCTGGTCAACAACCAGCCAATCCGTTTGCTGGAATGAAAAAACAAAACTTGGTGTTTACGGCAATGTAAATAACAAAGCTTTGATTTTTAAATGTCAAAACATTACCAACGAGGGATTTTTGTAAGTATTTGTTTTAAAATCTAAGGGGTAATTGTTGTAATTGGGCTTTTATGTTAGTCATACTGGTTTTTAGTCTTGCATTAATAAACAGGTAAAATGAATAATTGAGCAATGATTCTTTTTCTCAGCAACATTATTGTTTTATTGTTATGTTCAGACAGTTTTTTGTCAAAACACTAACAATGTAGTTATTTTTCAAAAATACTTATTCACCAAGCAGGATGTAAAATGAGGCATAGTGGGCTTTAATTAAGGCCGGTTACTGTAACAAAACAATTGAAATAAAAAAAAGTTTTTATTATTATAAAAGTGTATTTATAATTTCTGGAAAATGTAAAAAAAACATTTGTTACTGGGAAACGCTTATAGTAGTTTGGAATCGGCTGGAATTCATAGCCAATCTGATCAATTACTAATCTTCAAAAGATTTGAAATCTTTGCAAAGTCGGGCCACTGATAGGGCAACCTTGATAAAACAACGTACACCTTTTTTAAGTCATACAAAATGTTTACTAACAAAAAGCTGTTTAGTGCCACGCTATAGTTGAACTCGTTTAGGAAACAGTAATTACCCATGGCCGAAACATCGGACAGATGAAACAGCAGTCATTTGAATGTTTTGAAAACTGAGAATGCCGCCAACTAAACTATTTCTAATTCTCACCATAGTCAAAAACAAATAACATCTTTCAGAATCAATTCGTCCCGGAAAATCAAGTGAACGTTCGTACCAGCCCAACAACTGCTCGTCACAGTTCTGAGAGATTGTGTTTGATCAACAATCAACAGCTAGTTCTTTCTTAGCCAAAAATAATATAGATTTTCATGATGCTCTTCACTGAAAAAATATGTCACTTAGCTACTACTGGAAACAGGTGTATATATTTTCCAATACTAAAATAAGTGACATTTTAAAAATTATTGCGACACCGAAAATATCATAGCCAATTTACTTATAATGCTTTAGAATCAAACCAAAATTAAATAGTTTAGATACTAGTATATATATTTTCCAATACTAAAATAAGTGACTTTTACATGAATTTCACATAGAAAAAGAAATTCTACTTGACTAATCATTTACATTTCACTGGACACATAGGATTCACTTGATTTAACTTGAAAGTTAAGTGAATTTCTAGTGGATATTATCCACTGATTATGTGATTTTTTTTTGGTGTTTATTGTTGAATTCGTTTTAATGGGTGTTATGGTCAAACTTTGGTCGAAAAATGATGCGTGTAATTTGTTTTATTAAAAAAATCAAATTATTTGTTTGCTATATTTTGAAAACACCCCTCTTCAACCTTTTTCCATCGTAAAACAATTGTAGTTGGAAAACTAGGAAAATTTAAATTAACACTTCACTTGATCACTTAAAAAAATAAAGAAATAAAAAAACTGAAACACGTTTTCAAACTATTACTTAGGGGGTCTCAGGGGGTCAAACCAACAATCAATGTGTAACTAGCGATTTGAAATTGGTTCACTGTTGTAGGACCCCTAGTACGAAGTACACCTTGCAGTCTCCACCTTGCCATGCAATCTTGCGCTTTTTAGTACCTTTTGGTACAAGTATCTTTGTTTTTGTTTTGATTCGCTATGTTATTTTGACAGAATATTTGAGAGTGTATTGGTGTGAGTTACGGTCTTAGGGGCGAATCATTAAGCTTGGGACCGAGCTTGGGACCGGTGTGCTAGTACTTCCAGAGCCAAAAAAAAAAATTCGTTTTCTTCATGACTATCCACCCGCTGGTCAAACTATCACTCACGTGCCTCTGCCACGTTGTGTTTGTGTTTCAGTGTGTCGGAAGGTGTTTATGTGTTTCAACTTGTTTGTCAATACTAAAATCGAAAATTTATGCTTATTGGTAACCATGGACCTTTTTGACGTTCAATACATGCACACTTATGCATCATCTAAATCACATCAGTGCAAGCGAGAGGGAAACAGAACAGTGAGAAAACAAACAATCGATTCGATTAAGTGTTGCCAGAAATTAATTTATCTTTCATGTGGTGGCGAGTATGTTTGAAGTTTGGCAGATTGTGGCGGATTGTGTTTTTTAAGGGTGGCCGAGTGACTTATCCCCTCCTGCTATCACTAGAAGACGCGAGCAAATTTCTTTAAATTCTGCTAGAAAAAGCTTATCCATTGACTGCTTCGTCTGCAGCTTACAGATTTCTTCAGAGTCGAGTGCTCGACTTGAAGATAACATTGCAGTACTTCTAGTATTTATATTAGATTTGTTCGTACCTCATGGTGGCTGTTCACATTTTTACCTACTTCACATAAACTACACACTAGACGATACAACAACAATTGACTACCTACCGATCAAGTAGGAATTTATATATTTTAAGATAACAAAAATGACGAACTGTCATCCGACAGATATACAATAATCCCATTGCAAAAAAAAGTAATTAAAAAAAACAAAATTTGTCGTTTTTTTATACTTGGTAATATTCAATAAAGTTAACGTTTGAAAATTGTCAATATCCAAGAGTTTAAGGCTCTAAGAATACAAAACTACCTTACAGGGAAGAAAAGGATGGTATCAAAAATTCAAAAATATAATATACGTTACTTTTGAATCTTCTTAAGCTTATTTTTGGTCTTTATTTTTCCAGAAAGTAGCATTTGTAGGAAGAGCGATCCAAAAACCCAACAGTTTATCATTTTATAGTCTGAGCAAACTAGTGATTTTCATAAATCACGGTATTAATTTTTTTTGCTAGTTCTAGGGAAACAATGTGGATGTACTTTAAGGATTAAAAAAGGCGCAACAAGAAAATTAATGATCTTTATATTTTTTAAACAGAATTTGACCAACTCCTTCAGATGATCTCGATGCACAATATCCGATGAAAGGCCATTCTTATCGACGTACCTTTTTGGAACGACGAGAAATCTTTTAGTTCTAGTTAGTTCCTTGATTTTCGAGATTTTCAGCCCTGGGCTGGTTCATCTCCCGTCGTAGTCACTCAAATACCTTTTGAGTACTTTCGTAACTTGTCCGGGGGTGAGATTCGAACTCGTGAATTTGGCGTGAGAGGTATGGATGTTAACCTCTACGCCGGTGTCTCCCCCCCCCCGACGAGAAATCTGAATTTGATCCACACATGAACAACATGAACTGGATTGGGCACGATCTCCAGTTTTCGGCTGTTGTCGATGGGATGTTGCAGTTCCAGATCAGACAGGATATTCTGGTTTTTAATGTTCAGCCCCATATCCTTCCACATCTTTTGATTCTCGGAACCGGAGTCAGAGGTAATAAATTGTACTAGTAAGCCAATCTGTTCGGATTTTTCAATAACGGACAACAGTAGCTTCTTTAGTTGCTCTGGAGGAATTGATGCTTTCGCAAACTCGTACGCGACCACTTGCTTCCACCGTTCAGCAACTCCAACAAGCATCAAAACCAAGCCTTTAGACGCTAAGTTATGAGATGGAGGCAGAGTCGTCTTTCCAACGAACTGTTTAGTGCTTGCACACCACTCTTCTGCTTCGTCGATGCTCATTTCGTCGAGAACCAGTCCACAATCTCGCTCAATTTCTGTCATGCCAGCCACTTTGTAATTTCAGCAGTTCGAAAATATCCTCAAGGATTCCTAAATTAATCGAAACCATCAACCAAAACTTTTATAGAACATTATAATGATTTGATTATACCAGGAGGAAATTGGACGTCTGCTGCGACGCAGCAGTGTTCTAGTCGATGGGAGTGGAAAGCCTCTTTTTATTAGCTAGTCGTAGCCACCCTGACATGCAAATCGGATTTGCAGCGAATCTGTTATCGTTGCTTCCGACCACTGCTTCACTTGACGAACTTTTCCGGAGAGAAGCTTCAATTGATCGTCGTTGAAAACTTTTTTACAACAATCTCCAACGAGTGCGAATCTACGACGTCCGAATCATCTTTTTTCTTTCGCGCAACTTCTCCAACGACGAATCGATCTAAAGTAGAAAATGCGATTCAATGAAGCTGAAGACATTCCATCCAATCGAATATTTCTCGGGTACTTTTTCAAACAGACGTATGTCATTTTGTAAACAAAGAGGGGAAGGAAGTTCAACGTAATTTTCCCGCCCCCCCACCTCCCTCCTGCCTACGGGGGCCACCAAAAGGAAGAAAATGCTTTTCTTTATTGTGGTGGTGCTTTTTGGGGGGGGGGGGAGGGTTTGAAAATTATTTCCTCTCTTGTTTAAGGTGATCGCATTTAGCAAATTACCGCTTAAGCTTGGTAACTTGCTCTCTCAAACGAAAACTCAAACGAAAAATTTCACCTCGTAGGCTAGACCTATGACGTAGTATTTCCTCACACCTATGATGTAGTATCATAGGTACCTGTTCAATGTTTTCAACAATTTCAAATTCCGGAAATCCTCCATTTGATGCAGCATAGCCTTTTCCACTATTCTTACCACCATCAATGTTCGCAACCACCTCCATTTCCTACCACTCTTCATCCGTCGGAGTGACGGCAATGGGAATATTCCAAGTTCCATTGGCATTTCTTTTGCCGTTCGGGAAATGACGCTGCATCAAACTAAACGTTAATTTATGAGGTTTTATTGAATTTGATTGATGCTTACGCTGCAAATTCTGCTGTGGGGCGAAAGCTTGAACAAGAGAATGTCTTCCTCGCCTGCGTTCCCAATACAGGCCTTAACCCACTCTCGGCGAACGATTGGATCTCTCGGGAACCAATGAAAATGGAGACCTGGATGTGGCACGTCACTGCGACCACAATTTATCACTTTGCATTTTATTTCAAACTGATTTAAAATAAACTACTGCAAAAGTGTACTTTTATTTCCTCATTTGTTCTAGTTCACAAACGAAAATAGTGAAAAAGCAGGGACTACTAGCATCACGGCCAAACCAACAACAGACTGCCTGCTTGTAACATTAATCGACGGTGGCGATAGGGGCGGTTGTCACAGCGACCAATAAAAAACGGTCTTTTTTGACAGGTAAATGGTGATGTTTTTGCACTAACAGCTGGCAGGTCCTGTTCTAGGTTCATAGTAACGTATAAAGGCACACTAAAAAAAAATCGGCGCAAGTGATTTTGTGCTGAGCGGCTCACCCTCGGGATCTACTCATAAATTGAGTTGATCCGGTTTTTACGAAAATTGTGTAACTTTTCCATGAGAAAAAAAAAGGGACAGTAATACAAATGAAAGAGATGCTGTTTGGAGCGTGCAGCGCCTGATAAGTTATTCTTTTCGTGTTTTTCAATGCTAACAACTACACGGAAACCGAAAAATATGTACTTGAATATTGCAATAAAATTCTAACTTAATGCCCAAGTAACCATGAAGCTGTATATAGATACATCAATTTTGCATTATATTATGATTTATGTTTATGGTATAAAGCAGTTTAATCTTACATGCGCTATGAAAGTAGAATTAAAGTCGAAAAGGGCCCCACTCCTGTCAAATTAAAGCTAGCGCACATGCTTTATTGCAACCCTAAAACATGTATATTTAGGGCATAGTTACTTTTTCAACAGTTGAATTACTGCTTCTAATGAAATGTTTCATTGCATTTTTGAAAGCATACATAGAGCTTGGGGTATTTTGAAAAAAATCATCGAATATTTTTTAAATTTCCAATTGAGTTTAGATCTTTTTCATTAGAAGGATGTTATTTCATACTTTAATTAAATGGCATCCATCGCGTAGCATTTAAGGGTAATGTTTTATTATTATATGCACATATGTGATTAAAAACCTTCCATCGGGATTCGAACCCACCCCTCTCACGACTCTGAACGCTGATTGCCGGTTGCGTTAACGCTCTGAGCTAAGAGAGCATCGACAACTGTATAATATTAAGGAAGCGTACTCTCTGTTCTCTTTGTCGTTCTAGAAAAACATGTATCAGAGCATCTCCAGGAGTGTTGTAGTTCTAGATTCATTTTATATGTCAGTTATAAATTTTTCTCTTGGGAAAATATATAACAAACATACCCTCTCTTCAGCAGCAGTTCCAAATGTTGTTCTAAACCTAAAGACTTGAATGTGTGTGTATAATTGATGATAAATATAATTCGATTTGTCACGAAATAGGAAAAGACATTGAAAATGACTGATGAATGGTACGAATTTATCACCAGTGAATTTGATTATACGACGGATTTGAATTTAACTTTTCAGCTGGTTGATGGTAAGTATATGAAAATTTACTGTTAAGGTGTAACTCAACTAATTCATCTAAACAGAGAGAACGAATCCTCCATAGTTATTGTCTAATTCGAGATTTTCTTTCCGTCGCATAGAAAACTGCGAAGAGGCCAAGAAGTGGCAAGGCTCATTACCAGGTCGGCGTTATATTCCACGGAAATTTGAGTTGAGGCACCAGATGATCATCGACCACTATTTCTCACCGACATCTATTTATCCCGATCATTTGTTCGAACGAAGATTCCGGATGCCAAAGGCCATGTTTTTGCGCGTGCTAGAAGGAGTGACTGCGCGTAATGATGGAGTACTGTAAAATAGAGGGAAAAATTGATATTGAATAAAATTTCGTTTTTCAATAACAGATTATCGATACTCTTCAAATGCTAAACGAAAAATAATCTGAAAGATGATCTATTTGATAATTTAATGCACCTGAAGCTAGTTCATATCTACCTAGAGCTGGAATAAGGGCCTATAAACTTCAATATAGTATTCCACTAAAATCCCTTTTTGGAATTTTTATTGGGTAAGAGCACACATTTTCGACCTAGCACTAGTTTTAGACTCATCCATATAAATCTCGCAATTTTTGTATGAAAGGTCGAAAATTAGCATAGAAATCAAGGTTTAACCAGGGGATATGTCACTCAGCTCCCATGTGTTACCACCATAAAAAACACAATCCGCCACACTTCAAACATACTTGCCACCACATGAAAGGTAAATTCATATCTGGCACCACTTACACGAATCGATTGTTTGTTTTCTCACTGTTTTGTTTCCCTCTCGCTTGCACTTATTTGATTTGAATGATGCATAAGTGTGCGTGAATTAACCACCAAAAAGGTCCATGGTTGCCAATGAGCATACATTTTCGATTGTAGTATTGACAGATTAGTTGAAACACAGAAACACCTTCCGACACACTGAAACACAAACACAACGTGGCAGAGTGACTAGCCCCCTGGGTTTAACTATATGGGTATACCTGATTTAAAATTTAAACGGAGGTGAAGAAATTGGGCCTAAGTCGAAAATGAGTGCTTTTACCCTACTGCCGTTCTATGCATAACTGCGTAGAACGGCAATATATAGCAGGTAAATAATAAAAACCGGTCAAAATTAAACAAAAAATTACCCGAAGGACTTAGGCTACTGCAAGATGCGTCCGTTACAGGTGATTTTGATACGTTCATCTCGGCGTTCATAAATTTCGGACACTGCTTCAGCACCTTATAACACTCGAGGAATTTAAAATCCTCCTCCTTTAAATTTGTGGTCCGTCTTAAACAGTTCCAGTGCCATATTTTGTTTGTCCGTGGACGACGCACCGCTTTTGTTCAGGCGTTGAACAGATTTTACGCACCCGGAAAATTTCATCACATTACGACTGATTGCACCAAACCTTTGCCGGAGAGCTTCCGCCGTTTTTGAGCATAACGAAGGAGTGGCAGTTTTGGCATTTTGGTAGACATTATTCCAAAACGCAGATGCATTCTGGTCGGTGCCTTTGATATAATCTTGAGTAGCATATACCCAAGAAACGCTGATTTGCCGATCCTCCAGCCTGCTAAAAATTTTCCAGCGCCGGATGTTTTCTTTCTTCGCCATTATCTGAAAAGAAAAAAACAAGCTCATATCTATTCACCTATTCAAGTTACCATTTATAACTTACGTTCAGACTTGTTGCTGCAAATTGAAATTATTAACGAAACAGTAGAATGGATACAAGATTCAGACCAGATGCACGACCGGACGTTGATTCAAAGTTTGACGTTTGACTTGATTCCATAAACACTACCACAATGACAAAAAAAAATATAACTTGGATGAAACGCGTTTCAAATTTGAACAAAAATAGAACAACGTAGTATTCCAGTTTTAAATTTTAACATGAAACTGCTCGAAATTATCCAACTATCCAACGCCTTGCTGAAGTTGCCTTTGTTATAAATCCAGTTCTATTTTGTAACGACCATACACTCCTGGAGATGCCCTCATGCAGCTATTTTTAGATTTTTCTTGCTAAAACGGGGAGAGAAGGAAAACGAATTTTTAGGGAAACAACGGGGAAAGAAAGGGGTATAAAAAGGAAAATTTGGGGGGTAAGAAAAAAAAAAAAAAAAAGGGATGTTTGTGGGGGAGAAGCTGAAAAAAAAAAAAAAAAAAAAAAGGGGAATTTTATTTGGGAAAGGGGTGAAAAATTAGCATACAAGATCCACCCCCGCAGCAGCATCATGCAATCAATGACCCGCGAATAGCCTACACCAACCAGGCAGAATTTCTCACCGGCGAAGGTTTGTTGTCACCTTCGCTCGTAAAGATATCTCTCTCTGCTCAGAGAGATAGCGCCTCTCTCAACTCAACGCCCCTCGCGGAAGGCTATAAAAAACGCCCGGCACCGGGGCAGCGGCGTTTAGTGCCGTATCGATCGCGTTCCGGTTGTGTGCAACTCTTTGGATACCTTCTCTGTCTGTGCAAGTGCAAGACCATCATGTTGTGGCGCTTTCTGCTGCTGGTGCTCGCAGCCATCGTCGCGGTGGCTGGTGCTGCCAATCCGGAACTGGAGGAGACTGAACTGGCCGCCCTCAAGTATGTGAACGATCTGGAACGGGAAATTCTGGCCAGGAACAATGAAGCTACCGAGGCATCCTGGGTGTACGAGTCCAACCTGACCGAGGACAATCTGAAGCAGCGCAACGAGATCCAGACGCGCAATGCAAACTACTTCAAGGTAGGTCGGGCAATTTCGGTCTTGCGAGCGGGTTTGGGGGAGGCAGGCACTGATAATTGGCTCATCGATACTTGGGAAGTGATCCGGTGCGCATCGAGTAATTAGCATTGTGGAGAAGCATGATCGTTGTGGTTCCGATCGAAGAGAAATAGAGTCTTCCGATGGGATGAAATTTACTAAGATGTGCGCCTGCGAGGGGTTCATCCAGCATTGATTGTTGGAGTCAGTTGGAAAAGGAGTGAAAATGAAGAAGAACTTGAAAATCTGGTTTTTGTGGAGTTGAAATCTTGATGTTCGTATTGTGTTCCTCTGTGTGGTTAAAAAGAGTGCGGTAATTGTTCTGGACGTTGCAAATTGGGGTTCCCTATGCGGTTCGTTAGGTAGTGATCGTTTGGAAGGCAATGAGAATCTATTTAAACCCAGAATGTTCGAGGAAATTGCTTTTTTAAAGAAGGTTGACTGAAATACGTTATGAGTTTATAATGTTTGCTACGATACACTGCGTTCTCTTTAAAATATTGATTCGGAAAATGATCACTAACGTCACTCGTTAGTAGCGGACCACGTAAACGAAATGAATTGTTTTATTGGAATGAAGTGTGGATTTCCTTATTTTTGTGGATTTGACACAAATTTACATCAGAATTTAGGATTTGAATTAAAAATATCAGAGTAGGCCACTCAACCGGGAAGATTTAAGAACATCCATAATTGAAACGAACAAAGTTAACCAAGCTTACATTACAGTTAACTAAACGATGGCAGTCGATTTTGCCGGTTGATAGTCACCTTTAGGAGAATACCTCTGTCGAAATGTATATGTATGTATGTATTTATCACTTGGAATTTTGATCCAGGAAAACCAGACATTTATTGCGTATCTGCTGATCTTATTTATTCCGTGAAGGAGTTAATAGTTGAGAATAAACTTTTGACCTAAGCGTTTTGAAATCTCTGTAAGACTTGATCTTAATAACCACTAATTATTCTAATTCTGCCATTGTATGAAGGGCTAAAAACGTGTTGGGTGGATCGACAGGCAACATCACTTATACGTTTCCACAGGGATATAAAGAATCTCCTTCCAACAACAAGAACAATTGGTCAAAAGAGCAAGCTATTTAACAGGAGGATGCCCCAATGGGCGGGGAGAAGAGCCCGCCCTCTATTCACAAACTGTTAGCAATGGGGAGTTGGCATTCCCACTCTCCCCATCCAGATTGCTTCAATTGGGTGCCCTGATGGTCCCTCCCATTCCCATGAAATATTTATATAATAGTGTATATATTTATGTAAATGAAAAATACTACAAGCATTCGTATCTATTATATATGATCTTCATTCGGTTGATCCTGAAATGAAAAAAATGTTGTAAAGTGTTAAAGTGTAGAGTTCTGTGGCTTTTTATATTGATTGATTGGTTCGGAAAATGATTGTCATATCTCATTGATTGAGACTCCTTGCGTGAATATACTCATGTGAGAATAAGGCAACCAAAGTTCATGCTTCAGATTCTCATGGATACAGTGAGGAAAATTCGTTTATCCTTCCTTGGGTGTTAACATTTTGTGACGAATAAGGTGTTGACCCGGATTTCAAATTCACATTGTGGAAAATTTATGGGACTAAATTTAAAGTCTATGTAGTCAAAATGCTTTTTAGAATCCCAATATAAAGTTTCAAGGAATCTGTGCCGGAAGAGGGCATGTTTGCCACGATCCGCAAGGTGGCGACAGATACAAATTTTCATCTGAACATGCTTTTCGACGGCTCAAGCTCAAACTCAATAGTCTACTTCTAGCCTTGGAATGGACCAATGACCATATTGGCCATTCCCGGACAATCCGAATGCCCAGGGGTAACCGTTTAGGCGGGGGCAAAAACGGATTTTGCTTTTCGACGACTCAAACTTCATGATTTTTCATGAACAGTCTACTTCTAGCCTTGAAATGGACAAATGACAGTTGCCTTTAATTACATTCGAGCTAGGATTGGGTGATCTTGGATTGATCTTTACGAGATGGATCTGTTTGATGTCGATTTTTTATATTGATCCTATGACCCTCAGAAAATTCGGAAAGATCATCTTTTGATCATTTCGATCTTTGGAAAATGAACAATAATTAAAACGTTAATTGTATATGCTAAACTGATGAACCTAATCCAACAAGTAGAAAATAGGAGGAAGAATGGTAAGTTTGGTAAATATATCGTAGTAAAAAAATGTTTTGTAAAGTGAGGCTGAAGGTGCCAACTTTTCTTTGAACCGTCGTAGTGGCTTTATTTGTGGAGTGAACGCAAAAATGTGAATATGCTGTGAAAACTTGAAGCCCTGGCTACAACTTCATGCTTGATGTCGTCAGCATAGGGTGCGGGGTCAACTCGGCAGTGGGCCAACTCCTGTCGCCAAACGCTATTGCTCAGCCGTATTGAAACCGAATGATTTGATTTTTTTTACATGACTATGTGAAACTATTCATGACCAGAACTTGAAGTCATTTGGTTCTTATACGGCTGAGTAACAGCGATTGGTGACGAGAATTGGTGCCGTAATCTATATGGATTCAATCAGATGATTAAAATTCAGTAGTATAATAAACAGTAATGGGCCAAGATGAGAACCTTGTGGCCCCTAGGGATGATAACTGGTAAATTTGATTGCTTTTCTATTGTTGTTTTAAAATCACATTGAAAACGTCTCAACTTATAAATGAGTAAAAATAGTAAACAAAGAAAGCTATGTCAATTGGATTTGTTTTGCTGATTTTAGAAGCTCATAAACTCGAACTCCGACCTGGTTACCGAAATCTAACAAATTTGGTAAACAGCACAGTCGAAAGGCATAAAAGGTCCCCCCGGGCCATCTGAATTGTCCCAAAATATGGTCATTGGTCCATTTCAAGGCTGAACGTATACTACTCATGAAAAATCACGGAGTTTGAGCCGTGGAAAGCCATGATTCGGCGAAAATCTGAATTTGTCCACTCCTAAATGGTTCTTCCAGGGCATCCGGGTTGTTCCAGATTGGCCAATATGGTCATTGATCCATTTTAAGGCTAGAAGTAGACTACTCAACAAAAATCATGAAGTTTGAGCCGTCGAAAAGTAAGTTCCGATGAAAATAAGTATCTGTCGCCGCCTCACGGATCGTGGCAAACATGTCCGCTTCCGGCACAGATTTCTAGTGTTCAATCGGGTCAAAAAAGGCAGTACTCATTAGAAACTGAAAATTGGTACTCTAATAAGGATTTTGACTGCAAAAACTGCAAACACTTTATTCGTAACTTTTTTTGAACAGCCCTTCAGAAATGTAAAAAAAAACTGGGTTCGATGCAGAAACGTAACTTATTTTAGATACACAGAAAAAAATCTTGTAGTAGAAACTACCATTTTACCCGACTATGCCTATCTTCAAAACTACCATGAAATTTCAGTCAAATTTAGTACACAGCAAAAAAATCTGAATTTTAATTGTGATGTAAATATCAGAGCATGTAAAATCGTCTCTTCTTTCACACAAAGTAGCAACTTGCATGAAATAGTTGTAATGAAGACGAGCTTTTGTATACAACATTTTCCAAAATGAATGCAATGTCCCAGAACTTTACACGATTTATAATGATAACTTGTACGTGTTGTGACGCTCCATTTATGTGCATGATATTGAACAGAAATTCACGCTACTTTTTCGACCTGTAAGTTTAATTTTATTTTCTTGTACAGGTTATATTCGGACACCCTGTACAGGGTGAGTGGAAATTTCTGTCAGTGAAGTATATGGTCATAAAAATTAGAAGGTTGCATGAATTTCAATTTTCAATGTATTTCCTGTTTGGTATATCTTCAACATTTGTCTTAAGTTAGTTCAGTTCAAATCTTTCTCCCTTTGCCTTAATTGCCAGCCGAAGCATCACAGCTGTGCCGCACGGGGCCTTTTGGGGTGTCATTGTGTATTTTTTTTTAACAAAATTCTTGAAAGTGTCCACTGTTAGTCCTTTAGTGTTCCCCAGTTTCCCCAGCATGTAGTCTCATGCATAGAAGTCGAGATGATTCAAATCAGGTGAATAGGCATGCCATTCTTTCGATCAAATAGAATCCGGAAAATTGTCCGCACACCAAGCCTATGTAGCTCTCGCCTGGTGGGACGGCGCGAAGTCTTGTTGGAAACTTTATAGTGCATTCTTGTTGTGTTTCTTAATAAAGGGAAGCAAATGGTTCTTTAACACCAGGTTCAATGAACAGCTATGGATCCATCAAAGTTTTGAAGAAACATCCCCAAACTCTTGAAACACTCTTGAGCCTTTTGACCACGAGGTTAACCCGAACAATATTAGGAAGATTTGCGGTGTTCACCTCATTTTTTTGGCGGTTGTGGTGGTGGTGCTGTGCGTTTTTTTTTTGTATTACAAACACATTTTTCCATCCTCTTCGCACCTTTGCAGCTTCTGCCATGTTGCGTCTCTTGCGTTTCAGTCAAGCCTCAAGCATGTCAAGTTGTTTTTTTTATGGATTCAGTTCAAGGTTTCAAAATACTCCTGATCGTAGACTGCGACATTCCCAGTTCTTTGGCCTTTTTTCGGCCAGACTTAACAGAATTCGCTCTCTCACTCGTTTGATGGCTTCTGGAAACCTGAAAATGTGTTTGCGGCCAGGTCTCAGAGGTATTTTTCAAGAACCGGTTTCTTTGTAGCGTTTGATGGTGCAAAAGGTGAATTTTTAGTTTATTCCGAGTGGTTTCAATTTCTTTAATATAGTACACGGTCTAAGATGTTTCAAAAACAGAGTTATCACGAGCTCCATTTTCGCGTCCATGATTACCACGAGTGTCAGATGAATGAAAATTTAAAACAAACTTACAAGTCGTGTTGACATTTGAATACACCTAAAAGAAAAATGTGCACACATGTCTGTGATTAACCCATCCAAAGTTTAAATGTTTAAAAAAATACTGACAGAAATTACCACTCAACCCGTAATGCGTTTGCGCATTTTTTAATACTGAAATTTGGTTGAATGCTAAGATGGAACTGTTGGTTTAATTTTTTTGTTCATTTCAGTGTTCTTTTCAAAAAATAATAACGGACCCTTTCGAATGAGCACTCCCCCGTGAACGGGGTGCAAGATCTTTTTATGCTCGTTCCCTCGTTGTTCGCTAAATCAGCCTCACGCTAAGATGAGAATACTTAAAATTAGGTATTTATTTTACCTAACATTTGGTACACTCCCGTTACATTCTACTCAGTGACTAAGTTGAATTGTATTCCTTTCCCTTTTTTCACACGAGAAATATTACTCAATTCACGTAAAAGCGATCTACTCAAACATTGAGTTGATCCATTTTTTTTTTACGAAAATTGAGTAACATTTCCGTGTGAGAAAAAGAGAAAGAATACAATTCTAATCAGTCACTGATCACAATGTGCCAAGGAAGTTGACTCCGGAGGTGTGCAGCATTTGATGGGAGGAATAAAGAAGAAAGTGCAAATTTTCATTAGAAACGAAGAGAATTGATTTATATTGATATTTTTTTTCTTAAAGTACAGTAAATTACCTTTGTTTGGATGTATTTAACTTATTTGTACTTCATTCCGTTACCGAGATACAGATGATTTTATTATTTCGAATTCTAAATGGACATAGCTTTATTGTTCTGCTGTTGGTGCAGTTGATGCTGCATTCCAACTACTTTTTTAGCATTAATTTTTAGACTTTGAATAAAGTATTTTTTTTTGTGAATGACTCCTAAGGGAAACAGCGGGTGATCGTGGTTTTGTGGGAGATTTTTGTTTTATTAGGGGGGTTGTTTCTTTTTTTTAGAGGGGGGTTTTTGTGTTTTCGAAAAATCAAAATTATCCGAAATATTTTTTTGGTTTTTTGGTATTTTTTTTCGGTTTTTCTAGGAAGGAACAGCGGATGAAATCAAAACTTGCCATAAGCTTTCGTTTTTTTTGGCAATATGTAAAGAGGCTACAGCTGACGACAAATATGCGAGTTGCCTTGCAAAACGATGCGCCTGCCGAGATTTTCTCGAATCAATTGTTGGCGATTGGCAATGGAGAAGTACCAGTTGACGTTTTCACCGGATTGATTTCGTTCCCGCCGAATTTCTGTCATTTCACAACGACGAAAGAGGAACTCATTACGAGTGTTTTCCCAAACATCGTCCAGAATTATGAGAACCACGATTGGTTGAGTGCACGTGCGATTTTGGCAGCGAAAAATAAGGATGTCGATGATTTGAATTTCGTAATCTGTTATCGATCGCGAATGAACGATAAAAAAATTGAAGTAACAAACAAGCCAAGCCTGGCTTGAAGTTACTTTAAAAAAAAATTAAATCATGAATGCTCGGAATTATTTGAATCATAAAATCGGTTAAAGCGGAACAAAGTTCGCCGGGTCAGCTAGTAAAGAAAAACATGTGCGCGAGCAAATTTTGTACGGGCGTACGGCAAATCCTGAATTCTGAATACGGGACCTTGCAAAAACATTGGATTTGCCTAAATCCACTGTTCACGATGTGCTCAAATCATTTTCGGAACGTTTGATGGTGGAGAGGAAACCGAGAAGTGACAAAAACATTGGACGCGCTGATCCTGTCATGGACCGAAAGGTGAAAAGGATATTAACCAAAAACCCAAATCTCTCCATTCGAACGGTGGCTCGTAAAATAGGGATGTCGTCTGGTTTTGTCAAAAAATCAAAACAACGTTTGGGACTTAAGTCGTATAAAGTAAAAATAGTTCCAAATCGCAACGACAAACAGAACTTGGCAGCAAAATCACGGGCTCGACGTTTGTACTGCGAATATTTGACGAAGTTTTCATGCGTTGTTATGGACGATGAAAATTATGTCTTGGAGGATTTCAAGAAGCTTCCAGGGTTGGTTTTTTATTCTGCTATGGCCAGAAATGGTACAGCTGAGCATTTCAGAACGAAGAAGGCATCGAAATTACCCAAAAAATACCTTGTGTGGCAAGCAATTTGCACGTGTGGCAAAAAGAGTAAATCTTTCGTCACTACAGCCACAATCAACAAGGAGATCTATCAGAAAGAGTGTCTGCA
The DNA here is from genome assembly GCA_024533555.2 of Aedes koreicus. Lineage (NCBI taxonomy): Eukaryota > Metazoa > Arthropoda > Insecta > Diptera > Culicidae > Aedes > Aedes koreicus. The sequence continues at coordinate 71,370 of JAHHFK020005439.1, forward strand.
GGAGCGATTGCTACCCTTCATTAAAAGCCACAAAGAAAAACCTTTGTTCTGACCCGATTTGGCATCATGCCACTATGCTAAAACTGTGATGGAGTGGTACCAAGCAAATCAAGTGAACATTGTACCAAAAACCTCAAACCCGCCAAATTGCCCAGAGTTACGACCAATCGAGAGATATTGGGCTCTGATGAAGCGGAAGCTTTCTGGAAAGAAGCAAGGAATCAAAGATATCAAACACTTCCAGCAAATTTGGACAAAGACGGCTTCTACGATTTCTGAAGAGTCTGTACAAACCCTAATGGACGGAGCTAAGCGCAAAGTTCGAAAATTTTATGCAAATACCGAATAACTATGTTTTGTCTTCACGAATTGTTAAAACACATCCCACGAATCTGAAATAAACAACTACGACGGAAATATAATGCGAAATTTATGTTTTATTCATGTTTTGAGGTGTCCGGATTATTGCGGATACAGACCTTATGAATAAAAAAATTTTGGGTATGCGTTTGTGGAAATTTTTTTGGGGTTGCTTTTAAATTTTTTGGTTGGTAAGAAAAATATATCTAAAGCCTGTATGTCGTCCCTAAGAATTGTTGTGTGGCAATTTACATGTCTTTTGGAAAGTTATTTGCTGCGGCCGGCGTGCTCAGGTAGGTGGGGGCGTTGCGGTTATCTCTCCAGGAAAAATAGAAAATAATTAATTTAGTGCATGAGGTGAGAGTATTGCTTGGTTCGGCTTTGCTGCGAATAAAAAAACATCGGGGGGAGGGAGGGGGTTGTAGAACAGGCAATTCTCTTGGCTCGGCGGGGGGGGCGGGCACAGGCAGGGTGTGGTTGGGTGCGTGGGGGGGTGTGTGTGAGCAAAGGGGGAGTAGCTGAGCTAAGACATAAAATGAAAAAAAACAGGTATGCGGGTCGGGTGGGGTAGCGAAGTGGAATATAGGGAGTACTTATGTAGGGGATCGGGTTTCAATTTTGTTATCGTGTGTTGTTTGATTCGTTGGTTCGGCGGAGGAAGAGATGGTTGTTGGTGGGGGGGGGGGTGGGGGAGGAGGGGGGGGGGGGGGGAGTGGGACGGGCTGGGGAAAGAAAAAGGAAAGTGGAGTGAGGGGGGTGGGGTGGAAGGGGGGTTAGCGGGTCAATAGGTAGGTATATATTATGACCTTAATCTAATCTGATTAGCAGTTAATTTTATTTATTATCAGATAGAGGGAGCGTGGGCTGCTCAATATTTAGGAATGACCCAGTGATTGAAAACCAAGGGTGGATGGGGAGGGGGGAGTGTATCGAAAATAAGCTATCCACAAACTTTCTTTCAAATTATGTTGAAAACCGATATTTTATTCATACAAAAAATTGATCCTTTATTGTACGAGGTTTAACTTGAACATAATGAAGACCGGATGAAATTTAAGTTATTCCTTCACGAATTTTCGAACTTTGGATCGAATGCTCTTCATCAAGTTCCGGACAAGTGTTGCATCGCATTTTTTGGACGCTTGAGCCCAAATTTTTTTGAACTCCTGCATGTTCCCAGCTGCCTTACCAGTCTTCTTGAAGACCCTCTTCACGATTGCCCAGTAACGTTCGATGGGTCGAAGCTGAGGGCAATTTGGTGGATTGATATTTTTCTCAACGAAATCTATACCCTTTTCCGCAAGCCAATTGAGAGTGGTTTTGGCATAGTGAGCCGACGCTAAATCCGGCCAAAACAGTGGAGGTGTACTATGCTTCTTATATAAAGGCAACAATCTCTTCTGGAGACACTCAGATCGATAGATTTCCGCATTTATAGTGCCGGTAGTGTAAAAAATGGTTGACTTCAAACCACAGGAACATATTGCTTGTCATACCAGTACCTTTTGATCGAATTTCTCCACTTGAATCGACCTGTCCGCATCGCTCACATCCTCCCCAACGACGGCAGTAAAGTATTGTGGACCTGGAAGGGTTTTTGAGTCCTCCTTTACATAGGTCTCATCGTCCATCAAAACGCATGCATCCGGACGCTGCAAAAGACGCGAATACAATTTCCGGGCCCTTGTTGCTGCTCGCTTCTTCTGTTCTGCACTTTGTTTTGAGATTTTCTGCTTCTTGTAGGTCTTCAGGTGGTTTCGCCTCTTGATACGCTGGATCATTCCGACACTCGTTCCTGCTTTTTTGGCCAAATCACTCATTGACATTGATTTGTTCTTCATGATTAGAGATACCACTTTCTGCTCCAGTTTCGGGTTGGAAGAACCGGGTTTTCTGCCTCTTCCTGGTAGCTCATCCAAAGAATAGTGTTCCCCAAACTTATTAATGATGGTTTTAACACTCGCATGATGAATTCCAAACCACTTCGCCAATTTTCGCATAGTAATACCCTTCTCACTTAGCCATGTGTCCAGAACCTTAATTTTCACTTCCTTTTCAATACGCGACATTTTGAAAACGCAGAATTTGAACCGCACAAACAAGTAAACAAAAGAAAGCTGACAGTCAAACGCACAGCATGCAGTGTTCAGAGCATAAAAAACCATCACAAATACATGCGTACAACGCAAATGTATGTGGATAGCTTATATTCGATACACTCCTTAAATTATTTGGTTTAATTCTCTTCTAACTATTATATATTGCTGGTATGAAATACTAAACATGCATAGCTATAAAAAAAATTTAAAAAAGACCACTTTTTTTTTCTTTTGAGTGTATATAGTTGTTTGGGTTCCTAGCACTTTCGGCAATAGAATTCAAGAAAATTACTAATGTTTTAAACAGTTTTCTTTGTAGAATAAAGCGGGTCTACACACTTAGAAATTATGAATTTTACACGAGACATAGTTCCTGTTTGTTAAAAGTCGGGGAACGTAAAGAAAGATTTCGTGAAAAATTATGTCTCCTCAAACTGATAAATACGCAATTCGACAAAAGATGTGTTTGATTGAATTTATTTTCTCATCTCTTTTAACTCATTCTTGTGTGCTAAAGGGGCTATTCATAAACCACGAAGACTTTTTTGGGGGGAGGGTGGGGGGTGTTCTAACAAAGTCTACGCTCCATACAAAATTTCAAAAAATTGTATGGAGAAAAGTCTACGAGGGGGGGGGGGGGGGGTCTGAGATTTTCAAAAATAAGTCTACGTGGTTTATGAACCGGCCCAAAGGACGCTTGCATGTGTCGGTCTCAGGAGACAGAAATTTCCATGACATTTTGGTAGTGTGTATGACACAAAACGCTTTTGGAGAAAAGTGCAAGTCTTCTTTGCTATGTTATGCTATTTCCAATAACAAAGACGAAAATATGTCCTTCTGAACCTTTGGAAACATGCCTCAGATGAAAGTTCGTTTCATTTTATAACTGTCACTATCCAACAGACGCCGAAAGATTATCACCTATTGGGAACAGACGACATTTGCACCTACCGTTTATTTGAGAGCAATGACGTCAAAGTAACCGAAAGTTAATTGTATATTCAAAATTATTCAAGATGCTCCATTTCACGACACACGCTGCAGCTAAGTTTATCTCCATTATATAACAGAATAAAAAAATCTCCAAACATGACATAACTCTCATAACTCGTCCGATTGCCTAACACATTTCCAATCAATCAATTTGGCAGTGGCCAAACAGTTCTATTTTCGATGAAAGCCAATTGTTCTTGATTGTTGTTTCCACACGTCACGCGATTCGATCTATCTCAACGCACGTCCAGCAACCATGCAAAGCCACCTTATCGACGCTCTGCTTGCGACATCGCGCAATTGTCTCTTCCCCAGTGGGGCATTTTTAATCAACATCACAATATCACTCAATAATAAGAAAAACGACGACTATCTGGATCTCACCTTGCATCCATCAAACTGGATTCACCTCAAACCGAAAGTTGTGGTCATCGCTGTGATCCGTATCTTGAAAGCCGCAAATTAATTATTCAAACAGAGTAGACAGCAAGCAGCTCTGGGGCTACCAAGGCACGTTCCGGCGCGATTGTCTTTGCGGAACTCTAAATCTTTCCCAAGATTGGCCGCCCGGAAAGTCATCGTTCTTCGACCGCAGTGAGGAGCGTGTTCATGTTTACGGCGTTAATGCCCGTGATTGCAGCGAATAACAATTAAGTGCGGGTGGTTTGCCGGCGCATGCAGATTAGGGGTTCACCTCGGCGCAGCATTGCTGGTTTGATTCCTACGCGATTGTTCTAAGCCCGGTGCCATGCCGGTTGATTCGGACCTATTTTCGTTTGTTCTATAAGTATGTTGTAAACTCATTCATGATTGACGTTTTCCCACTGGCTGTCGGTTGCTGCCGGTGCTTGTGTGAATAAGGTTGAATGTCTTCCACGAAGTGGGTTCTGGGTTCAAACGAAGTCGATCGAATTGATGGCAAGTCACCCGGTGCATACAAGAGAAGTGTCTCTTCGTCATCAACTGGGAGAAAGTGGGGGCAGGTCGTTTGAAGCTTATGTTTACCTGGAGTCAGCTTTCCGTTGCATCGATTCCAAACAGATGAGCCTCCCTCTCGGCAGTAATATTTACGCTAACCCGCTATGTTTGAATAAGTTTTCGCACCGTGGGCTATTGCACAGTAAGCAGCGATGATGATCAGTCAAAATCGTCAGTCATGGTTGGGATTTGGTCGCGTGAGCCCACCAAAAAAGGGGCATGTGATCTGTAGACTGTGAGATCATTGATAAGTTTTTTTTTGTTTCTTCGGTGGCAATGAATCAAGTTTTGCTAGTGCTATTTGTACTCTGCCATGTAGCCTGTGTGGCACCGAGGAATGTGAGATATTCGCAAATAAGCGCGGGTGCCTTTCTAGACTCGGTTGAGCCGTTGGCAGTGCAGAGGACGAGTGATGAGAACGAAGCTGCCTGGAATTACGAATCCGATATCAATGATTATACTGCTCAAAGATCCCAGCATGTGTCCGAAGACAATGCCCGTTTTTGGAAGGTTCACTCGAGCTTTCATTCAGGAAACAATTTTGCAGTTTCTAATCCATTTCTTATTCTCCCATTTTCAGGAAGTTGCCCGTGAACTGCGCAAGTTCGACTACCAGGGCTTCAAGGATGCCGACCTGAAACGCAAGATTCAGAAGATGACCGATCTGGGTTACGCCGCGCTGTCCGAGGAGAAATTCTCCCAGCTGTTGGATGCCATTTCCGGCATGTCGGAGAACTACGCTATGGCAAAGGTTTGCGATTACAAGATCCGTGAGAAGTGTGATCTCTCGCTGGAGCCGGAATTGACCGAAATTCTTGCCACAAGTCGTGATCCGGAAGAGCTGAAGCACTACTGGGTCCAGTGGTACAATGCTGCCGGAACTCCGACCCGTGAGGATTTCCTGAAGTACGTGGCACTCAACAAGGAGGCTGCTGAATTGAACAGTTGAGTATTCGAAATCGTTATCCAATAACTTTCTTCAACTCTCAAACATCTTATTCAAAGACTTCACGTCCGGAGCTGAAGCCTGGTTGGATGCCTACGAGGATGAAACCTTCGAGGAACAAGTTGACGCTGCTATCGAGGAAATCCGCCCACTGTACGAGCAGATTCATGCCTACGTTCGTCACAGACTTCGGGAACGATACGGAGAGGACGTAGTCTCGGAAAAGGGACCCATCCCGATGCATCTGTTAGGTAACATGTGGGCTCAGACCTGGGACAACGTGGCGGACATCACAACCCCATTCCCGGAAAGTCGCCAACTGGACGTCACCGAAGAGATGGTCCGACAGGGCTACAACCCGATCCAGATGTTCGAAATGGGTGAGGAGTTCTTCGTTTCTCTGAACATGACCAAGCTGCCTCAGTAAGTTTAAGTCAAATTTTAATCCACCCAAAACCTGAAATCACCTCACCTCATTTCAGATCCTTCTGGCAAAAGAGCATTCTGGAGAAGCCGACCGACGGTCGCGAGCTGGTCTGTCACGCTAGTGCCTGGGACTTCTATCGCACGGATGACGTCCGCATCAAGCAGTGCACTCGAGTCAACATGGAAGACTTCTTCACCGCCCACCACGAACTGGGACACATTCAGTACTTCCTCCAGTACCAACATCAACCGAGCATGTACCGCGAAGGGGCCAACCCCGGTTTCCATGAAGCCGTAGGTGATGTCCTGTCCCTGTCTGTCTCCACTCCGAAACATTTGCAAGCCATCGGTCTCCTCAAGGACTTCACCCTGGACGAAGATGCCAAGGTCAACCAATTCTACCGCTCCGGTCTGTCCAAGCTGGTCTTCCTGCCGTTCGCCTACACCATCGACAAGTACCGCTGGGGAATCTTCCGCGGTGAAATCCAACCTCACGAGTACAACTGCAAGTTCTGGGAAATGCGCACCAAGTTCTCCGGCATTGAGCCCCCGGTAGTGCGTACCGAGAAGGACTTTGACGCCCCGGCCAAGTACCACGTGTCGGCCGATGTTGAATACCTGCGCTATCTGGTTTCCTACATCATCCAGTTCCAGTTCCACCGATCGGCCTGCGAACTGGCTGGGGAATACGTTAAGGGTGATCCAGAGAAAACGCTAAACAACTGTGATATCTACCAGAGCGTCAATGCTGGTAATGCGATCAAGGAGATGCTGGCCATGGGATCATCCAAGCCGTGGCCGGATGCGATGGAGGTGCTGACCGGACAGCGCAAGATGAGTGCCGACGCCTTGCTGGAGTACTTCCAACCGCTGTACGATTGGCTTGTGGTGGAGAACAAGCGGATCGGCGCCCACATCGGCTGGGAGCCATCCAATAGTGAGTGCTACCGAGTCAGCGGGTGTTGGTTTTTGAGGTTAATTTTGCTTATTTTTTTTGTTTCAGAATGCAAGCCCGAATAGGATGGATCCGCGTTCGGAAACGGGAAGTTGATTTTGACTGCTAACAAATAAATTTTAAATTTTTCATGTTTTTGGTTTTGATGTCTACGAAAGTTTACTAGTTTATTTTTGGAAATTAAGGTCCATTATATCTATTACGATGAGAGGTAATGAGAACTTTCCCAAGAATTAATCACGATGCTGTTTTTTTGCAGTATTTTGTCTTTTTCTAACTATCACTCTCACATACTAGGTGACAATTGTCATCTCGTGTGAGGTGACACTTCGTGCCAATCAAACGGAGAGTCACCTTACACGAGGCGACAATTGTGACGATTGTGAGAGCCACGCCTATTCTGCGAGTCGAATGAGTCAAAATGAGTTGCCCTCACTTGACGAGTCGACAGTGGTCGAATCGAGTGATTCGAATCTGCGTGAATATTAAATGGAGGAGCTTATTACGGTTGTCACCTTCACTTTCACTTTCACTTTGAGGTGAAAGTGATAGTGAAGTGAAAATCGTCACTTTTTTCGGTGGAGTGATGCTGCCGTGGCAACCATAGCGACACGGAGTTCATTCGAATCGTCACCTCGGATGAACTCTTTCATGTTTTTTCACTTCGTTTTCACCCGTGAAGTTAAAACCGTAATATTCCCCTGTATGGAGAGTCGACTCAATCGACTCGATAATTGTAGACTCATCGAGTGAGAGCGACTCGATTCTACATGCAGAATAAACCCAAGCGAGTAACCTCACACACCATGCAGAATAAGGCCGGTTTTAGAGATGAAAATCTTGATGTTTAGTGAACTGCTGAAAACAACATAGGAACGTTTGTTTCAAGTGTACACTAGTCTGGATATAATTTTCAAATTCATATGTACTGTAGAAACTGAGATTCGTGTGCTCAAAATAGTGAAGTAATGGCTTTCGTAAGTCCCGTTCCTTATCTCCTTAAATCCTTTGCTTCTAAGGCTCTGAGTCATACCATAGGCAAACATAATTAAAATCAAAAGCACTTTTCTGTGAGTATTGAGCTATTCAGTATTAGAAAACCTAATTTTACATAAATTGTTTGTTTTCATCTTTTGCTTTATGTACATTCCGTATCAAGAAAAAATAGTTATTTTTATGTAATTCGGGTCTATTCTGCGAGTCGAATGAGTAGAAACGAGTCGCTCTCACTTGACGAGTCGACCCTCCCTTCAATTTGCACGCAGAGTCGAATCACTCGATTCGAAAATTGCGAGAGCGACTCGTTTCAACTCGTTCGAATCGCAGAATGGTCCCAACTTTGATATTGCGTATCTTGAACTAAAGAAGTAGAAGAATGAGAATTAAATGAAATCAAGGCAAACAAATGGGGCTATTATGCGAGTCGAATGAGTCGACTTGACGAGTCGACAATTTTCGAATTGAGTGAGTCGACTATTCATTGAATTTGCACGCAGTGTTGAATTATTTGATCCGACAAGACAATTGTCAACTCGTCAAGTGAGAGCGACTCGTTTCGGCTCATTCGACTTGCAGAATAGACCCCAAAAGCATAAGGTCCTAAGGGATTAATCAATGTTGTTCATCGATTTTCTCATCAAGAATTATACCGAGAACCGAAGTGACTTTTGTCATTTGGTGAACTGAGAAGAGTCACTCGCTGGGACGTGACTCTCTATTTGATTGGGCCAGAATAGTCACGTAACTGCGAGTGACTTTTCTCACATCATCAAGTGACTAAATTCACTTCGACTCTCGGCATAATCTTCAATAACATGTTAATAATAGCTTCTTCTATAAAATTGTGTTGAAAACAGCTGAAAATGTAATCCCATGGCTGGGGAAATATCAAGAGAGAGAGAGAGAGAAAGAGAGAGAGAAAGAGAGAGAGAGAGAGAGAGAGAGAGAGAGAGAGAGAGAGAGAGAGAGAGAGAGAGAGAGAGAGAGAGAGAGAGAGAGAGAGAGAGAGAGTCGATAAAAAGAATCCTTCAATATTAGATAGGATAGGTAATGACTTCAGCCCCCCCGGGACCCTACTCCATGCACGGGGTAAATGATAACTTACAACGCTCATTTTTCGCAGCATCAAATTGCGCAAAATGAGCATTGTAAGTTAATGTTTACCCCATGCATGGAATAGTGTCCCAGGGGCTGAAGCTGATCTCTACCCATTACCTAATGCAATGTTTGCCTTGAAATATTCGCTTAAACAGAGCAGGCATGACCTTCTATTTTCAAATCTGTGTATCTTCTGAACGACGAGATAGGAGGCGGTGAAAACGGCAAGCGAAATAACGTATAGTACTTTCCCGTTGAAATAATCTGAATAAATCAATACTGAATTATATTGGGGATGATTTTTTTGTTAGCAAGCAGTTTTATCCAGAAAAATCCGGATTATTATTCATCCGTTTGATTAACTCGATTTTTGTGGTTTTGGACGAATGGAACCAAAATATGGTTGAAACTCTAGTGACTAGTCATCTTTCAACCGTTATGTGGGTAATTCTGTTTAGCAACCACAGGCATGAAAAACAGTTGAGTGAAATCTACCTTTAGGGGAATGTTAATATTATGGTATGTTGTGTTCAAGATACGCGGCTTACTTTTACTGAATGATTGCAAGCTCAAGCAAAAGTTTATAGCAAATTCATAAAAAAAACGAATTACATATCACCAATGTTTGAGCACTAAATATGTTATCATTAAGGCTGAAGAAACAGAAAATATTACAAATAAATACTCGTAGGATATGACATAATCAACTAGCTTTCTTTCATTGAGTTTTTCGTGTTAACACATCCTGCGATGCGAGCAAATCTATTGAAATAATTGATTATTATGTTATCAAAATGATATCAAATTCATACACTAATAACTGAAATAGTACTTCTGGTGAAAAGCACAACTTCGTATAAAAAACTGCCATCATGTTTTCTATGCATAGTTGTACACTTAACTAGTAACGACCTTTACAAAATGATAACAGATGATTACAAATTGAGCCAATCTTAATTTCTTATTTTTTCTGTAAAGTTAATTCGATTGAGCCTGTACAAATAAATGATCTTAATAAAAAAAAAAATTTCTTATTTTTTGTTATTTGTTGATTATAGTTAAAAATAATACCTGGGATAGCAAAACAAGTCACTTATTTGATATCAGTTTGTTATTTTCCTCTGCTAGGGAGCTGCTTTTCACAATCCTAGCTGCCGATAGAACATTTAAAATGTGAAAGAAGCATTTAATTTCGTAGGCAAACTGAAATTATGACTTGAAAATAAAACATCCAGTCAAATAGCAACTAAAATCAAAGTTAAATAAACTCAAATCGAAAAGGTATCGACATTCCCTCAAATTATCAAACTTTGAATCAATATCAATATTTAAAGTGTTGGCCTTATAAAGCACGCTGTCATAAGATGTATCAAATCATTATCACTAATTTAGGTTGTGTGACCGGAAATGATTAGAAAGGTGACGCTTAGATCAGCCCTGGCAACTCCTCGCCCATCTTAACTTTTGACCATCTTGACCACAGCTTACTCCACCCCTAGAGCTCTAATGAACCCCTTCAAGCTATTCTCACTCCTCCCGAAAAAAATTCCAATACATTACCAATTAAATATATTGTAACAAACAATAGAATCTATAGTCTGTACAAATAATAGTCTTGTTCACGACAACAAGATGACAGTAGGAGTTATTGCTTCCACAATAGAACCGTGTCCAATATATTCTCATACACTTTTTCCTTGCATTGGTTTCGTGCAACTACTCAACATGCTTCACGTATGTGTTGGTGTAGTTTTGCACTATGTTCATACACATGCTTTTAGGTTATGTCCGATTGTTTTCATTCGGTGTTTATCTTTTACCAGCGACGAAGGAGTTTCGTGCTGTGGTGATAAAAAAGTTTTTGAAAGGTGAGCGCCCGGGCGCTATTTTCAGAAATTTGAAAAACTTCGGAGTAAAGCGGGATTTTGTGTACCGAACCATCCGAAGGTACCGTGACACCTGCTCGTTGGATGACCGGAAGAGATCCGGGCGTACTCGTACGGTGCGGACTGCACGAGTTGTTAAAGTGGCAGGGAACGGATTAGACGAAAATCATAGCGCTCTGTACGTAAAATGGCCGCAGATCTGAATGTTTCGAGATCGTCAATGCACAATATACTGCAAAATGACCTCGGATTCCAAGCTTTCAAGAAACGTAAGGTTCACGGAGTTTCGGAACCTTCCAAGCAGAAACGACTTGAAAGAGCAAGTCTGATTTTGTCGAGGCACGGTGGGGAAGAATTTATCTTTTCCGACGAAAAGTTATTCGTCTTGCAACAATCGCACAATGTCCAGAACGACAGATTGTGGGCTCTCTCTTCGAGAACTGTTTCAGAGAAGGATAGGAATATTCCACGGTTCCAAATTGCTGCGTCAGTGATGGTTTGGGGAGGAATTTGCAAGCGAGGCAAATTACCACTGGTTTTCATCGAAAAAGGCGTTAAAGTGAATGCCGTATATTATAAAACGAAAGTTTTGGAGAAAGTTGTCAAGCCATATGTACAAGAGGTGTTTGGAGATGATCACTATGTGTTTCAGCAGGACGGAGCGCCATCGCATACTGCAAATCTCGTTCAGCGCTGGTGCCGAGAAAATTTGACCGACCTTTTGGACAAGAATGAATGGCCTCCCAGTTCACCAGATCTGAATCCCTTGGATTATTTCGTATGGTCATACATCCTGGCGAAGGTAAATGACCACAGGGCGTCTAATATGAACCAATTCAAAACCGTAATCAAACGAATTTGGGACGAAATGCCGATGGAAGTCGTGCGTGCCGCCTGGTAAACGTTTCGAAAAACGTCTGGAGCTGGTCAAGAAGGTTAAAGGCGGTGTTATTCCAAAACATATGCTGTAGTTGATCAGTATTATATTGCAATATAATGGGTAAAGTTATCAATAAAATCTGGATTATCGATTTGAAATAAATAGAGTTTTATTTTGTATGAGAATACATTGGACACGAGGTAATGTAAATGGAGATATCGACAATAGAAAAAGGGGCTCTTATGCCATACCTCAACCCCAAAATAAATTTGGGGTTGAGGTATGGCAAAATTATAAAAAAATCACTAGCAATAATATTGTTCATTTCGGACTCAATCAGATGAAATCAAAAACATTACAACAGTTTAATTATTTCATACAATTTTTCAAAACCTTAAGCCCTGCTTACACATTTTTTTCTCTGGCTATTTCTGGAAAAAAAATCATTAACGACTTCGTGCACATCCATATCATTCGCCATGTCCTTGTAAAAGTGCAGTAGAGATATATAATCCAGTCGTTGTTGTCATACTGGATTTTAGATAGGTTTTCAACCTTCGGGGCTCAGCAGTAGCAGAAAATGTCGGAATGGTGATGAAAACCTTTAAAAACTTAACAAATTCTGGCAGAATATTTATCAAATGTGGTTGTTCTTTCAGATAGCCCTCGACATCTGAGACACTTTCTATGGATTTAATACTTTCTTTCAACATCTGCATAAACATACCTCGTTGTACATTCAACTGCTCCGGATGTAGATCGTCTTCTTAAAAGCTTACAATTTTTCTTTTTATCTTTGTCATCTTTGCTCAGCAGGAACAGCGCAACTTCCGAAAGGAATTTGAAAGATGCGGTGACAAATTGACAGTCAAGGTATTTCAGAACTGTTTCGATGATGTCCACATGTTGAGATTCGTGAATCTCTTCAATCGAAGTAGTCTGTGGTTGGTCGTCTGCCTCAAAACATTTTGGAACCTTTCTTCACCTTTACCTTCACCTGCACTTTCAAAACTACCCTTCCAGCATCAATCATAGTAACCCATGAGTCAGCAGACAAAATTTGACAGCTCTATCAGTTGAACTCTAACCGTGATGGCAAAAACAGTGAAGCAATTCCGTTCAGAAGTGTGCGCGTTCAAAGAACGGACGCCGGATACGCCCGTTCCGGCATCTACAACATCTTGGTACTATTAGAAAACAATCAGAGCATCGAATGAAAGCCCGGTTCCAGACGGCCGACGACCCTGAGCGACAAGAAGCTCCAAAGGATGGTGAAAAGGAAGACCGAGGGAAAAGTGGCTACATCGCTGCGTGCGCTTGGCCCGGAGGTCGGTTCAACCGACCAAACAGTGAAAACGTCCCTTTCAAATATGAACATACATGTCAGGAAGCAGATGTCGCGTCCACTGGATTCGGAGCTGCAGGCAATGACACAGCGGCAGCGGCTGAACAAGATGGTCAACTCGATCTTCCCGGCGAATCGCGACGTGGCGGTGGTGATGGACGACGAGAGCTATCTCACCCTGGATGGCAACGACTGGCAGGGCACTTCGTATTTTACTTCCCCCACGAAGGAAGTGAGCTCTGAGGTGAAGTTCATTTCACACACCAAGTTCCCCAAGAAGATGCTGCTGTGGCTGTCAGCGAGAAGGGGATGTCAAAGCCGCTCTTCTTTCGCTCCGGACTGGCCGTGAACGGGGAAATTTATAGTACGAAATGCATGCCGGAAGTTGCGTCGTTCATCAAGAAATACCATAAGGGCAAAGACGCGGTGTTCTGGCCGGATCTGGCGTCGGCCCACTACTCGAAGCGATAGTTGGAGGAGATGGAGCGGCTGAATATCGATGTGGTACCCAAGTCGGCGAACCCGCCCAACGTCCCTCAGCTGCGTCCAATCGAGAATTTCTGGGCCAACCTGAAGCGAAAGATCTACTCCAACAATTTTGTCGCGAAAACTGAGAAGGAATTGATAAATAAAACGAAGAAAGAACTCAAAAACATGCCTACATACATGTTTTCGTCCGCCAAGGCGAATGTTCCGGTTAACTGCCGGAAGGCCGCTCGCAAGGGCGTAGAATTTTTTGCAAGTATGCTTAAATAATTACCTTCCATGGGAAATTTATCAAAAGCTATTATCTGTCTTAGCTTTTTTTTTATCCGAATTCTAAAAGTCAATTTTTTTAAATACAAACGTTACTGTCCATCTTGTCGGGTAAAGCGGGTTTAGATTGGTAGAATCATCTGATTTCAGAGCCTGGAAGATAGCAAGCTGTTTTGGAGAATCCCTGAAAAAATCATCATATTCTTAACCATGTGTAATGTATTCCTATAGGCAGGAATCGTCTTGCTGGTATCTTGTGCAACCGAGTACAATGAATGAGCATAATAATCAACAAATAATGCTCTCTTTTCGTCATCAAGGATTTCATCTTGCTCGCCATTTTTGTCATTAGTCATATTCCAAGCACTATCATAGCATTGCCCTCTACACTTTGAAAGAGGCAAATCAAATCGGATAGGTATATCCTTGATGACAGAGTGCAGAGTGCAGCGGCTCTGGATTCCACCTTGTAAAAGCCGAAAAAACTTCGGCCTCCAACGAATTCGTGGTGAACCGGATGCAAAAGGAAAAAAAATCTAGAAATATCCGCTGTCTCGTCACAAATGATGGCATAATAATCCACGTTCTTAATAATCGCACGTGGCTTACAGAGACCGGTATGACTCAGAAGGTCCGACATTTCGTTTTGAAATTCATGTCTACACCAAGTATACGATTCACGTTTCAACCACGATTTTTACTTCAAAGAATCCAAAGAACAACGTTAGAATTCATACCTCCATCGTTCGTACCAGAGACGGTGCCAAGAAGTACGCGAAAAAGAGACTGAAGCAAGATCTTCGTTCACACCGGTAATGTTTCCAAGCTCAACAGAGGCATCAACATAGTCAAGCCAGCCACCGTTCCTGGACAGCGTTCGACTCCGATTCGATCTGAGCTCCCAAGACCAGGTACATCAGCCCGAAATTCCGAGGAGACAGAGGTCGACAGAGACAGAGGTCATCCAGAGGAAATCGTATAGTCGATCATCAATATTACCGAAGCAACACAGCTTGTAATAAACAAGTTGAAAATACTGTCAAATGACAAATACAAGTACTCAATATAAGTGTATAACACTTTATTTCATACTTTAATATGACGTAAAAAGCCAAAAAAGTGAAGCCTCATAAAACATAAAATGAAAAAAAGAATCATTCTCATACAAAAATATAACAACGCCAAGCGTGGGATTTGAACTCTAGTCCTTGGCGTGATAGGTATGTAGCTTCTTTGCTAAGCCAACTCCGATTGTTGAAAATTAAATTCTGAGTATCTATTTATGATATGCTTCCCGTTGGCAGTAAAACCACAATTTTGTAAAACTAATTTATCTTTATGACAAAAAAGAACACGTTTTGCAAAACATGGTTGGTGGAATGTAATTTCAACAGTATTTAGAACTACCCATAAAATCTTGTCCTGTTCATGTTTTATAAATGTATGGGGCAATGTTTATAAGATCAGTGATAAAGTATAAATCATTTCCAGCAGTGAAAAAAGTATTTTTAGCACAATCGTTAGTCAGATTGATAAATAGAATATAAGAGATCCAACCTGATTCGGACTAGGCATGTTTTGCAATACATTTATAAAACAAACAATTATTCATCATTGTAAAAAGATGTTTTGTGTGTTACAAGAGTCTCCCTTCGCTAAACATAGAAAAGCTTGAGACAATGGTAAACTTTACGCTAACGGTGAAAAATATGGCCGCAACAATCAACTCGTGTAAATGACTCTAATTCTATCAACCTCAGTTTCTTGACAACGTATTTCAGTAAAACTTTGGTTACAAAATTGCTGTTTATAAGCAATGAGGTATTCATATATTGTAGGATATATTATAATAAACATAATGTTGACTTACTTTTAGTGATTCTCTTCGTGTGAAATAAATAAATAGTTTCAAATAGCAATAGTTGTATTTGTAAGCCTGACCGCTGCTGATCGACCGTCTTTCAATTGTGTAGTACCAATAATTAGGGCCAGCAATCAATTAGGTTTTGAATGCACTAGATTTAAGTAGTAGATGCATAATACTTTTAAATAAGTTCGAGGATTATGCCGTTAGGCTTAAACATCAACCTTTCTTTGTTCTTCCTTTTTGTAGACTAGCGATGACAGTTCAGCGGTAATATTCTCGTTGCCTACGATCCCCTGGACAGCAGTGGGTACGGCGCGCATTGGCTCAGGTGCACCAGTGTTAATTTTCGATGGGATGCAATCAACATTCTGCACATTCCACATTCCCGTTTCCACATTCATCTCCATAGATTGTTCTTCGAAAACATCAAGTGCTTGCAAGTCTTTTTGAGCATTGTCCATGTTTCATTGCCGTAGAGAGCTACCGGTCTTTTCAGTGTCTTGTACATGGTACAATTTCAAGGGTAAAGTTTAGAAGAGTCTTGTGGAGATCATAATTTGACTTCCGGAAATAATACGCCTCCGAATTTCTCTGCTGCAGTTGTTATCTGACTTAAACAATGATCCGAGGTATACAAATTCATCTACCTCCTCGAACTCATCACCATCGATTATCACAGTTCGGCTTATGCGAGCTCTATTACGCTCGCTTCATCCTGTCAACAGATACTTACTCTTTGACGTATTCACCTTCAATAGAATCTTTTCTGCTTCACGTTTCAGCTTGATGTACTGATCAGCAATCGCTCAAACGTTCTTTGAACAATGTCCACGTTGTCAGTGAACTGGCTGGATTTATTGAAAATCTTACTTGGCATGTTGAAGTCCGCACATTTCATATTTAAGACCTTCCAGCGCACTATTAGACAGGAGACATGAAAGAGCATCGCCTTGACCAAGTCCGTTGCGTGTTTCAAACGAGTCCGCATTGTACATAATCTATCGAATTCTTGATCAGTCTTGTCTTCCCAGGAGAACCGTTCTCATCCATAATCTTACATAGTGCCCTTGAAATCTATGAATATGTGATATGTAGGGACTTGATGTCCGTGGCATTTTCGAAGGGTCTCCCGCAATGTAAAGATTTGGTCTGTTGCTATCGCCAGTCTACAAAACCGGCTTGGTAAGTTCCTACAAATCTGCTTTCTAGCGGAGATAATAAGCACTTTTCAGGCCGCATTGAGAATAGTGATCAATCGGTAATTCTCACATTTCAACTTATCACCCTTTTTGTAGATTGAGCATAGAACTCCGTCATTCTACTCCTCCAGTTGTTGTATCCAGTATCCCAGATCCAGCCTATCAGTCGATGTAGAGAGGTCGTCGAGACCAATTTTAAAAGTTCCTCTCCGATACCATCCTTTCCAGCTGCCAGTAGCAGTAGCAGTAGCAGTATCAATAGCAGTAGCAGTAGCAGTAGCAATATCAATAGCAGTAGCAGTAGCAGTAGCAGTAGCTGTAGCAGTAGCAGTATCAATAGCAATAGCAGTAGCTGTAGCACTAGCAGAAGCAGTAGCAGTAGCAGTAGCAGTAGCAGTAGCAGTAGCAGTAGCAGTAGCAGTAGCAGTAGCAGTAGCAGTATCAATAGCAGTAGCAGTAGCAGTAGCAGTAGCAGTAGCAGTAGCAGTAGAGTAGAGCAGTAGCAGTAGCAGTAGCAGTAGCAGTAGCAGTAGCAGTAGCAGTAGCAGTAGCAGTAGCAGTAGCAGTAGCAGTAACAGTAGCATTAGCAATATCAATAGCAGTAGCAGTAGTAGAAGCAGAAGCAAAAGCAGTAGCAGTAGCAGTATCAGTAGCAGTAGCAGTAGCACTAGCAGTAGCAATATAATAGCAGTAACAGTAGCAGTAGCAGTAGTAGAAGCAGTAGCAGTAGCAGTAGCCGTAGCCGTAGCAGTAGCAGTAGCAGTAGCAGTAGCAATATCAATAGCAGTAGCAGTAGCAGTAGCAGTAGCAGTAGCAGTAGCAGTAGCAGTAGCAGTAGCAGTAGAAGCAGTAGCAATCATAGCAGTAGCGGCAGTAGCAGAGCAGTGCGTGCGTAGAGTAGCGTGAGTAGCAGTAGCAGTAGAGTAGAGTAGAGATCATAAGTGTAGAGAGAGTAGAGGAGTAGAGTGCAGGGTAGGTAGAGAGTAGAGTGCTAGTAGAGTATAGAGTAGAGTAGCAGTAGCAGTAGCAGTAGCAGTAGGTAGGTAGAGTAGCATAGCAGTAGCAGTAGCGTAGCGGGCAGTAGAGCAGTAGCAGTAGCAGTAGCAGTAGCAGAGCAGTAGCAGTAGCATAGCAGAGCAGTAGCTAGCAGTAGCAGATCAATAGCAGTAGCAGAGCAGTAGCAGTAGCAGAGGGGGGGAGTATAAAGAGGTAGAGAGTGGGAATATATAGAGTAGAGAGAGTAGCAGAGAGGATAGAGTAGCAGTAGAGAGCAGTAGCAGTAGTAGCATAGTAGCAGTAGCAGTAGCAGCATAGCAGTAAGTAGAGTAGAGTAGAGTAGCAGTAGCAGTAGAGTAGCAATGTCAATAGCAATTGTAGTAGCAGTAGCAGAAGCAGAAGCAGTAGCAGTAGCAGTAGTAGTAGCAAAAGCAAATTTCAATTTCAATGTCAATCTCAATCTCAACTCAATCTCAATTTTAATTACAATCTCAATCTCAATTTCATTTTAGAATTTAGTTTGTATTTGAAATTCGATTTGACTTCGAATTTGAATTTGAGTGAGTGTTTTTCTTATTTGATTTGCCTTTCTTTTCTTGTTTTCATTTTAATAGTTTCTTATTTTACTTTTGTTTTTCGTATTTATCTGTTTCTTAGATTTATTTCTGTTTCTTTATTTTGTAGTTTTATTTCTGTTTTAAAATGCATTTTATTTAATACTTAATAGTAATATCAACATCAAAACAAATTGCATTTTAAAATTTAGTTTGAATTAAATTTTTTATTTTATTTTTTTAATATTACATTTTTTTACTTCCTTTCGTTTCTTTTTCTGTTAATTTAATTTTTATTTGCTGCTATATTTTGTATTTCATTTATATTTTCATTTGTTAAATTTTTAATCTAAATTTTTATTTCTACATTTCTTATTTTTATTTACAGTTATATTTCTGTTTTTCTTTGCTCAATAGCAATACAAATTTCACTTTCAATAT
This sequence comes from Aedes koreicus, assembly GCA_024533555.2. Taxonomy (NCBI): domain Eukaryota; kingdom Metazoa; phylum Arthropoda; class Insecta; order Diptera; family Culicidae; genus Aedes; species Aedes koreicus. Next base: position 90,148 of record JAHHFK020005439.1, read on the forward strand.
TGTTTTAAAATTGAGTTTGAATAGGAATTTTATTTTTTCTTTGAATTTGAATTTGAATTTCAATAGGTTTTATCTTTAACTAATGTAACATCTAATTTTCTTTTTCTTTTCATTTTACATGTATTTTGCTTTTATGTTTCATATTTCTTTTGATTTCCATTCATTGAATATTTATTTTTAGTTTTGGTTTCTCTTTTTCTTACTTTTATTCATAGTTTGAAAGATTGTACTCTTAATAAATGCAATAGACAAATTTGATCACTAAAAATTCATTTTATGTCTGATATTTTTGAAACTCTCATGGAATAATGTGCTCATTTATACCATGGGAGCTATGTTTTCACAAAGTTGGTTTATTTTATTCTATCTCCTCTTCTAGGCTGAATGCTCGCACCTTGGACTTAACGCTACCCATCAAATCCTGTGCAACACTTGCGCCATCTTTCTTACACATTTTCATCCACTCTTTCTTCAAATCCTTGTCGATTTTGAAGACCTTCTCTGTTTTCCGGAGCTTGCCCTTCATAATCGCCCAGAATTTTTCTATCGGGCGAAGTTATGGCGAGTTTGGCGGATTTGCCTCCTTCGGCATAAAAACAACATCGGTCGTTATGTACGGCTTGCTGCCTGCCAAACCAAGTAATTCTTGACAAATTTGTCGACCTTCTTCTTCCGGAACTTCTCCGGAACATCCAGGCGAGACTTGATGACGAAAAACTCCAGGCCGGCGATCTGCTAGGCGTCCGCTTTAATGTACGTCTCGTCGTCCATTACGATGCATTTCGGCTGCACCAACCACCTGCGGTACAGCCTCCTGACGCGGGACTCGGCCACCGTATTTTGTTTATCGTTTCGGTTAGGCGCCTTCCATCCCTTGAAGACATGAAGTCTGGCCCGTTTCATTATCTGCTGGACGAACCAGACGGAAGAATTGACCATCTTGGCCACGTCCCGAATCGAATGGTTCGGATTGCGCTTGAAGTAATCCCTCACCTTCCTTGCGTTCACGGAGTCGGTCGTCTTCGCTTTGCTTCCGCTGACAGCTCGCTGCTGGGTCATCTGGGTCTCCTTGAACTATGTTACTACACGGGACACCGTCGAATTGTCAATTTCCAACTGTTTCGCGATCCACCTGTGGGACTGGCCTGGATTTTCCACGACCGCGGCCATAATTTTTTGTCGAAGCACTTCTTGCTTGGAAGCCATCTCGATAACCACTTGACAGATTGAGACAATTTTGCACATGTAAACATTACACTCTAAACTAGTTTTACTTAAAATTTCATCAACTTTTACCCATGCAAGAAAGAATGTGTTGCATTTTTTTCGAATTAAACTTTTATTGGAGTTTTTATTACAAGACTTAGAGCTTTAGTTTCAAGTTTCAGCAAAGATATATTTCTTTTTGCGGCTAGTACATAAAAAATTTATTTAAAAGTTTGATTTTATTCAAGATTCATGAGAAAAAGTTTTTTGCGCATGTACAAAAGGGCCTAATTTAGGATGGCGATGAAAAAAAAATTCACAAAAGATAATTCAATGGAACAAATTTAATTCGTACATTTATTAAACCTTCTACAAAAATGCTTCGACGTCTTACCGGACGGTCTTACAGCAGTTGGTTGGAAGCTTAGCCATGTCCGATAAAACAGATGGATTTCGGCATGTTCTTCAGCTCTTTTGTTGCCTTGGCGATCAGCCGCTCCTCCATTTTGGCCACAACATTATTGAAGTGGATCCACCCTTTGAGGTTTGTTCAAATTCGCTCGCAGCTGGGGGTCGTTGGAAGGGTTGGCGGTTTTCGGTATAACGTTTATGTTCAGCCGGTCCATTTTCTTCACGTGATACTTCTTGATGAAGGCGGAAACTTCCAGCAGCCACTGCGTACTATATTTCTCCCCGTTCACCGCAAGCCCCGAAGGAAAGACCATCGGCTTGGACATTCCCTTCTTGCTTATCGTAAGAAATTTCTTCTTGGACTTGGAGTGGGAAATATATTTGACTTCTTGGTGGGGGACGTAAAGTACCCGGTTCAGCGTCAAGTGGGCCTTGTGATCCATTAAGACAACCACATCGCGCTTCGCCAGAAGGGTATTTTTGACCAGCACTTTCAGCCGCTCCTTTTGAGTAATTGCATGCTGCTCAGACACGACCGGCTCGACTGTTGTTTCCATATAACAATGTCTATCTAGAACAGATACTTCTTCACCGTTTGACCGATTCCACTAACCAGTTGCTTTCGAGCAACACTGTCGGGCGGCCGGAACCAGACTTCCGTTTGGGGATCCCCCCTTTCCCCGGGGGGGAGAAGGTGAATCCTGGAGAGTGTGAGCTTCTTAGTGGAATACCTGTAACTAGAAAATGAGAAGAAACACTAGTAATTTCCATTTAATTACACTTAAGGAGAAGATGTTGTAAATGCCGGATCGGCTATATCCGGCGGACATGAAATGCCTAACGATGTCCGACTTCATCGCTCCGGGATGGAGCTGGCAGTACGAACAAACGATCGAGCGTAATTGACAGACAGATCTCGCCATGACTGATGCAAATCAACTGATAATGCTGTCATTTTTTTTTCTGTACACAACAGGGTTGCTACGATTGGCTATGAAAAGATAGATTCACTACCCGGTGGCAGGGTAGTCGCATGAAAAACCGCTAAATTCAGTCCATTTTCTTCAAATGCGTTTAATACGTTAGTGAAAATTTTCAACTCATATTCCTAATAGTCTTGAAATGGACGATAAAGGTACACCGATATCCATAAATCATTATGTAAATGGAGTGCTCAATTAAATGAGACTATGGAAGTGTTCAGTAAAGAACAATCTTCGAACTCACAAATTCAAACACAGGAGTTAGGTGTTCAAGCTTTTCGCATAACAGTTCCAAAGGAATCCCATTATATAATTTAACATCATCACCAATTCCTATGCAAATGACACTAATGACACCGTCTACGAAAATGACTGGTAAGAACAAGTTACAGTTTGTACGTCAACCAGCAACCAGTGATGGTGATTCATTTCCCTCCAACGCGTGCAATTGGCTCGAATTGATCATCGCTTAGGTAAATAGCGTGACGATCATCTAAGATTGTAACACCACAATTAGATGGACCGGTTCCCACGGTTTTGAGACAAATTTTCATGATTGCAAAACAATGGCAAATTCCAGTCGAATGAAATCCGTCAATATGGACCGGCCATCCTTGAATGCTTGCGATTGTCCTCCCGACCGGAATTTTATGACCACCAGCAATTCGCCTCCCATTTCTGCGACACAATTGCAAGAAGGTCATAATAAAAATAGGCAAACGTTATGTGACATATGTATCGTCACATTATGCAGATGAATCCACGTGGTGATCACACATAACGCAACATGGGCAAAGGGTTGACAATACCTGCGGCTCTGGTCAGAAAGAATCGCATTGTTTCGGTTACCAATTTGAAGGAGCTGTGGATGTCGTGGTTTGCATGACTTGCCCTGTTGAAGGTATTGTGGGTAAGTAAGCAGCAGATAGCATGTGACTTTGACTCATGCCTAGCGGTATGAGTATGTACTTATGAATGGCAGTTTAATTTTCATCAACCTGCTAAATACGTGAATGCTTCTATTCTTAGAGCGACGAAGTTTCTCCAGCCGAGGGGCTCGTCAAGTGAACTGAGGAAAGTGTTTTGAGATTTGCCTTTTCTCATTTGCTAGCCCCTCGATTGGGAAAACCGTCCACCCCCGACCGGCGCGCGGTGGCAGCAGAATTGTCGAGGGAAAAACCGCGTCGTTCAAACACTTTCAATTGTAATTGTGATATGTTTTGATAAACTTAAGAAAAACATGTAACTGGCTGGTACTTGCACTTTGGGCTGTGGGCCGGGTGTGTAAGTGAACTTGACTGTCGGTGGCGTTGTTATCTCTCTTTCCCTCGCTGGCACCGGGGTTAATTTGAATGTTTTCAACGCGGCCGGTGCGGCTCAGTGGACAGAGGCTTTTTGTTCCCGGGCCTAATCAACAACAACGGTTCGCACATGTGCTGTAGGTTTGAAAGGCACGTTAAGTACCCGCATCTCTCTGCCTCTCTCTCTCTCCCTGTCTGTTTTGCTCGTCTCGCGCGTCTCGTTGGCTCAGCAGTAGGGTTTAGAAGTTTTACATATGTGTACTATCTGTCTGTAGTACGATATGAGTTGATGATTGTTGGTAGTTAGCCAGAGTGTCTTAGTCACCTGCCGTAGCTAGCCCTCCTGAGGCCGGAACCGATTCCTAGTATTCGTCGGAAACTCGTCGCGAACGGTTACGAAAGTTTTGGGAAAAAATCCCGCGGGTCGAGTGTTAAGTGAAGTGAGGAAAAATTGGATGTGGCATATAGAAGCGATTAGGAACTGTTAGTTAAGAAAAAAAAATCGAGCGTACTGTTTTGTGAATGTTGTGAGTGGAAGAAAATTATTTTTTATTTTGGAATAATTAAAAAAACAGTGATAGAGTGGAATAAATCGGGAATACTCTAAGCGTAATATTCCGAATATTCTTGATAAGTATCTCATTGTGAGCCAAATTTGCTTTCGGAGATGTCAAAAAGTTACACATCCAAATAAATTAGCTCTGTTCGAGAATTAGGGGAACAAAGAGGTGAACAAACTTCTTGCCTCCACGGTGAAGCTTAGTTTGAGTGTTGAGAAGACGACTTTCTCTCCAAAAGTTAGTAATTTTGGAGATGATAATTAATCTTGGACGATGTCAAGTTCAGGCGGAAATGTTTTGAGCCCACCGTTTAAACTATAGTGGATTTATCTGATCACATGTTTGAAGGATTAATTGGGATTCCTTAAAGCAGAGCTGCCAGATGCACTGATTTATATGTTATCAGCTGGTATAGAGGCATCAAGATAGGAAAGTAACCAGAAAACTTTAATTTTAATGTAGTACAGTTTATCAATCTTCACCTGGAATATTTCGCAGTAAGCTGTTTTTTAATTGCCGCCTTCTTTGACTAGTTCTGGTGGTTTCACATAAATGGTTTGTCTGTCTTCTCTCACCAACTTCTCTGGAACTTCAGGGTTGAATACAAATGTTTATGGCAGCTCCATTTGATTCTGGAGGAAACTTCCGGAACTGTTCAGCAATGAACTTTGGAATTCATTAACTTTTGTTGAAAATCGACATCTAGGGATTTTCTGTAAATAAACTAATTAAACACTTAAGAATAGTTTTGAAATTGGTCAAATGGTTCCGAAGACATGGTTTGATGTTTCGATGTGTATGGGCTGTGAGAGTGGAGGTGCAAATGTGCAAAACTCTTCGATTACCACAAATACAGAAACCACACGAGAAGTCAGTACCCAGTTTATTACCCAACCATCGCAAAACTGTCATAACTATTTGTGCCTCAATTGAGTTACATTGAAGTTTCTTAAACTGATTTACAACAAGTGTACTGCTAGGGTCATAATTTGTGCCCACTCAGAATTTCAAGTTTTATCGTTATATTAAATTATTCTTAAAATTCGTTTACAGAACCCTAGAACTCTTATAAAACCAAAAAATTTAGTTGGGTATGACCACATTGGTTATCTCCGTGAATGTTCACTTTTGTGGAAATTTCAAGTTGTAAGAAGTATCAATTAAGTTTAGTAAAAAAAAATTCAAGTTTTTTCGCTTTTATTTTTCTTAAAAATACTTTATTAAAAAACCTTTTTTACGAGCGTATTAGTAGAACGGTTGTAATTGGAAAACTATGAAAATTTGAATTAACTGCACTTCACTTAATCACTTTTTAAAAATAAAAAATAAACTGTTCTGTATGTCACTAACGAAATAGGCCTATTTGTCAAAGGATGAGCTTTTTCAAGTGGAATTTAAATGAATTTGCCCGCGTTTACTAGCGGTTGTTTAAAAAAGTGTTTCAGTTTTTTAATTTTTTTTTATTAAAAAGTGATCAGGTGAAGAATTTTTATTTAAATCTAAATTTTCATAGTTTTCCAAGTTTTTTCCGCTTTACTTCTTCACGATTACTTTTAAGTATACATTAATGAGTGTAATTTGACAAAGTGTCCAAACTCATCACATAAATATGTAGACTTTCCTCATTATAGAGTTGTTGATGAGCATCCCAAATAAGGGAACGCTTTTCCGGTACGATACGCAGAAAATGCAACCCCTTTCCTCGTGATTGTCACGTATTTTTAATTGTATTGCTGTAAACTACGAAAGTTTTTAAAACCTAAATTTTCTGATGTATGTGGTTTTAATAAGTTCAATTTTATTCGGTGAATTTCTTTCATAATTCATATTTTATGTCTTTGAAATATATATATTTGAAACTTTCTCAAAGCTTTTTGAGATTGTTATTGTTTTGTAGCTGCGCCATTAACCAATTGAGATCAGGAAAAATTTAGAAAAAAAGAAAATTGCAACAAACACATTAAGTGAATTCGGTCATGTAAGAATTTGTCCACTAATTTTTTTTAAACTAATCAATGTGTTTGATGTTCTAAAGGCAAACATTACTCGTATCGATTATTCCCAGTATTCGAGAAAGTCTTTCGTAAGTCAATGGAATATAAATTATTTTGAACTGAGACTTTTTAAAGTTTTCAACTTCCAGATGATTTTAATTTTTCGATGTTCTCAACTTTCTGAGGTTTCCAATCTTCTGAAGCGACAGATACTAAACTCCTCACCTTTCATAAGTTATCAGCATCCTATTATTTCGACTGCTATAAGTTCTGAAATTGGTCACAGCTATCCTAGTCGATAACGAAACGGATCATCAATTCGGAGACAGTGGCTTCAATTTTCGCTCCGGTCGAGGAAATCTTTCACGTTGGAATTTTTCCGACTTCCCTGGGTCTGAAGTAGTAGCCTTTTCGATGTTTGGATCTGGCTGACGTCGTAAAAATTCCAAAGATTTAGCACTCATAAGTTTTGAACTGGTTTGGAAATTCTCATAATCAAAACACAAAAAGTTAAGAATGCTCAACCTTAGACGATAATGTTCTGATTTTTTTCTTCAATTTTTTTGGGATTTGCCTATCCGAAGTTTTCTGATTTCTTCAATAATGTGATTTTTGGAAGTTTAATTTTATTTTCTGATTTTTTTTCTAAATTAAAAGACCTTCCTGATATTTTAAGTCTTTGCAACCCTAGAAATTCCATACACGTAAAGGTTTCTGCAACTTTATGCTTTTTGAGGTTTTTAAAGTTTGGCCTTTAGTTTTCTAGTTTGGTTTCTTGAATTTTTAACCCATCTGAAGTTTTTCCCTTAAGTTGCAAAATTTTAAACACACTTTTGTTTATACTTTACATAAGCTTTTAAAGTTCTGAGGCTTTCGGTGTCCATAGGTTATGTTTTAAGCGTCATTTTGCTGAAGTTTAAAAATATATAATATTGTCAACAGTCCCAAGAACTTAACTTTCACAACTCTACACAACTCTGTACTTTCAGAAAGTTTTGGCTCTCTCAGATTTTCAACTTCCTGAATTTTTCGCAAAGGAAAATTTCTCGACTCTCTGGGCATAGCGTATGATTATACTTGCCACACAATCATACTAATGCAAAAATGGTACTTGGCATTGATAGTTCTTAGTTAATAATTGTGGAAGTGCATTTAGAACACCAAGTTGAGAGCAAGCAATAAGCTAATTGTAAAAGCAATAAGCTTGAAATGCTAAAGAAGTTGAAGAAGATGTTTGCAAATTCCTTGCAACATTTTGCAACTATCCAAACTTCACAACTTTTCGAACTTCGCAGGTTCTTTAAGTTCGCAACTTCCTTAAGTTTGTAATTTCCAGAAGTTTGCAATTTACAGAAGTTTGCAATTTTTTGAAGTATGCAACATCCTGAATGATTGCAACATCCTGATGTTTGAAACTTCCTGAAGTTTGCCACTTTCTGAAGTTTGCTGCTTCCTGAAGTTTGCCACTTTCTTAAGTTTGCAACTTCCTGAAGTTCACAACTTCCTGAAGTTTGCAACTTCCTAAAGATTGCAACTTCCTAAAGTTTACAGCTGTTTTGGAACTTTTTGAACTTTGCAACTTATTTGAAGTATGCAACTTTCTGAAGTTTGGTACTTCTTGAAGTTTTCCAGTTCCTGTCGTTTGCACCTTCCTGAAATTTACAAATTCCTGAAGTTTGCAACATCCTGAAGTTTACATCTTGCTGATATTTACAACTTCGCTACATTCCAGAACTTCACTACATTCCAAACTTTGCAACATACTGGACTATGAAAATTTGTGTGCGTTGTACCTATCTGGAGTTGACATCTGACTTTTTGAACCTTACCACTTTGCAACTTTCCGAACTTTGTACCTTTTAGAACTTTTCAACTTTCCGAATTTCGCAACGTTTTGAAATTTGCAACTTAATCATAAACCAACGTTTTCATTGAACTTGTTATTAGCTTCCAGCAGATTTCTTCTTGCAATTCCCTGGAATTTCGCAAAACGTCTGTGAGTTGTAATATGTACCTGCTATTTCCTGAGAAGTTCCAAAAATTGGATGGGAACCTGTTGGAATTTAAGTAGAGAACTTTTGGTTAGCTTAGTGAGCCGTGTTTTATAATTCTTGGAGGTTTTGACTCTCTCAGATTTTCAACTACCTGTAGTTTGCAACTTCGTGAAGTTTACAGGTTTGTGAAGTTCTGAACTTCCTGAAGTTTGTAACTTTATTAAGTTTGCAACTTCCTGTAGCTAGCTTAACATAGAAGTTGTGTTTTTAAGACCTCTAATTGGAAATGATTTCTCGCCTATGTAGGCTTTGGGAAGCGTAAACGGAAATTTACACATCGCTAGAACCGTTCAGTGCCACTGATAATACATAAGCATGATCAGCCACGCACTCTTTTGCCAGTCAAGGGGGGAATCTTTCCCCCTTGCCAATCCTGCATTGAGGTAGCTTGGTAAAAGATTGTGTGCTTGATCGGGTGCTGCGTTTCAAAAAAACCCTCCGCTCAATTTCAAACTGCTTCTATTTAATTTTTCACAGCCTGGCGTTCTCTTACGGAACTATCAATACTTTCTCTTCTCATGTTTGGTGCTAGCAGAATTTGCTGTTGACTTCCCTCAAAACATTATAATTTCGTGAAGTTTGCAACTTCGTGAATTTTACAACTTCGGGAAGTTTGCAACTTCGTGAAATTTGGAACTGCGTGAAGTTTCCAATTTCGTGAAGTTTGCAACTTTATGAAGTTTGTAACTTCCTGAGGTATGCAACTTCCTGAAGTCAGCAGTTTCCTGAAATTAGCAGCTTTATTGCAATCTCTTGGGACATAAAACCAAGATTTCTTCCACTTTCAAATGTAAGCAGTTTTTTATAAATCCAAAGCTCGCAATCTGCTTATAGTCGAAGATAAGACTTAGTATTTCTTGAAACCTTTGGGATTTGAAGCGATGAACTGTTATTTCTAATTTCAAAACTGGCAATCTAGGAACATATCTTGGAATCTCTAGGACATAAGACCAATTTGCTTGGAGACGGTTGAATTTGTGATTTATTTTACTTTTGAGGACTAGAAACTAATGTCTTTTTATGGGAGATTCTTCCTTCCTTCAATGATGACAATTTTTTCGTATTTCATAACTTTCAATCATCTGACATGCATTATTGAGCCCTTTAGGTAGCATTTTTGTCTCTCTTCATATTCAAATGAGCAAATGTGTGTCATTCTGAACAAACAGAAAAAAAATTAATGATTAATTGTAAACTCAGTTGGTGCATTTACTTATTCAGCCTAATGGCGTTCGGACTAATAGCGTTTAGCCCAATCGTTTTCGACCTTACGGCATTCGTCATAATGACTACCTGCAAAACTTCCTAATAATTGCTATCCAAATCCTGTAACACGTCGGTTGGAAGACGGCTTTTATTTCTAGACAATTATTTCGATAGTAGTCCACCGTCTAGCGTCACTAGAACGGAAATGTCAAGGATTGCAAACTTCTGGAAATTGCAAACTTCAGAATCTTGCAAACTTCCGGAAGTTGCATACTTCAGGAAGCTGCAAACTTCAGGTAATTGCAATATTCAGGAATTTGAAAACTTCAGGAAATTTCAAACTTCAGATAGTTGCAAACTTCAGGAAATTGCAATCCTCAGGAATTTGAGAACTTTAGAAAATTCCAAACTTCAGGAAGTAGTAAACTTCTGGAAGTTTCAAACATCAGGAAGTTGCAAACTTTAAGAAGTTGCAAACTTCTGGAATCTGCAAGCTTCAGGAAGTTGCATACTTCGGAAAGTTGCAAACTTCAGGATGATGCAAACTTCAGGATGATGCAAACTTCAGGATGATGCAAACTACAGGAAGTTTTAAACTTCTGGAATCTGAAAATTTCAGAAAGTGTAAGGAAACTGCAAACTTCAGAAAGTTGCTAACTACAGGAAGTTGCTTTGTGAAGAAATTGAGAGCTTCAAGAAGTTGCAAACTTCTGGAAGTTGCAAACTTCAGGAAATTGCAATCCTCAAGAATTTGAAAATTTCAGAAAATTCCAAACTTCAGGAAATTGCAAACTTCTGGAAGTTTCAAACATCAGGAAGTGGCAAACTTCAAAAAGTTGCAGACTTCTGGAATCTGAAAATGTCAGGAAGTTGCTTTGTAAGGAAGTTGCAAACTTCAGAAGTATCTTTGTGAGGGAAAAAAGCTTCAGAAATTTCAAACTTCTGGATGTTGCAAACAGGACTACAGGAAGTTGCAAATTTCAAGGATTGTAAACCTCACGAAGTAGTAAACTTCTGAAATCTGCAAGCTTCAGGAAGTTGCATACTTCAGGAAGTTGCTTTGTGAGGATATTGAAAGTATCAGAAAGTTGCAAACTTCAGGAAGTTTCAAACTTTTGAAAGTTGCAAACTTCAGGAAGTTGCAAACTTCTGGAATCTGCAAATTTCAGGAAATGTAAGGAGGCTTCAAACTACATGAAGTTGCAAACTTCCGGAAGTTGCTTTGTGAAGGAATTGAGAGCTTCAAAAAGTTGCAAACTTCTAGAAGTTGTAAACTTCTGGAAGTTGCTAAGTTCTGGAAGTTGCTAAGTTCAGGAAGTTGCAAACTTCAGGAAGTTACAAACTTCAAGCAATTTCAATCTTCAGGAATTTGCAAGCTTCAGGAAATTCTAAACTTAAGGATGTTGCAAACTTCAGGAAATTACAATCTTCGAGAATTTGCAAACTTCTAGAATCTGCAAATGTGAGGAAGTTGCTTTCTAGGGAAGTTGCAAACTTCAGGATGATGCAAACTTCTGGATGATGCAAACTTCAGGAAGTATCTTTTTGAGCAAATTGTAATCTTCAGAAATTTTCAAACTTCTGGAAGGTGTAAACAACAGGAAGTTGCAAATTTCAAGGATTGCAATCTTCAGGAAGTGGTAAACTTTTGGAATCTGCAAACTTCAGAAAGTTGCAAACTTCAGGAAGTTGCTTTGTGAGCAAATTGTAAGCTTCAGAAAATTGCAAGCATCTGGAAGTTGCAAACTTCAGAAATTTCCAAACTTCAAGGAATTGCAAACTTTAAGAAGTTGCAATTTTTTATTTTATTCTATTTCCTTGATTATTGAGATTTTCAACCCTGGGCTTGTTCATCTCCCGTCGTAGGTTCTCAAATACCTTTTAGGTATTTTAGTAACTTGTTCGGGGGTGAGATTCGAACTCGTGACTTTGGCGTGAGAGGTATGGATGCTAACCACTACGCCGGGGTCGCCCCCAGAAGTTGAAAACTTCAGGAAGTTGCAAACTTCAGGATGTTGCAAACATCAGGAAATTGTTAACTTCAGAAAGTTGCCAAATTCAGAAAGTTCAAAGCATAGAAAGTTGCATACTTACCTTGAGTCATACAACTACAGAATACTTTTGAGCTCATCAGTTTTGCATGTTAATTCAGATTCGGAATAGTCAACACAAATTGAAACAGATAGCAAAAAAGTTCGAATACGAAAAGCCTGATCTTAATTTTTTAATTTCTTTATAGCTCTCTATTGAGATTCCAAGAAACCAGGAGTAAATGCCAAACAAGGAAATATCGGTTCCGTAAGCTAAGCATTAAAGGCCTTCAAAACGAACTTAATAAAAGTTCTTTACAAAGTTTTTTGCATGCTATATTAGTATGTATTTGATTTTGTGGACCTTCTTAGCTCTCTAAGTCCCGGACGAATATTTTAAATCAATTGTATCTCAGGAACCACAGCTGTTTGAGGAATACGGTTTCTTCTGAATTCGATAGGGAGACTTGTACTTTCTAATGTATGGGTTTTCAAACCGTAAGTTCGGTTTTAGTAACGGGTGTTCATCGGAACCAGGTTTTCCTTTGACTCAGTTTCCCTAAATTCGGTAGCGATTTCCCGAATACTTTTTCAAATAGACGTAAGTTACATTTGGACGGAAATGAAAAAATTAACATTGAAATGTTTTGAGTTTATTTTTGTCTCAATTGAATTCCACTGAACAGCTCATTGGCAAAATATATTACATCACTGTGCTTAGAAATCACACTAGGAGAGGAAATTCCAGTTTCATTTAGCAAAATGTTTTTTTACAACGGTCTGCAATAGACAAAGATTAAGTCAGTATGATAGATGTCATGTTACTTTCGTCAAAATGATACGCCATTCTGCGAATGACAATGTTGTTACGTCGAAATGTTACGTCAAGTTGTCATATTTCACACAGATACGTCGAACTTATCAAAATGACGTATAATTTGTTATCTGCAACATAACGTTGTAAAAATATTTTTCTAAAAAAATCAAAATTGTTAACCTAAAGCCTTTGGTATAAAGCCTTTTACTAGCGCGTCGTTTAGGGGAATTCAAGTAATATAAAAATGTTTCGCAAGTTGCTTTTCAACACAAGCAACGTATAATAATTATTTTCAAAAAGTGCGAAAGTGATGTTACTCCGTTTTGTAAAAAGCCGATATTTGATTAACTATTTGATAGAAAAATAATCTATCAAAAAGTTAATCAAATATCGGCTTATATACATGATTTTGTAATTACATGCCATAAACAACGCATCTGTTTACATTTTGCGACTTACGTACTTTTGAAAAAGTACTCGAGAATTAGTTATGAAATGCTTTGCTAGTTTATTTTGACTTATTGCCCATATGACCGTGGCCGTATTCTACGTAAAACTATGCATGCGACTGCTTAAACTTCAAGAAATTACCACAGAAATGCTACGAAAGCCGTGCCTAGTCTTTATAAATACAATGCAACAGTAATTTATTCGTTATGTTGCCAGGAAAAAATAATTTTGGAGAAATTGGTTGTAATGGTTAGTTTCAGTTTCAAACTGAACATACACAGAAAGCAATTTAGCTGAAACGAACAAGCAACCATTAAATCTCAGGTGGATTTATAATATTTTGCATCATATTAAAATAATTTCAATACAAAACTAACGTACATAGTGAAAGAGTGAAGGGATCTAAATAACAATGTTGTCGAGTTCGAAGTTAGAAAACCAGTCTGAGTAAAAAAAGTCGATCGCATGATTCAAATGGAACCGGAAGTGTCTTAGCAAACTTGTGAGGACCAGGTTTGGAAGCAATATGTCTGACAGAACTCAATAGAATGATTATGCCATCAATTCCATGGGAAATCGTCTTTGAATGTTCCAGAGAATTGTATTAGGGTCACTGTTAGGAATTATGTACATCAATACCATACAACGTGTTTGGTGGCATTCATTGTAATTTTTAGTAACAATCGATAACTAATCTGGCGTAATCTTTAGTTACAATTGATAAATTTCGTCCAATTGACGTAATAAGTGATTCTAAAATTTGTTTTCGTGGTTCACAATATACTCTGAAATTAACTGCTGCATCTTTAAATAACTAGTGTAAACCAAGAACAAGTAATACTCAACAATTGCTCTTGAATTTGCAGAAGATTCGTTTCATCAGTGAAAACTCTCATCGATAATTTTAACGCATAATCCAAAGAAAACAAACTCAAAATAAGCAGTAGTAAAATATAGTGATAAACTAACCGAAACCAAATGAAAGTGAAACTGTGACAAAAGGCATTCAAAACGGAAATACAAGTGTGTCTGCGAAAAAAAGTGAAAGCATTCATCCGTCCGTTTGCTCGCATTGCAGTACGAAAATGTTCCGAAATATGAAATGACCCATATCACATTTGCATAATTTCCGACAGTGAGAGTTTCCCTCAAGACAACAACCGTGTTGTACTGTGGGTATTACGTGATCTCCAACAACTGTCATAAAAAATCGACTCGATTACGGAATGTCTGCTTCACCAGCAGCAGCAGTGACCCTTCTAAGGGCGGCATTGTGCGTGATAGTGCTTTCAAAACATACATTAGCTGAAGCCGAACCTCAGCTGAATCTACCTCAGTTTGGCCAGGTGGGACCTACCGGTCGACCACAAGTATTACCAAACAGTTACACTGGTCCTACAGGTGCCGGACCACAAAATGATGATCCTCGAAATCCAGGGGACAATTACGATCAAAGCAGAAGCCAACGATTCGGCCCACCGTATGATGACAGTGATGACGATGAGGAAAATTACCCTCAAGGAAGAAGCAACGATGACCGAAAGGATCGACAAAATAGAGTGAGTTCCATTAAATCAAACCCCAACTCCCTACTAAATCATTCCATTCATCCCATTCCAGCCATTTTCCTACGACGACCGGAACCAATACAACAACGAGGACTTCCGGAATCGAAATCAAAACCCCTACGACCGGGACCGGGACCGAAACCGGAACCGGTTCGTGTCCGATGTCGACAATCCGGATCTCTATCAAAACCGCCAACCGTACAATCCCAACCAGAATCCGAACCAGGACGATCGGTTCCGCAACAATCCGAATGACGAACGCTACAACGATCCCAACCGGCGGCCGTACGTCAGCGACGTGGACAATCCAAATCTCTACCAGGATCGCAACCGCAATCAGAACGACGACCGGCTGAATCCGAATCGGAGGCCGCAGTTTGGACCGCCCAATCAGTATGACGATCGACCGAGGGATTCCTTCTTCCAGGGGCCGTTTCGAAGTGCCGAAGAGGAACGTCGCTTTCGGGCGGAAACGGAAAAGCTTCGCTCCTTTCTGGCCGATATCGATCGGAAGAGTTCGCTGGAGTGCTCACTGAACGTCGGTGCCCAGTGGAACTTCGAGACGAACGTGAACGACGCAACGCAGGTGGAAGCGGTAAGATTGGGGCTTAATTTGTGGTTACTTGTTCTGAATTCTGTTTGGCATGATAACATAGATCCGAGATAATGACGCGCGGGTGGCACAATAGTGGGAATTTTTCGCGGTGGATTTGTGTTCGTTGGTTTGACATTGACCCGCCCGTCGACGGGTGGTAAGACTTGTGGGTTCTGGGTGGTTAGAATCTCAGTACCAAAGGCACGCATGACGACTGAAATCTTCTTGGTTCGGGTTGAGTTGCGGGTGGTGGGATGGAAAATAAGCGTTTAGCACAGTGGCAGCAGAATTCAATGTGACTCGACTCGTTGGTAACAATGAGTGCTTGGTTCGTGGAAGGTGATGAATAAGCCGTAAAAGTCAGCGCTTGTCGGGTGGGGATGAGGGGGCGGTTGATTTTCATTGCTGTGGGAAAAAGTGGTGGTTTTTGTGACATGCACTGTTTTTGTTGATCTACCGCCATGGCGGTGGATGCCAACAAGGGCTTAAATTGTGTTAACATTGAACTTAGTTCCAGACACGAAGAAGACATTGCCCAATTTTCTCGCTTGACATTGAAGTATTGAGTTTGTTTTGGCTACTGGGGGTTAATTGGAAATGTATATCGCGTGTCAATTAATGGCCGGAAGTTGTTCTCAAATTTGATTATAGTTTCTTGCAAGTTCTTCATTGAAATATGTCCAAATTAGCAATTGCAACCCGCAGTACATACTTTTCGATGGCAATTTTCTATTTAAACTTATCAAACACGTTTCTAGAAGTTGTTATTAATAGGAAGATGTTGAAGTATTTCAAATTTTTTGTAACCAAAATAATCTGGATTTCAGGAGGCTTATCCCTCTGGCAAAACAGCCATACCCTATTGTTTGTAAAATGCAAAGATAATTTGATGTGTAAGAGTTTGAATATTTATTTTTTGGATTTATTCTTTTGAAACAAGTTTGAGTTCCTAATTGCAAACAACAATCAAGTGCTTTGAAGAACTTTGAACAAATGGTTTGAATGTTTGACTGTTTTTAGTTGCGGAATTTTCATTGAATTGCCCAGCAAACGCTAAAAAAGTCCTTTAAGTTACACTAGAAAAAGCTAATCCTTTGATAGACAAGACTTTTTCACTGTCAAGTGGTCGCGTTTGCTAGTGATAGTTTGAAAAGGTGTTCTACATGATTTTGCAAAAATAACTTCACTCATGTTCTTGTTCTTCAACACTCTGGCATATTCTTGATCAGTTTCTTTTCGGGTTTCTCCACTAAATTGTTTGAATACGTCTTCCGCATCATTTGGGCGCAGCTGAGGCACGTTGGGGACTCCATCTCCTTCAACGAGCGTTTTGAGTGATGTGCCGAGGTCTCATCCGACCAGAACACGACAAGGTGTTTCTTAAGGAAGGCGACACTACCGGTAAGCACTTTGCGACGTACACCTCCCCGTTGAACGGAAGTCCCGAAGAATAGAAAAGCGGCTTTGGCATCCCTTTCTCACTGATTGTTAACCAAAAGAGGACATTCTTCGTGAAGTTCATGACTCTACTCAGTGACTCAGTAGATTGTACTCATTTTTGATATCAGTAAGGCGATGTCACACAACTGTGAACAGACAATTATTGCGAAGTAATGATGTTTTAAAATTGAATCAAGGAAAATAGAGAAATTTATCATAGCACTTTCATAGCATTGAGAAACACTAGTGCTAAGGAGATTGTTACAGAAAAGATAAATTGGTTGATCAAATTTAGTGATGGCTGAGGAAATCAAATTTTATTCTGTTGCTTAGTCTTCGTTTTGATGATAACACATCAGGGATTTTTCTTGTAAGCATAGCCGGTATATCTATCTAGAGCATAAAATATTGTCAAGGCTTTGCCAAAAGAACTAAACTAGGTTAACATGAATAAGTGTAAAACTGTTTTTATCACTCTGTACTATATTCTACTTTTTTAATTAAATAACAATACCACGCATACGCACACTACCATACTCCTTCTAATAAAAATGAGTAAAGTTTACCCCTGCAAATATATCAAAATCTAAGTAAACCTTACCTAGTTTATTCGACAATCTAACATAACCCACATTTGGGAAACTTCCCATATCTAGATACGTACCTTTTTGACCGAACTGGGTGATATTTAACTCAAAAATAAGTAGCTTCAAAATAAAGTGTACTTAACGTTGGTGCTCGCCTCCATCCTGGTGGACGTGAAAGAGTAGGTCCCCTGTTAGTCATTACCGTCGAGCGTCAGGTTCGGTCTTCTTAATCACAACCACATTGCGCTTTGCAGGGAAGACATCCTTGCGCTTTGCAGGGAAGACATGTTGGCTAAATACTTTTTTACCATCTGGCCGGTCGCATCGACCTTCCGGCCCAGACGCTGAAGAATTTCGCCGCCTTCCGTCTTCCACTTCAGCGCATCTTTCGGTTACGCAAAACTGTCGGACGACCGAAACACCGATGTTCTCACCTTTCTCCAGGAGCGCCAGGATCCATTATAAGGCTGTATGCGGTAAGATGATGGACTTCCAGGGTGGAGCCGGCGGTAATTACAAACAAAAACAAGCAAATAATAACAAAGCAAGTATAGCATCCTTTTAGTGCACAAAAAGGCATTTTTCAGCCGAAACCTTTCAAAAACTATAACAATTACTGAAAATAAACATTCCACCTGGTGTTCTAGCTGGATTTGGCATCTGCCACTATACTGGTTCGATGATTGAATGGTTGGAAGAAACCATATCGATTACGTGGAAAAGGACATCAACCCACCAAACTGTCCGCAGTTCCGCCCAATTGAACGCTATTGGGCAATTGTCAAGAAAATCCTGCAAAACGATGTAAAAGTTATTCATAACAAGGACCAGTTCAACATAATTTATAATTTATAATTCACTTACCTCTTAGCCAGTGCAAAGAAGGGAATATTGTTGGAGGCTGATGTGCTGAAGCAATTTGGAATTGCATAAGTTTTTCTCCGCATAGATGGTTTTGTTCCGTATTTTAGTCTCGAGAAATGTCATAACAACAAAAATCAAGGGCTACTAATCACGCACATAAGGTAGCACAAAAACCACGGAACAAAATCGCTGATGACGTCAGCTCAATAACACGTTGCTTATAATTGGTATGATGTCAGAACGTGATTCTATGGTTGGATGGTTGATGTATGTGAAAGGGGTGGGACGAGGGGAGGGTCGTGGTCTTTGTTTATGTGGCGTGAGTCGAAATGCCGAAGTGTCAAAGAAAATATGATACAAGCATAAAAAAGATCACCACGGAAGCTAAACAAAATTGTCGAATGGAATACAAAGTTAATAACTGCTAATACTGCTTAAACGTAATTTTGGGGTTGCTGTTGAGCTGTAAATAATTTTTTGAAGTTTATTCTTCCCACAATATTGCTTTTGAATCGAAAAAAAAATGCCTGTAAATGGGAAACACATTAAGTTGGAAAACAAGTCGTGTGCAATATAGATAACGGTGAATTAGTGTCAACAGATCTCTCTCTTGCTGTACAGAACCGCCATACGCAAAGTATCAAAAGCTGCTAGTTTATTCACGTATTTTCATATCAATCTAAAATTTTTACATACTTTGTTCTATACGCTTTATTGTTTGTCTTCACCAGTTGTTGTACAAGAAAGTTAGAGACAAATTAACATTCATGAATGTCATACCCATTTTGACCAACAAAACCATTAGCCTTGCCAAACAGTTGGTTTTTAAAAGATAATAGATACAGCGTTTGCGTTTCTGTTTACGTGGATTTGGCAGTTTTTCCGTAAGTTTTCTGTCCAACTTACGTTGAATCCTGGAGAGTGTGAGTTGTTTAGTGGAATACCTGTAACTAGAAAAATTAGAAGAATGATTAGTAATTTCCATTTAATTCCAACTAACTTTATTGCTTATCTTGACAGATACGCGTATTTCGTCTTCGAGTATTAGTACACGACACTGAAGAAGACTGCACATTGTAGACGAAATACGCGTATCTGTCAAGATAAGCAATAAAGGTCGTTGGAATTAAATGGAAATTACTAATCATTCTTCTTATTTTCCAGTTAAACTTACGTTGACAATCACGAAAATAACTCAGTACTCAGACACTACTGGCATATAGAACTGAGGAAACCTGCAAATAGTAAACACGCATATATTTCAAATTATAAGCAATTATAACGTAATTAAGAACGTTCCAACTCAACTCAACGAAATAGCTCAAATCATTTAAAAAAAAATCATAAGGAGATCCGTTAAAAGGTTCGAACAAATTAAGAAAGGTATTGCAATTCTCGATAGTGTTAAGAAAGCCATGTCATGGCTAAAGGACTACGCTACGTTAAAGGGTTGTTAGCGACAACAACTCTAAAAAAAACGGATTTTTTTTATAATTTAAATAAGATCCTGAATATCTTACTGTCATGGGGCCCTTCAGAACTGCGATTTTGCATGAGGGTACTTCATGATCCAGATACCCGTTTCGCAAAAAACCCTCGACGGCTTCATTTACTTCCCTGTCGATAATAGGTTAAAACTTGCCAAAGCCGAAATTTCTTCTAATAACTTCAAGTTTTTTCACAGGATATAAAGAAGAAAAAGGAGGGGGATCTGAGTTAAATTTGTGCACGATAAAAATGTTTTTCCTCGGTATTTTTTTTTCAATAAGGTTCATTATCCACTACAACTTGTTGTTAAACAGTTCTTTTATGCATCATTTTTTGCGAGCTACAATTTTTAAATTAAGGTTTATGCTAAAATGCATACGTCCGATTTAGCTATTGGATTGTTTAATCAAAACATAAATCTCGGTTTTTATACATCGTTGGCTGAGATTCATTTTAGGCACAAAAACATTTTTATCGATCACATAGACCATTCATCTCAATTTTCAAATCAATTAAAATAAGTTCATTGAATTAGTGTTCAAGTGGCAGTTCAATAGATTAAGTGGCAGTTCACTACCATACAAAGTCCCATCGAGGTATGACTGGTATTTTTTTCAAATGCTATCGCACCTTTATGAAATACTTCCTGTGCATTAAAATTGGTAAAATTTTGAATTTCAGCTCCATTTAACATGTAGATCTTTTATATCTTTAAACAACCCTATTAGTCTTGAGTCAAAAAAAAACCCTCTAAACTATAAAATACTCAAGCTTCTTAGTCAAAATGCATGTGAAAATTTCATTCAGATATAAAAAGTCGATTAAAATTTAACATACTATCAGACACTTCTGCCGGGAAAAGCTCCCGATTGACTGCACACCGCAAGTTGTTACTATTACAAACGTAGCAGGCTGTACATGTAAAATCAAATTGCTTATTATTTACAACTGTGAAATCAGCTGTCAAAGTGGATGAATTTAGTAAGGGCTTGCTTATTAAAATAAGAAGAGTATAATAGTCTGTATATAGGCTTCCAAATGCTTAAGTGTGAGGTGAAGGGGTGTGTGATGTATATAAGGCCTGTACTCGAGAAAAATGCACCAGACAAAAGTGTTCGCCAAAAATTTATTTTAAGTCGGATTTTCTTGAAACTTTCAGGGAATGAACTAATACATATGGATGTTTAGGCATAATTACTTTTTTAAATTTCCTTTCCATCGCTGAAAGCCCGCACCTTCCCTTAAGACCCCTCATTACATTTTGTGCAATGGTGGAGCCGACCTTTTTGGTCACTTTCATCCATTCTTTCTTCAACTCCAGCTCGTTCTTAAACACCTTGGACGATTTTCGAACTTTGGCATTCATGATGATATGATGATGATGATATAATACTACCATCTATTGTAGCAAGGTAACTTTCCATAGCAGTGGAATAATCTGAGAAACGTTGATATTTGATCAGGATTCTATTATTGTTTATGATCATCAAGCTCCTGTATGAAGGGCCAAAAACGTTTTTTTTTAGTTCCTTGATTATCGAGATTTTCAGCCCTGGCCTGGTTCATCTCCCGTGGTAGTCGCTCAAATACCTTTTTGGGTATTTTCGTAACTTGTCCGGGGGTGAGATTCGAACTCGTGACTTTGGAGTGAGAGGTATGGATGGTAACCACTACGCCGGGGTCGCCCCCGGGCCAATAACGTTTGGGCGGGCCCGTAAGCAGAGACACCCTCGATTGACAGAATAAACCCAATAGATGGGGTCGAAGGGCCCGCCCTCGTTCCGCGAAGTGTTAACAATAGGGAGGAGGCAGTCCCATGCTCCCTATCCAAATCGTGTTACTTGGGTGCCATGATGGTCCCCTCCGTTCCCCGTTATATGTTATTTAATATTTAGTATATTTTGTACACGAAAAATCAGGATATCATTATAGACAAAAATGCTAATTTATTCAAATTGTAAACTTAAATGATACATCCAATGGATTGTTACTGAAAAATAAATAAAAATTAGATATGTATTAATATCCTTCTAGCCCTGGAAAAGCTGAAAACAGAATAGATCATTCCAAATATCAAAGATAAAATTTCAATATTAGATATTATTTTATAAGACATGTTGTAATATTTTTCTTTATACTGTTTTAGTAACATTTCAAAGATAGCAATTGGAGTGATCAAAGGGTCTGGTTTGATGATTTCTGACCATAATACCACTAAATACCTAATACATAATATCTTACCATGATACCACTAAACACAATATTAACATATAATCCTACATTGCTTATAAGCACATGCCAGTCTTTTATGAATATAGTATCTGAAGTTCGGAAGTGCAATTTTAAATTAAATGTTGTGCTGAACTGCTGAGAAACAAATTGAGCCTTTGATGCCTGTCGTGTTGCTCCAGGCTCTTACGTGGTTTTGGAATGCAAAGATGATTCTAAAGCGTTATTATATATAGCATTTCAAGCTCATTGCTTACACAAATTGCTTATTGCCTGCTCTCAACTGAACACTGAGTTGAACTTCCATGCACTTCCAGTTATTAATTGAAAGCTTTCGATGTCGGTGATTCTAATGCGTGCTGAAATTGTAAATAAATTGAGAATGGAAAATATACAATATGACTTAAGGTACACGATCTTCAGTCGCACCCCCTTACTTCGCTATTGTCAGATTGACAACAATGCCCAGGCTACGCCAACCAGCGTCTCCATGTTTCAGCTGGCAGTCTTTTGTGATCATAAGACTCGTGCAGGCGTGAGGTAGGAACTTGTGAGGACGAGAGGTCGGTCGCACCCTCCTTCGAAGTTGTCAACTCACCATTTGAAGCCCTTTCGAACTTTGGCCTTCATTATGGCCCAAAATCTTTCCACCGGACGAATCTCTGGTGAATTTGGGGGGTTGGCGGTTTTTGGTACAAAAACAACGTTATCTTTGTACCAATCCAACGTCGTAATGGCATGATGGTCATGCTAAAATAATGTCCCGCCTCCGTGGGACTCTGGAGGCACTCGGTGCGGTAAATTTCGCTGTTGATGGTACCCGTTGTGATGTACGGTTTACTCAGTTTACCGCATTGGCATGTGGCCTGCCAGCGCAAGTATTTTTTGGAGAATTTGTCCACTTTCTTCTTCCTTATGTCTTCCGGTACATCAAACCGTGATTTGACAACGTAGAACTCCAGCCCCGGTATCTGCTTTGCGTCTACCTTGATGTAGGTTTCGTCATCCATAACCACACACATCGGTTTCGTTGACCACTCTCGATACAGCTTCCTTGCGCGGGATTTGGCCACCGTGTTTTGTTGATCACGTCGGTTCGGTGCCTTGCGGACCTTGAATACACGAAGCCAAACTCGTTTCATGGTTTGCTGAACGAACCAGGTGGAACACTTTGCCTTCCGAGCCGCGTCGCGAATCGAAAGGTTCGGATTACACTTGAAATAATCCAACACCTTTCGGGCCTTCACAGGGTCAGCTGTCTTCGATTTTCTTCCACTTCCAGCCCGCCGCTCGGTCGTCTGGGACTCCTTAAACGATTTTACCACCCGAGACACAGTTATATGGGTGGTTCCCAGATGTCTTCAGATACATCTCATGGTCGCAGTCGGATTTTCCATGACGGCGCGCAAAATTCTCCGTGCGATTTTCTTCTTGTTTCGATGACATTTCAATAACCACTGAACCGATTGTTATGAAATTTTGCACATGTAAACAATTCACTAGTTATACCCAGATTTTCATCAATTTTTACCCACGGACAAAAAAGTTACACACGGATAAAAATGGTGCATTTTTTTTCGAGTACACGAACTGAGCACATGGCTGTATGTATATGTGTGTGTATGTGTGTATATGTGTGTGTGCGTTACAAATAATGTCACATCGGTTTCTCAGCCATTTATAAACCGATTTCAATTTCTGTTGACGGCAAATAGAAAGCTACAACATTCCTATAGAAATTTTTCTTTATTCGGACATTTCGTTTCGAAGATATGAACGAAACAGTACTTGACGGCTTATTATAATGGCAATCAAACAGTTTATTCTCCGATTACATGCTGAGCTATTTGATAACCGATTTTAATTTTGTTGGCGCTTCAAATCAAAGCTATAAAATTCTCAAATAACTGGTCAGAATTTCATTATGATTGGATAATCCTGGAGATGTGACCTAAACAATACCTGAGAGTTGTCTAATAATTCATTCTATGGACTGATTATATGAATTTCTAATATTTATGTAATTTCCCTTTTATATAAACAACATAAACAGGTCGCTAAGCACTTTTAATGACAATATTTTAATCACATCGATGAACAATATGGCCAGGATTGTCAAATAGTTCATTTTATAAACTGAAAATGACATATCGAATATTCCTGGATCTTCTTGGAATTTCTGATGATTTTTTTCAAAAGTACCTACACAGAAAGAAAAAGTGCGTGTAGTTCCTAGCTATTTTGGCTGACTACGCCAGTTTTTAGAACTACTATGGCAATCTAATATCTTCCGTATAAACTTCTGCTTTTTCGTGAAAACTACCATAAATTTTGACAGGTCATAGTATTCTTCTGCAATATTTACATACCCGTGTATTATCATAGTAGAACTCAATGAAATTATTTTCTGCAAAAAAAAACGTAGGTGTGTGTTTTTTAATTTAACCCTCGAATCGGTAGTTTCTGTTTTTCTTTCTGTGTAGAAGCATTTCATACACAGAAAAAATGTTTATTTCTCAAACTGTGTCAGTTCTTACGTATAATGTAGCACTGATTAAAGTAGCCCAAGCATCCCCTTTTCTTGATTAAGCAGGGGTTCAAACTTCTATCATAACATGCGTCTTACCCGAGAAATACACGTTTTGTGTTTTAGAAACCTGGGTAATTCTCATGTTTGGTAGAAATTTTTGTTTCATTTTCATGGGAGCCCTCCCTTCCAGAGAGGTGGTTTCTCAAACCACCATCCAATAATTGCCTTCAAAACCCCCCACATGGCAAATTTGGTATCCATTTGCTTGAGTAGTTCTCGAGTTATGCAGAATTTTGTGTTTCATTTGTAAAAAAGCCCCCTTAATGAGAGAGAAGAGGTCTCAAACAATCATAAGAACCTTCCCCAACCCCAAATACCCCTGCATACCTCGGTTCAGAACTTTCCGAATCTATAAGGGTCAGACAGTCAGACAGACAGACAGCAATTCATTTTTATATATACAGGGTGCGGCAGAAAATAATGCGAAAATGTTCAAACTTGAGTATTGGGTTAATTCGTGTAGCTAGTGACTAATTTCTGTCGAAAATGTATTTGTTTATGTTTACTTCCAAGTGCTGCATCCAAACATTCTATTTGTTTTATTGCAAATTCGTCAAAATGTTCGCGAAAGAAGTGATCACCAGTTTGTTGCTCGCCCAGAAGAAGCCGAAAGAGATTGCCAAGGTGGTAGGGTGCCATTTGGCAACAGTTTACCGCATAAAAAAGTCCCTGCATGATGGTCCTAAGCAGCGGAAGCCGGGAAGCGGACGTCTACGCTTTGCACGCACGCCGAACGTGATCAAATCGGTCCGTGCAAAAATTGCTCGCAACCCGGTGCGATCCATAAGAAAACTTGCAAAGGAAGCCAATATTTCGGAGAAATCCATGCGGAGAATCATCAAAGAAGACCTGCATGCATCTTCCAGAGCCAGAGTGAAACGCCACTTGATTACGGACCGGGTCAAGGAACTACGAGTGACTCGTTCCAAGAGATTGCTTTCCTTGTTGAAGAGGGAAAAAATGATAATCCTGTTCTTCGACGAAAAGCTTTTCAGCATCGATGCTGTGGCCAACAGCCGCACGGACCGGTTCATTTCACCGCAGAAAATGGAGAACGTTCCGGAAAAAGTAAAATTCAAATTTCAAACCAAACATCCGGCTGGTGTCATGATGTTTGGCTTGGTGGCGTCCAACGGTTTGAAAATACCGCCTGTTTTCATTGATGCTGGAGTTAAAATCAATACCAATGTGTATATTGGTATTTTAAAGGACCAAGTGCTTCCCTGGGTGAAGACCAACTTTTCCGAGGACCAAAACGTTGTCCTACAGCAGGATGGAGCGCCGTGTTACACGTCCAATCGAACCCAACAATGGTTGAACGATGAACCCGGTGCGAGCGCTGCTACGCTTGCAACTAAATGAATGAAAATTTAATAGAACTGGTACGTTTATGGTTGTTTTTCGGAATGAGTTTTTTCTTGACTAAGCAGGGGTTCAAACTTCTATCAGAACATGCTTCTTACCCGGGAAATACACGTTTTGTGTTTTAGTAACCTGGATAATTCTCATGTTTGGTTGAAATTTGTGTTTCATTTGTATGTACAATCATAAGAACCTTCCACAGGTGGGAGGGGTCTCAAACCACCATACAATCATTGCCTTCAAAACCCCCACATGCCAAATTTGGTTCCATTTGCTTGATTAGTTCTCGAGTTATGCAGAAATTTCACATTGATTATTGTTTTTTGTATTCTCCCAAGCGCGGAAGTATCGATCTTTGATGAAGTTTGTCAGAAGTAGATAATTTATCATCTCCATGCGAAGCGCTAGGAGTGGACGGTAATTTATTGCTAGAACGAAATAGACATGAACAGAAAGTGTATTGATAGTTCCGTATAGGGCAACGGCAGGCTTTGAAAATTGAAAGATCAAGTTTAAAACGAGCGGAGGGCATTATTGAACGGTAGTTATTAAGTGAATATTTTCAAACGTTAACATACACAAGAAGATAATCTTGGGATGGTCTAGGTCATTCAAACTGTCTTGGTGTTCAGAACTTAAGATTTATAGTTGTAACAGTTAATTTTTAAGCAATTCAAAGTTACAATAAATATTCAAACATATTCAATTGACATTTTTAAAGTCAAAAAACATTATAAAGCAATATGACATGTTCTAGGTCATCCAAACTATCCTTGAGACCAGAACATAGGACTTACAGTTGTAACAAAAGCTTTCTGGGCTATGCAAAGCTGCGATGTGTATTGAACTATATTCATTGAATATTTTAGAAGAACAACAGACATTTTAAGATAATCTTCGGATGTTCTAGGTTATCCAAACTTTCCTAGAATTCATTGATTTGTAGCCTCAAATCTACAGCTTTTTGGAAGCACATATTGGGGCACGGTGTCTCGATTTAAAGAACCAGTTCACGTGCACTCCTTTCCCTTATCGCTCGAAATAGCCGCCCCACTCATGAGAGGCACATTGCCTGGCCGTTGGGGTTGGTTGAAGGTAAACTGTATTTAACACGCATGATTACGAGTGGAAGGAGAAACTGTTTCGCGACGCGATTTGTGATCGTGGGGATTACGGTGGGTCGGTGGAATGGCTCATAAGTTTTAGTTGGGGCGCTATCTGCCGTACTTTCAACAAGGGGATGCTATCATTTTTTTTTTTTTAAAAAAAAAAAAAAAAAAAAAAAAAAAAAAAAAAAAAAAAAAAAAAAAAAAAAAAAAAAAAAAAAAAAAAAAAAAAAAAAAAAAAAAAAAAAAAAAAAAAAAAAAAAAAAAAAAAAAAAAAAAAAAAAAAAAAAAAAAAAAAAAAAGCTCAGATGGTAGAGCGCTCGCTTAGCATGTGAGAGGTACGGGGATCGATGCCCCGCATCTCCAAATATTTTTTAGGGTCCATCACTGCAGAGGACTTGTCTGACAAGTCTGACAACGTGTAGATACGACCATCTTCGATTTTGATGAAACTATGCCCACATCTTCGGTATGAAAGTATATTACTCCCAATCGTTGGCGATAAACAAAACATTGCAGCTTATTTTCGATAAAACAATTCATCTTGGGCTTAATCCAGGGCTGGTAGGGGATTTATGGATAAATAATAGTGCTTTTAGTGATTAAAATAATAAAAATAGTCACCAAATAGTGACTAAAAAGTGATTTTCAAATTTTATTAATTTTTAGCTTTTATAAATTTGTTGTATAGGTACAGTAAAAATAAACTAAGTCAACACTCTGTTTGCCAAAATGCAGTGTCACTTTTTGGGTTTTTTTTTTTGTAAAGAAGTCGTAATTAAGCTGACTGCTTTTTCTCCATGACCTGCTACACTTGGTCCGTTTGTTTTCGGTGTATGGCCTGTGCTAGCATTAATTCTGACTTATTTTGCTTCTCAATTCTCTTTTTGACCCGTTGCCTTGTGATGCAGCAAAATCTGTTTTCGCTACCTTAGTCACCTGAGGGAATCTGAGGGGGCTAACCTACAGCCTTTTTCTTAGTCAAAAACTGGTTCCAATACTCCTCAATTCTGTACTCTGTACTCGAGGTCAGCACTTCGCATTCTAACAATTTCCATTCGTCAAGAAAAAGATCATAATCGGAACTAACTTGCAGCTTTCACTGGATGCAATGGCTGGTGGGTTGAGGCACTGGCAATATTTTACAAACGAGTTATGCAAACCAGCCTTTTTATTGTGTGCTAACTAGCAGCAACTTAATGCTCTTTTTCATTGTTGAAAAAGTGGAGTTTGTCAATCTCCCTTAATTTGACCAGCTCTGCCATTGCTTCAAATCCAACAAAAACTTTTTCCGCAGGTAGTAGATTCTCAATTTTGTCAAAAATATCCTCTGGATGTGAGGTATTCGCGGGCCACACAGAAAATAGCTTTGAAATATTATCAGTATGCTTATAAACTGCCCTTATACTCAATGAAAGTTTTTTTAGAAGACTTAACAAGTTTTGCAACTCTGCCAAAAAAAAACAAGTTCGGTTTAACAGCAGTCAAGCAAAGTCAGAATGATGAATTATGAAATTTTAAGATCTACAGTATCATAAACTAAGAATATTTATCACAGAAATTTCCTAGGAAAAATATAAAATTTTAGTGTAGTTTTAATAGAACTTTGAAATCATTAAGCTTATATAAACTGGTCGAATTGCAGTGTATCCCCACTTCACCTATGACCGAATTGAGTTCGCTTTACTGTCGGGATACGAACAAT
The DNA here is from genome assembly GCA_024533555.2 of Aedes koreicus. Taxonomy (NCBI): domain Eukaryota; kingdom Metazoa; phylum Arthropoda; class Insecta; order Diptera; family Culicidae; genus Aedes; species Aedes koreicus. The sequence goes on from JAHHFK020005439.1 coordinate 118,694, forward strand.
CAAATCTAGATTCAAAATTACTGAGCGAGTCAACGAAAATAAGTCCTTTATCTGATTTAGAATTCGTTCCCACTTTTTCTCGACTATTTGGATACCAAAAGAGTGGTCCGTTTTAGAAAAAACTGAATCTAACAAAGTATTTTTGAAGAAAAAGTGAGTGTAAATCAAAAATTACTTGATTCTTTTTTGTAATATCAATATTGATCATTTTATTTGCATATTGGATAAACTTTTTGAGTTTATTACTCCTATCCCATCAACATTTGCACAATCCAAAATTTTACGAGCGCTTATTTCCGCCAAGATTGGACTATTTGACTTTTGGCTTAGGTCGTTTGACATTTGATCGATTCTTAGTTAAACGGCTTTAACCAAGCATCAAATCGCTTGCTCCCTACCAGAAACTGAGCTCAATCGAGGCGGCCATTTCTAAATCCCTCGCGTTGAAATGAACATATTTAATGAATATTCTGAAACGTCCACAAACATCAAAGATAACTTTGTTAGTTTCAGGTCATTCAAACTGTCCTTCAAAACTGAAGGTCTACAATTGTAACAATAGCTTTATGGGCTATACAAAGTTAAGTTAGTTTTTTTTGGATAGAATATCCCCAGATTATCTCATTATGTAAGTTGGTCTTCATTGAATATGTTTGAACACATATCATAACATTGTATTACGGATAAAGCTACTGTTACAATTGTAGATCTTAAGTTCTGAACTTAAGCACCAAATCAATCAGAATTCACCAAATTGCTTGTATACATTAGGTCTGAAAGGGGTTAATTGAAAGAACATTGCATTGGAGCATCTAAATTGCTTACATTTAGTATCGATGATCAACATCATCATTTCGAACAACTCAATGGGGCTGAACCTTGTAGTTTTTTTTAAATTGGTTTACAATTAAATTGATCGTAACCATACAATTAAATCTTATAGTATGTACAATTAATAGCATTGTTCACAACGATCAGATTGTTCCCACAATAAAAATCTAATGTACATTGAGACATCGACAATAGAAAAGGGTAGTTGTTATGTATGTTAACTATTGAAAGAATCATTTTTTTACGTACAAAGTGAAGTCAATTACTATTAATTGTATTGTTTCACAATTATTGAAAATCCTAGCATATGGAGTGAATAGTATATCTATTGTAATGACAAAAATGCATTTTTCATTTATGTGATTCGTGAACAATAAGATGCATGGTCGGAAATTGGTTTTAATGTTATATTATATTATGGTAATTGGATGGTTATTTTTATCCTGGTTGAGAGCCAACTTGGATCGATTTATACCAACAGTACGAATGTTGCTTGAGCCACTCACAAAATGGACAATGGTTTATATATGTTCCAACAAACGGTGGCCCGGCGAGCCTGGCGAACGAATAATATGGATTATCAGTTGCTTTTGATCACTTGTACTATTTAGTTTTGGTTGGTTTTTATCGATGAAATGGAAAATAACTTTGCTTCAGCCATCATCAGACACAGCTTGCTGATTGTCACCTCATTATTTATTACGTCTGATAGTTTTGACACTACGATTGGTGTTAACATTCCATTTTCGGTGTTCAAGATGGCGACGAATGAAAAGCACGTTCGGGAGCGTATTTTGTACGGACGCAAGGCGAATCCTGACTGGTCAATACGGGAACAAACAATTGGATTGACCTAAATCCACTACTCACGGTAAGTTCAAATCATTTTCGAAACGTTTGACGGTCGAGAGTGAACAGAAAAGTGATAAGTATTAAGAGGCCGTGCTAGTCCTGTCATGGACCAAAAGGTAAAAAGGATATTGAAGAAAAATCTGAATCTTTCTGTTAGAACGATGGCTCGTAAAATAGGAATGTCACCTGGTTTTGTCAAACAATCTTAACAACGTTTGGGGTTTAAGTCGTATAAAATAAAAACAGTTCTAAAATGCAACGTGACAAACAGAACTTGATAGCAAAATCATGAAAGGGCGAACACGAAATTATTGCGACACATTCAACAGGGCATAACTTTTTTACCATTGGGTAAAAATCAACCAAATTTTGCACACTTTCTCATTGATGTGTATTGTTTACATGCTGTCAAACTCGAAGTCGTGTTTTTCGATTCAACGAAAATGGAGGTGAACCAACGCGAGTCGAGAGAACAAATTCTTTCCAAACACCTGGAATTTCCTGACCTGTCGCACCGGCAGTTGGGAAAATGTTGAACATTCACCATTCAACCGTCTCCAGAGTGTTGAAGCGGTTACAGGAGCGGATGACGTTGGACCACGGCAAAGGAGCTGGAAGAAAACGGACCTAAGAACAAAAAGACGGAGGGAAAGGTGAAGCGGATGATTAAAACGAATCCCAACGTCTCAAGCCGTGATTTGGCTAAAAAGATCGGCATGTCGCAGAGCTACGTCCAGAATGCAAAGAAGAGAGCTGGACTACATACATACAAGGTACAAGAACTTCCCAAACCGCGATGAGCGGCAACAATCGACGGCTAAAACTCGGGCACGGAATCGATGCGAGAAGATGCTGACAAAATATGGCTGCTGATAGCTGATGGACGACAAAGCAGTAATATAAAAGCCGATTTTAAACAAATTGCGGGGTTGGAGTTTTTCACCGGCAAGAGCAAGTCCTATGTGGACGACAAATTTGAGAAGAAGAAAATGTCGAAGTTCGCCTCCAAATATCTCATTTGGCAGGCCATCTCGCTCTTGTGGACTGAGGAGTGAGACTTTCATGACAAACGGCACAGTAAATGGCGTTTTTTTTTTTGGGGGGTCCCTCGAAGAAGCGCCTTTTGCCGTTCTTGCAGCAGCACGACGAAGCTCCGCTATTATGGCCAGATTTGGCATCATGCCACTATTCTAAAAGTGTCCTGGAGTGGTATGAGGCCAATTCTGTCCATTTTGTTCCAAAGGACATGAATCCGCCAAACTGTCGGGAACTGCGGTGGAGTGGAGCAGTAGTGGGCAATGATGAAGCGAAGAACTTCGGAAGAGTAAGAAGACAGTCAAAGAGCGAGAAGGACATGTTAAGAAAATGGAGAAAAAAACTGAGAAACCTGTACCGGATGATACTGTAAAGACTTTGATGGAGGGCATCAAGCGAAAATGCGTTCAATTTTACACTCAAGGCTCCATCGATTAACTTTTCTTTTGATTTTTGAAGTAAATATATGTATAAAACTACCCTAAAATTTTGATTTGATTCCCAAACATTATAAGAAAATTGGCATGACATTTTCGGTGTCGCAATAATTTCGTGTTCGCCCGTTATGTTCCCTGTGCGGCGCATACTTGCCTTTATGTTTGTGTATGAGTTCCTCCAGCCACCATGCATTCGGTGGGTGGATTGATTTCCTTCCCGACCCGCACGACAGTGAATCGCTTTACTTTCAGTAAATAAAACTTTGCTGGCCTGTTTCTATCAATGGGTTATTTTTTTTGTTTAATTAAGTATTCATTCTGTTTCATATAACTGGATAAATTGCATATTCACTTATTTATGCAGGTCCAACGTTCCGTTAGGACCGCTCATACGTTACAATGTTTCGCTACAAAAATCGGTTGAGGGCAGCTTTTTAAAGGCTGTACTCGAAAAAAATGAAACACAATGATAAGTTTGTAACTTTCTAGCGTGTGAGTTAAAATTGCCGGAATTTTGACTGAAACGGTTATGTTTACGTTGGCAGAGCAAGAGCAGATCCGCCAAAAAATTCTGTGCGCCGTTGTGGAAAATCCGATTGCGTCCCATATATGGATCGGAAAACACCTCCATCATTCGAACGGTGTCCCGGGTGGTAAAGTCATTCAGACCTAGACGACCCAGCGGCGGTCAGGCAGCGGCTGAAAACCGAAAATAAGGAAGATGTTGCATCTGTTCAAGCATCGATTCAAGCCGCGATTTGGCGAAGAAGGCGAAGGTTTCCATCTGGTTTGTCGAAAAAACGAATCCGGCATCAAACCGGAACGCCAAACAAAACACGGTAGACAAAACCCGCACCAGGAAGCTGTACCGAGAGTGGCTGACGAAACCGAGGAGCGAGGTGTTGGACGACGAGATTTACATCAAGGCACTATGGTACGAATGGACTAATTTCGCGACTGAAATCGATAACTCGAAAATCATTCACTTTAGACACATGATGTCTTCGAAAGATTTAATCTAAAAAATTAAATCTATCTTTTGGTTTGGGTGGTGGCAAGGGTGGTCCTTTTAAGCTCATAATAAAAATTTCAACTTTAAATTCTTATGATTTAGAGGATTTTTTGCTTCTACAGAATTGTAGATATTTTATTTAATGAAACTCTGCTGAAGAAATTTAACTTCGATCTCATCTACGTATCGTTTTATAAAGATTTTTCTGACTTTTCTTATGGTGGGACTTAAAAAACAGTTTTTTGCTGTAACTTTTTTATTTCAATTTGAATTTGAAAACTTTCCAGAGATGACTCCTAGGGCATAAAATGGCGCACATTTTGAAGATTTTAAATAGTTCCTAGTTATAGATAGATTGTAGGGGTTGAAGTGTAATAAAAATACGTTTTTGCAAGATATCTTACTCCCTTATTTGCAAATCTTTGCAAACATAAAAAAGTAAACTGAAAGTATAAACATCCATCTACAAGATCTATTAGGTTCGCAACTAAGTTCCCGCTGTTTATCAATAGATGGCGCCAGTAGTAAGTGCTGGTCAAATGTTGTATATCTCAAGCGTCATAAACCAAGCTCAGACATCTGGTAAACAAACCGCTTTGCCAAATCAGTGATTTTGGTTTAGTGTAATATATTTTGGTTGTTTGAAGATGTCTGATTTCGTGCCAAATAATCGTCGTATGCGGGAAGTGTTGATTTTCTTCTTTCATTCGAAGAAAACGTCGGCTGAAGCTCATCAAGAGCTCCAAAAAGTTTACGGTGATGCTGCTCTGAGTGAAACAACGTGTCGTGATTGGTTTCGTCGCTTCAAAAACGGTGATTTCAGTGTTGATGATCGTCCGCGTGAAGGAAAGCCAAAAAACTTCGAAGACTCTGAATTGGAGGCATTGCTCGATAAGGATCCGTGTCAAACGCAAGAAGAGCTTGGTTCAGGATTAGGAGTTTCCCGCCAAGCCGTTTCTAAGCGATTGCATGCGTTGGGAATGATTCAAAAGCAAGGAACTTGGGTTCCTTACGATTTGAAGCCAAGAGATGTTGAGCGTCGTTTTTTCGTCTGTGAACAACTGCTCCAGCGGCAAAAAAGGAAGAGTTTTCTACATCGCATTGTGACGGGTGACGAAAAATGGATTCATTACAGTAACTCAAAACGGAAACATTCATGGGGACTGCCCGGGCATGCTTCAACATCGTCGCCTAGGCCGAATAATCAAGCTGCGAAGGTTATGCTGTGTATTTGGTGTGACCAAGTTGGTGTTATTTATTATGAGCTGTTGAAACCAAACGAAACCATTACCGGGGAACGGTATCGAACTCAATTGATGCGATTGAGCCGAGCACTGCACGAAAAACGGCCACAATACGAGCACAGACACGAAAAAGTGATTCTTCAGCATGACAACGCTCGACCTCACGTTGCGAAACCCGTGAAAACCTACTTGGAAACGCTCAAATGGGAAGTCCTACCCCACCCGCCATATTCTCCTGATATTGCACCGTCCGATTATTACTTGTTCCGTTCGATGGCAATTGGGTCTCACTGGTCAGCAATTCCACTCATATGATGACATCTTAAAATGGCTTGATTCTTGGATAGCATCAAAAGACGAACAGTTCTATCGAAATGGTATTCAAGTTCTACCAGAAAAGATGGGAAAAAGTCGTAGCTAGTGATGGGCAATACTTTGAATAATTTGTTTGTAACCTTTGTTTTCAAAATAAAGTTCCTTTTTCACCAAAAAAACAGCGAGAACTTAGTTGCGCACCTAATATATAAAATCGTTTGTCCCCTTTTGTCCCCTTTAGGAGAAAAACTCGCTTTAAAATTGGTAGTCTCACCCTGAGGAAAGTCAGATTGTTATAAAACGATACGTAGATGATATCGAAGTTAAATTTTTTAGCAAAGTTTTATTAAATTAAAATATCAACAATTCTGTAGAAGCAAAATATCTTCGAAATGATAAGAATAAAAAGTTGAAATTTGTATTATGAACATAAAAGGACTACCCTAGTCACTACCCAAACCAAAAAATAGATCTTATTTTTAAATTAAATCTTTCGAAGACATCATGTGTCTAAAGTTAATGGTTTTCGAGTTATCGATTTTTGTCACGAAATTAGTCCATTGGAACCATAGTGAAAGGTGGAAACAAAGCAATTGTCGGGCAGGTGTCTTACGTTGCCACATCAAGGTTGGCCGTTACTGAGGAGGTAAGGAAGAAAAAGGAGGACAAATTCGCCAAAAAGTTCTTGGTTTGGAAGGCGGGTGTACAGGGATGAGCCATCCATACATCACGACGGGTACCGTGAATGGGCAAATCTGCCGAGACGAGTGCCTCCATAAGCGTCAGCTGCCCCTGTCAGTGTTAGACTGATACAGAGATAACAATGTAATTTTTGTACCAGAAGACTTCAACCCGCTGAACTCACCGGAACTTTGTCCGATTGAGATGTTTTGGGCCACCATGAAGGCCAAACTTTGTAAAACACCTAAAGTATTCGAGAACGAGCTGATTTTGAAGAAACAGTGGGTAGAAGTATCAAAAGAAATCGGCCCGTAAACCCTATGAGTGGTGGCAAAGGCATAGTGGGGAATTCAGTTATGGAGAGAATATGCCACAAACCAATGAAATTGAAACCTAATCATAATGTTGTACTTTATTCCCCAAAAGCCTGAAGAAAATACGATTAAAAATAAATTTTTAGCGACCATTTTTGAGTGTGTAATCTTTTTCGAGTACAGTCTTTAAGAAATATTGGAAGATTAATATAGCTTTTAGAGCTATGTACAAGTCTTAGTTATGGCCTACAGCTACCTTTTCAAACAAAAATTTTACATGGGGTTTTTCCTGTTCTTCGAGTGCCAAACTCTCAAGATCTCACTCCATTTGGTCAAACCACTTTGCTCGCTGCGCACCCGTGAGTCTTGTTCCGACCGGATTCGTGGCAAACCCGATTGTTGTCCGGCATATAGCTGTATAAACTTAAATATCTATTAAATACGGAATGTTAACATTAAACTCTTTTCTTTTTAAAAAAAAAACCTTTTCCATTACAGATTGCCGCTCAACAGCGTTATAATGACTTCCAACGGCTCCTGTGGGATCAGATGAGTCGAATCGATCAGTCCAAGATCTTTGATGATAAACTTTACCGCCAAGTCCGGTTGATGTCCATCATTGGTCCAAGTGCTTTGCCGCCGGATCAGATCGATCGGGTAAGTCCACTTTAATCTTACAAATTTATTTTCAATAATGACATCGATTTCTGTTGAAAAATAGTACAACCGGATTGTGAACGACATGTTGGCAATCTTCAACGGGGCCGATATTTGTGCCTTCGAACGGCCGTTCGAGTGCGGTTTGCGGCTGCAACCACATCTGAAAGAGGTAAGGGTTTATTGAAGTTTAATTAATTTTTGCGGTTTGACTACACCCCTTTTCTTTTGTTTAGATTATGGCCAAAAGCAGGGATTGGAATGAGCTTCAGTACACATGGTTGGAGTGGCGACGCAAGTCCGGTAGAATAATGCGCGAACTATTCGAGCAATTGGTTGATCTAACCAATGATGCCGGCAAAGTTAACAGTGAGTATCTAATCTAATATTCCATTACTAGGACACTATCATTGATTTATTAACCGCAGATTTTACAAACGCCGCTGCATACTGGCAATTCCCGTACGAGTCGCGCAATTTCCGCGAAGAGATGGAACAGGTGTGGAATGAGATACTTCCACTGTACGAAATGATCCATGCCTACGTTCGTCGAAAACTTCGCGAATTCTACGGGCCCGATAAGCTCAACCGGAATGCTCCCCTCCCGGATCACATTCTGGGCGATATGTACGGTCAAAGTTGGAACAACATCTTGGATATCGTCATACCCTACCCGGGTCGAAGCTTTCTGGAAGTCACACCGGAAATGAACAAACAAGGCTACAATCCGTTGGTAATGTTCCAGATCGCGGAGGAGTTTTTCGTTTCGATGAACATGAGTGCCCTTCCACCGGACTTTTGGCTGACTTCGATCTTCACGCAACCACCCGATAGACCCGTTTTGTGCCAACCTTCCGCGTGGGACTTTTGCACCGGCAAAGACTATCGCATCAAAATGTGCACCTCGGTGACCCACAAGGACTTCATCACCGTACATCACGAACTCGCTCACGTGCACTACTTCCTGAACTATCGGAACAATCCCAAAGTGTTCCGCGATGGTGCCAATCCAGGTTCGAAAGCGCAACCCTCTTTACTAACGAAATGATTTGAGATTGAAATAATCGTATTTTTCAACAGGATTCCATGAGGCCATCGGTGATGCCGTCACACTGTCGGTCGCCTCACCCAAGCACCTGCAGAATCTCGGCCTGGTGCAGAAAAATGTTGACGACACGGCGCACGACATAAATTTCCTGTTTTCTCTGGCACTGGAAAAAGTGGTTTTCCTACCGTTTGCCCTTGCCCTTGAGGCCTGGCGGTACGACATCTTCGACAAGCGGGTCCGGAAGGAGCAGTACAACTGCCACTGGTGGCTGCTGAGGTACGGTTTGGTTTTCCGCTTTCGACCCTGAACCACCGAGATAGGTGGGGAAGGTGGTTTGTTCTGCTAGGGGGTAGTTTTTGACAGACTGCTTTTTTCTTTCGGTTGTTTTTGTAGGGAGCAATACGGAGGTGTTAAGCCGCCGGTATTGCGATCAGAACTTGACTTTGACCCCGGAGCGAAGTACCACGTCGCGGCTAACATTCCGTATATCAAGTAAGTGAATTTGGGTTTTATGGATGTGGCTGTTGCTGCAAAGCATTGGGTTTGAAAATTGGATCAGTTTTAATAAGTATAAAGTGTGATTTAACGTATAAGGGGTTTTTGAAGGAAGTGTGTACTGTTTTTTCAATGAATGGTTTATTTCTGCAAATTACCGTGGAAGTTGAGTTACATGTTTTCTTAAAAGATGAATGTCTTATGTCAAAATCGTTGAGTTGGACCTTTCGGTAAAATTAGGGCATCTTAATTAAGTTATTTCTGAGCTTTTTCTTAGCTAGTTTCAACAAGATATGATCATTTCAAAGTCGAGCACTCGACACTAAAGAAGTCTGTAAGTCGCAGACGAAAGCGAGTAAAAGGATAAGTTTTTTTTACTGGAATCCAAAGGAATTTGCTTGTGTTTATTAACACTGAGACAATAGATTGGTAGACGAGAACATAATCTAGTTTCATTTAACCGGAATTTCACGTTGACTTGGGTACAAACATCACATTTGTTTTATTTGACTACCTACGGTGGTTAAAACAAACTAAAATTTTGAGTTATTGTTTCGGGAATTAAGCAGTTAAGTTCAACTGACATCCGTTTGAATTTACTATTATGTTGGTTGTTTCATTATGACAGCGACGAAAACAAACAGATTTGTTAGTTGGTTCTACCAACGCTTATGGTTTGTTTCAAACAAATTTGAGTATGACTTAAACTGAATTGCTGTCTGAAACACTCGAACGAACACGGTTGAAACAACAAATATTTCAGTTTACAATCACCTACATTTCTTTTGTAATAATTTCAATAATATTTACTTGAATAAAATGCTAACAAACATTAGAAAAGCGCACATTTACATTTATAGACCTCTCTCAGTCTAAAAGAAATCTATAAATGTTAATGCAAGCCTTTCTACTATTTTCAGGTTATGTTACGCGAATAGAGCATTCAGCGCGACTGGACGGAAAATGAAATAACCCAAAAAAATATTAGGTGCGCATCTAAGTTCTCGCTGTTTTTTGGTGAAAAAGGAACTTTATTTTGAAAACAAAGGTTACATACGAATTATTCAAAGTATTGCCCATCACTAGCTACGACTTTTTCCCATCTTTCTGGTAGAACGTGAATATCATTTCGATAGAACTATAGAATATAGCGGGTGGGGTAGGACTTCCCATCAGCGTTTCCGTTTTTCGTGCAGTGCTCGGCTCAATCGCATCAATTGAGTTCGATACCGTTCCCCGGTAATGGTTTCGTTTGGTTTCAACAGCTCATAATAAATAACACCAACTTGGTCCCACCAAATACACAGCATAACCTTCGCAGCGTGAATATTCGGCCTAGGCGACGATGTTGAAGCATGCCCGGGCAGTCCCCATGAATGTTTCCGTTTTGGGTTACTGTAATGAATCCATTTTTCGTCACCCGTCACAATGCGATGTAGAAAACTCTTCCTTTTTTGCCGCTGGAGCAGTTATTCACAGACGAAAAAACGACGCTCAACATCTCTTGGCTTCAAATCGTAAGGAACCCAAGTTCCTTGCTTTTGAATCATTCCCAACGCATGCAATCGCTTAGAAACGGCTTGGCGGGAAACTCCTAATCCTGAACCAAGCTCTTCTTGCGTTTGACACGGATCCTCATCGAGTCTTCGAAGTTTTTTGGCCTTCCTTCACGCGGACGATCATCAACACTGAAATCACCGTTTTTGAAGCGACGAAACCAATCACGACACGTTGTTTCACTCAGAGCACCATCACCGTAAACTTTTTGGAGCTCTCGATGTGCTTCAGCCGCCGTTTTCTTCGAATGAAAGAAGAAAATCAACACTTCCCGCAAATGACGATTATTTGGCACGAAATCAGACATCTTCAAACAACCAAAATATATTACACTAAACCAAAATCACTGATTTGGCAAAGTGGTTTGTTTACCATATGTATGAGCTAGGTTTATGACGCTTGAGATGTACAACATTCGACCATCACTTACTACTGGCGCCATCTATTGCTAAACAGCGGAAACTTAGTTGCGCACCTAATAGTTTATTTCAAACGAAACTTTTAGTTAACTAGAAAATAAGAAGAATGATTAGTAATTTCCATTTAATTCCAACTACCTTTATTGCTTATCTTGACAGATACGCGTATTTCGTCTACAATGTGCAGACTTCTTCAGTGTCGTGTACTAATACTCGATTGAAAGAAAACCTTCGCAACCTGCCGTATTTATCCTATTTTCTAAATACAAACACTTGTACCTACAGCTAACATTTCTTGTACCTAACCTATACTGAGTCCAAAACAAATATTATGCTTGATATCTACCTCGCCTTTTCTTTATACCCAACCTGATTATTCCGTAGCAGCGGGTGTTCCACTGCGTCGGTTTTGATGTCGTTTGGGTATTAAGTTAAAGAGCCATGTGTACCCGTTACCTTGGTCTTTGTTTAGTAGATTTGTGTTTTGTTGTTTGTTAATTTCTAAGCTTTCTGCGACGTCTAATGTCCAGGGTGTAGAGGTAGTCCGTAAGATTGTGATGTCATTCGTCGTTATGTCGTGATTTTCCGTAAAGATGTGTTCTACAACTGTCGATTTGAAGTTATGTGAAATTCCTTTGTCAGTCTGTTTGACAGCCTTAGTCACCTCCGCTAGATGCTCTTTGAACCTTGTTGCCAAGGTTCTCTTTGTTTGACCTACATACATTTTGCTGCAGTGTTTACACTTAATTTTGTATACCCCTGCTCTGCCTAATATACCTATTGAATCTTTGGTGGAGCCTAACGACGATGCCAATTGGTTGTTCCTGCTAGAGAAAACTAAGTCCAAGCCAAATTCCCTAAGTTGAGTTTTTAGCTTTTGTGTAATATCTTTATCGAAGGGGACAGACACACGTTTCAGGGGTTCAGGTGAATCGGAAAGGGTTGTTTGTGATTTCTTATGAAGAAGTTTTTCCTTTTTTTGGATGATAGCTTGAATTGTCCTCTTTTCGTAACCATTGAGTCTAGCAGTTTCGAAGATATATGCTAATTCTTTGGCTTTTCCGGTTTTATTGAGGGGAAGGGTCAACATTCGGTGGATCATGTGGTGGAAAGTGGCCATTTTATGTTGAAAAGAGTGGTTTGAAGTGTAAGGGATGACTCTTTGGGTGTTTGTGGGTTTTCTGAAAATTTCAAACTCTAAAGACGATGATGACAATGATTCTCTAACTACCAGAAGGTCGAGGAATGCAAGTTTCCCATCCTTTTCTATTTCATAAGTGAACTTGATGTCTTTATGGAGATTGTTGATTGCTTGAAGAATTAAGGGGAGATCATCTTGTTTAACTACGGCAAAGATGTCGTCGACGTATCTCCACCAGCGAGTTGGAAGTAATCCTTCCGTTTTAAGAATGGTTTCTAGATTTGCCATAAACAGTTCACAGAGGAATGGGGATAGAGGGTTTCCCATGGGGGCTCCTTTTAGTTGTTTATAGAAAGAACCTCTGAAAGTGAAGTAGTTCTCTTCCATGCAAAGTCGGGTGAGCTTAAGGTACATTCGCACCTTTTGCTTCCATGCTGTATCATCTCCTTGTTTTAAAAGCCAATCTTCTAGGAGGTTAATCGCGTCCTTGATTGGTACGCTAGGGAAAAGGGCGGTGACGTCGAAAGATACCATTACTTCATTTTCATTTATATGACCTGATGAAAGAAGATGTTGCACGAATTCCTGAGAGTTACGAACTGAGCTTGTTGGGAATTGCTCGGAGATACCTTGAAATTCTTTCACTAGCCATTTTGCTAGCTTATGGGCTGGAGATCCTACAGATGAAACAATCTCCCTCATTTCGTTTCCGGGTTTGTGGACTTTTGAGAGGCCTTTAATTCGGGGGAGGATGGGGTTTGGTTCGCGAAGACGGACTGCTGCATCCCCTAGTACTGCTTTACACTCCTTTAGTGTTTTATCCACGTGTTTCACCATGTTTGGTAGGGGGTCTACTCGAAGCTGCCTGTAAGGTCCATTGTTGATTTTTAAAGCCATCTGCATGTCGTAGTCCTCCTTATCCATGATGACGACTTTGTTGCCTTTGTCTGCTTTTAGGTAAAAAACAGGTTTAGACTTCAGTTCCTTGACGATACGAATTTCCTTTGCGTTGTTGTGCCTTTGTTTTTGTCCGTCCTTAATAATGTTTGAAGTGATAGTCCTAGCTGTGTTTTGTGAAGATGTTGGGAGTATGTGTGTAATCGCTGTCTCCACGTCGATGATGATCTGCTCCACGTCGGGCTTGGTTGTAAACGCGTATCCTAATCCTTTGTTGAGGAGAGTCAGTTGTTCTTCCGTGAATGCGGTCGTCGATCGGTTGACAACCAGTCCCTTAATGGCATGGACCATCGGTGTCGTGGTGATGGGGGGTGTAGGTGTGGCTTGTTCCTTGGTGTGATGTGTGGTCCGTGTCTGTTGGGATCCTATTCTTAGCTTGTTGAGTTTCCTATCTAGGACCGTTCGTTTCCTATTCGATTCGCATTCCTCTGCCACCTTGGCTCGGGATAAGAACTCCTGGAATTTTATCGGATACTCCTTGGCTAACTTCAGGTGCAGAGAATAGCACTCCAAAGTCTTACGGTCCAATTTGTTAAATAGTCGTTTGATGCTGTCCTTGATGAATTCTGTTTCCATTTTCCTGACGATGTTGGTAGGATGGGATGTCCGAATCTTAATCCTATGACTTATTGGTACTACTTTATATTTTAGGCATTTCTTCAGAAATGCTACGTCCTTCCTAAGTGCGGCGATGGTTTTCTTCAATCCGATGAATTTGTTGGGCTCTGACGGCTGGGTTGCCATGATGAATTATGGAGAGTGTGAGCTGTTTAGTGGAATACCTGTAACTAGAAAATAAGAAGAATGATTAGTAATTTCCATTTAATTCCAACTACCTTTATTGCTTATCTTGACAGATACGCGTATTTCGTCTACAATGTGCAGACTTCTTCAGTGTCGTGTACTAATACTCGACTGAAAGAAAACCTTCGCAACCTGCCGTATTTATCCTATTTTCTAAATACAAACACTTGTACCTACAGCTAACATTTCTTGTACCTAACCTATACCTATACCTACCAATAAAGGTAGTTGGAATTAAATGGAAATTACTAATCATTCTTCTTATTTTCTAGTTACAGGTATTCCACTAAACAGCTCACACTCTCCATAATTCAACTTTTAGTTGTTTTTCCTCCAAAAAATAAATCAGTTTGAATTAACCGCCAATTGAATCAATCTAATTTTTCAATTTGTTTCCCTGAGTCAACGCAACCAGTGTTTTGGTAATAATAAACCTCTTTCAAGCTGGAAACAAAAAATATGTTAGTTTAAAACAACCATAATATGTGTTGTTTTGTGGTAATATCTTAAGGTAGAAACAACCATCTTGCCTGTTTGTTTTAACACTTAATCGTTGGTTTGAAACAACAAAACGGATTTTTAAAACAACTATTTTTTTAGTTTGGATAACAACAAACAAGATTGTTATTTCAAACGGGGCTGTTTTTTCTCCGTGAATGATATTCTGCAAACGTACTTTTATTTTTGAAAAATTGAACAAGTGAAGTGTTATTTTTGATAATGCTAGTTTTCCTATGTATTTCGAAAAGGTTGAACGTGTTTGGAAATAAGCGATAAGCAAAATTGTCTTCAATATTTATTGAAATCATCGAAGGTTTACCGAAAAGCTCAGTTGTTCAGATTCTGATAATAATTACTTAAGAATGCGGCTTATGTTATATAATATGTGTTAATCTGGTTCACGGGAAAACGATCCAGGTTCCCGCGATTCAAATATTCAATTTATATCTTATGTTATTTGTGTGAATATTTCATAATCAAGTAAACTGTCCGTAGTATCAATGTGATCACTGTCACTCACAGTAGTCACTGATAGCAACAGCAGTTATAAAGGGTGTTACGCTTAAAAAATGGTCATAGAAGAATGCGTGAAAATTTAATAATTTGTTTGTTTTGTAAATCACACTGTTTCTCCTTTTGAGTAAGTATAAATTATGGAAACATATATTCAGCTGTACTTCCGGTTGACCGGAACTTTGATATTCTTATTCTGTTTGTTTAAAAAAAAAAAAAAAAAAACATTAACTATGCAAGATTAGATAGTTTACTAGTTGAAGTTCTGAACAATTGACAACAAGCATCACAATTTCCTTTGCCGGCCACGCCTCTCTCCTCCGTTACGAGGAAATGAAGGATATTGATGATGAAACATTTAGTTTATGCGAGGTCAGCAACACACTGAATCCAAGTTGGATGAACAAATCCAAGTAGAGAAAAATAAATAAAAAGACATGGCGTGGTGTTTTTTTTTGCCATTTAAAAAACAAATATTAAGAAGTTTTCATTGGGCAGTTTCTGCCCCAAACGATCCGTGGCAACCGATTTTGTTAACGTTGTTAAAATATGTCTTCGCAATTGGGATTCTGGCTGCCAAGTTGATGAAGGGTATACCGACCTTAAAGCGGCATTCGACAAAGTCGATCATGGAATTTTACTCGGAAGATAGGCACAAATCGGAATTTCCGATTCTTTCGTCGGTTCCCAAGTAACAGTTTTAGTTTTACCCCAGCCGTATAGCACTCCTCCAGGCTTTGTTGATACAACTACATTCAAAACTGTTTTTTCTACCAACACCTCTGCTCTTCAAAGACGAAATTTGTACAAAGTGGCCCACTCTATAGACAAGTAAAAACAAGTTAATAAAACCTTTAAGATTTTGGAAAGATCTAGTGAAAGATGTTATGACTACTTGAGAACCTCCATAAAACCTATTGGCTGTCATGAAAACCAGTATACGGCCACAGCTGTCAAACTGCACAGTGATACCGTGGTTGGTTTTTGTTGTTCTGCTTTGTCCGATTCTCTGCTCTTCTGATTCATTTAGCAGTAAATAATAACTAGAAAATAAGAAGAATGATTAGTAATTTCCATTTAATTCCAACTACCTTTATTGCTTATCTTGACAGATACGCGTATTTCGTCTACAATGTGCAGACTTCTTCAGTGTCGTGTACTAATACTCGACTGAAAGAAAACCTTCGCCACCTGCCGTATTTATCCTATTTTCGAAATACAAACACTTGTACCTACAGCTAACATTTCTTGTACCTAACCTATCCTGAGTCCAAAACAAATATTATGCTTGATATCTACCTCGCCTTTTATCAAGCATAATATTTGTTTTGGACTCAGGATAGGTTAGGTACAAGAAATGTTAGCTGTAGGTACAAGTGTTTGTATTTAGAAAATAGGATAAATACGGCAGGTGGCGAAGGTTTTCTTTCAGTCGAGTATTAGTACACGACACTGAAGAAGTCTGCATATTGTAGACGAAATACGCGTATCTGTCAAGATAAGCAATAAAGGTAGTTGGAATTAAATGGAAATTACTAATCATTCTTCTTATTTTCTAGTTACAGGTATTCTACTAAACAGCTCACACTCTCCATAATTCAGTAAATAATATCTAAGAAAAAAAGTTTGATGGCAAAATTTCATGCTCCACTTCATATGCGCATTTAAGTTTATGGTGAATATTTGCACGATAAGAGCCGAAAACTAACGCGCCTCGGAAATTATGTGAGTTTGCAACATCTAAAACAAAATTAAAACAAATATATTCGATAAATTAGTCATAAGTTTTCTGAAAATTGATAAAACTTAAAAAGATTATCTAAAATAATTCCGAAATTGGTCTCCGACCTACAGTTCATTTGCATTACGTTTAAAATTTGGTGCGTTTATTTATCCACATTTCAATTATATCTTATATTTAAATACAGGAATACCTCGAGCAACTTTATTTTCTGATTATTTTCATCGATTTATCGCAAACTACAACTCTATAGACTAAACTATAGACGGGACAATTTACAATCCATTGGTTGCAATTTTTTGTATAAATAAACTGGCATTCGTGAGATATGTACGATAGAAGTCGGAAAATAAAGTGGATTTATTTCGAGGTACGCCTGTATGCCGATTGAAAAAAAAATGCAGTTTTGACAAAAAACCAATTTATCTTCGCAATGACTACTTTAAAACTATTTGGTCATTTTGTGAATTCCCTCAAAGCCAATTTGCCGTTTAATGCATTACTGCGTTTAATGTAAATGTTATAACGTATATTTGGATTGGATAAGTATTCGTTTTATCGATTTGTATGTAAGTTTTATCATAAATATTATTCACGAAAAATCAGCTCAGCTTAATTTTGTTGCATTTTTCTTTCGTTTTACGTTTACGAATGACGTTTTGAATATAATTCAGAAAAGCATTACCCAAGTAACATTGCCAAAACCATCCAGCTTTATTAAGTTTTATTAAAGTTTTATGAAAGCTACTAGAAATAAATTTGGTTCTATTATGGCAGCAACAGGTGCCAATAGGTTTCATATTTTAGCCAGGTTTATGAGAACCTACACAGCTTATTAACAATGATCTTAAAACCTCGTTTTCTCAAATTCCTTATACTCCTATCAAAGGTTTTACTGCGACTTTATAAACTCCTAAATTTGTCTTGAAATGCCGTTTTAGGACTGATTCATATTATTTTATTATGGTCAGTTGAAAAAGCATTCTTAAACCGTTTTACTTCCAGCTAATGAAATAAACGGCAAATCAGCATTGAGGGAAGTCAATGTGGTTTTATACAGCGAAAAACATCACCAAATAGATTTATAGAAGCCATTGCGAAGATAAATTGGCTCTTTGGCAAAACTGTGATTTCTTCTTATCGCCATATTTAAATATAAGATATAATTGAAATGTGGAAATGTAATGTAAATTTTAAATGTAATGTAAATGAACTATAGATCGGTGACCAATTACGGCATTCTTTTAGATAACCTTATTGAATTCTACCAATTTTTTAGGAAATGCAAGATTGATTTGTCGAATATATTTGTTATAATTTTGTTTTTGTTGTTGCAAACTCGCAATATTCACCAATACTCACCATCAACTTAAATGCGCATATGATGTGGAGCATGATACGCCGTAAAAAACTCAATTTGTTTTGGATATTTTGCAATCAAGCAAAATTTCCAGCAACAATAGAACTTTTTTCTTAGATATTATTTAATGCTAAATGAATCAGAAGAGAAGAGAATCGAACAAAGCAGAACAACAAAAACCAACCACGGTATCACGGTGAAGTTGGACAGCTGTGGCCGTATTCTGGTTTTCATGGCAACCAATAGGTTTTATGAAGGTTCTCGAGTGGTCATAACATCTTTCACTAGAAAATATTCGAAATCTTTTTGGTCTTATAAAGGTTTAATTTTCTTGTTTCCATAACCGTTCATAGAGTGGGCCACTTTGTACAAATTTTGGCTTTAAAGAAGCATAGAGGAAGTGTTGGTAGACAAAACAGTTTTGAATGTGGTGTCATCAATAAAGCCGGGAAGAGTGGTGTATGGCTGGAACGAAACTAAAATTGTTACTTGGAATGTAACCCAGCACGTTAAATGGTATTCTGCACAAAACCGACTGACACCGTGGAATTTCTAGCGACATCTCGAATTGACATGTTTGGCCGGTTCTTGAACTGTTGCATCCAGTGTCTATTTTTATCACTTACTGTCATACGCAATGAAAAGCGTATGACTGACTCATAGATGAATTTTATTTGTTTTGAAAATCTTAGATGTCAAAATCGAGGGCGATGAACAAATCAACTCATTATGCTCCTATTACTACTCGTTTCATGATACTCATTAGAGTTTGAGATTCCAGGGCAGTTAAAATCGCATGTGATCATCAAACATCAAAAAGTCATTTTCAATTCAACCCAAATGATTATATTGAATAGTGTCAATCGCAGATACTGCCCTCTATTATCTCAATACTGCCCAATACTGTCAATACTGCCCTCTATTATCATAACTACAGCTTGTAATTATTGTAACCTATACATCTGAGCCTAAGAAATTACACATCATGTTCCAATTCAAAAGTAACGAATATTGTTTCTGCATTTGATAGTCAAAACTATTCCTAGATGAAATTGAATATAGATATTGACAACAGCACATGCGATAATGAACCAATGAGGTGTATACAGGTGGCGAAGAGCAAGGTGTTTGTTGGTATTAGTTACGAAAAATGTGTAAACAAACTCCAAAAACAAGCGAATGATGACAAAGTAAGTTTAGTTTTTGTCCGCATCCTTTTAGGGCACAAAAAGGCATTTTTCAGCCGAAACCCTTTAAAAACTATACCAATTACCGAAAATGAACATTCCATCTTGTGATTTGCTGCTGTTGTGAATTGTTGTTTTTGGAGATCTACGTCACGCATGTTCTCACGAACACAATGGCATTACACTAATACAACTGAACCACTTCTGCTCCACCTGTATAGACCTCATTGATAATGAACATCCATCGACGAATGAACAAAACCAAATAACGACTTCGAAACTCAGTGGTTGCTCGGGTCAAGAGAATACTGTCATTTCAAAATTCAATTTCACGAAGATAGTTGGTCTGTCCGTTAGGGTTGTCTTCATTCTCAGCTCATTTGAGAGCAGATGAATTGATTTTAACCGGCACTTGTTGCATCACTTTCCTGGCTATTTTACTGTGCAATGAACAACTTTTACGACCACACTTGAAGGTTCCTATCACACGAGACATAGTTTTATTTGCAATTCCAAGCTTTTTAGCGATCCATCGGTGGGACGCCTTTGAATTTTGATTATAAGTGCACAAAGCTTGTTCATGGACTGGAACTACTGTATGAATAACTATAAAACTTGATAGATGTAGTGGTTTTTAACTCATACGGTTCAAAAGTTACAGTAGATTTTCGGTGTGCCATTTTTATCGAATACACACTTTATTGATCGTGAAGCGATGTGGAAGATTATGGACGAGAATGGATTTTCCCAGAAAACTGCCTCGACTGTACAATGCAACAATGGATGGTCTACAGTGCTGTGTGAAGATATCGGGTACGTTATCGGACTCGTTCGAAATACGCAAAGGACTTCGGCAAGGCGATGGCCTTTCCTACCTCGTGTTCAACATTTCGCTATGGGGTGTTATGAAACGTGCGGGCTTTAACATGTGCGGCACGATTTTCAATGAATTCAGTCAATTCATTTGCTTCGCTGACGACGTGGGCGTTGTCGGAAGAACGTTCCAGGCAGTTACTGAGCAGCACACCAATCTGAAATGTGAAACACAAAAGGTTAGATGAATTTGTGTACCTCGGTTCATTGTTGACGTCGGATAACAACTGCAGCAGAGACATTCTGAGACGCAGAATAGCCGGAAGTTGTGGTTACTATAGACTCCACAAACGTCTGGTAAACTTCACTCTCGTACTAAAAATACCATGTACAAGACGCGGATAAGACAGGTAGCTCTCTACGAGCATGAAACGTGGACAATGCTCGAGAAGGACATGCAAGCACTTGGAGTTTTTGAACGACGTGTGCTTAGGACCATCTTTGGCGGTGTTTGTGAAAATAGCGTGTGGAGAAAAGAATGCATCAGGAGCTGGTAAAATGGGCGGGACTATTAATATTAACTAGGTTACTCATAGGATGTCTTTCAAATCCTGATTGCGTTTACTTATTTCTATAATTTACTAGCTGAACCCGGTGCGAGCGCTGCTACTCTTGCAACTAAATGAATGAAAATTTTAGAGGACTGGCGTGTTTATGGATGTTTTTCGGAATGAGTTTTTTTTTGACTAATGGGGGGTTCTTAGTTCTATCAGAATATGCTTCTTATCCGAGAAATACACAATTCTAGCAAAGGTCGAAAAACACATTTGTAAACAATGACTTCTAGCGTATTTTTCTGGGATCTGCTTGCTCCCACAAACAAAATAGCACCAAAAACAGATATAGGGAGTTCTTATCTTCCTGTCGGTAGTGGATATAGATGTTAGCAACCTGGTATTTCCAGGAAATTTACGTTTTAAGTCAATGTTTACAATTGTTACTTTCGACCTTTTGACGATTTTGTCTAGATTTTATATTTTAGTTTTCTGGATAATTCTCATGTTTGTTGAAATCTATGTTCCATTAGTGTGCGAGCCACCCTCGTAGGGGGAGGGGTCTCAAACCATCATAAGAACCTTCCCCATCCCCGAAAAACCCTGCATAAAATTTTTCACGCTGATCGGTTCAGCAGTGTCCGAGTCTATAAGGGTCAGACGGACAGACAGACAGACAGACAGACAGACAGACAGACAGACAGACAGACAGACAGACAGACAGACAGACAGACAGACAGACAGACAGACAGACAGACAGACAGACAGACAGACAGACAGACAGACAGACAGACAGACAGACAGACAGACAGACAGACAGACAGACAGACAGACAGACAGACAGACAGACAGACAGACAGACAGACAGACAGACAGACAGACAGACAGACAGACAGACAGACAGACAGACAGACAGACAGACAGACAGACAGACAGACAGACAGACAGACAGACAGACAGACAGACAGACAGACAGACAGACAGACAGACAGACAGACAGACAGACAGACAGACAGACAGACAGACAGACAGACAGACAGACAGACAGACAGACAGACAGACAGACAGACAGACAGACAGACAGACAGACAGACAGACAGACAGACAGACAGACAGACAGACAGACAGACAGACAGACAGACAGACAGACAGACAGACAGACAGACAGACAGACAGACAGACAGACAGACAGACAGACAGACAGACAGACAGACAGACAGACAGACAGACAGACAGACAGACAGACAGACAGACAGACAGACAGACAGACAGACAGACAGACAGACAGACAGACAGACGGAAATTCATTTTTATATATATTGAAATCCTGCCCCCAAAAACCCCCACTTGTCAAATGTGGTTCCATTTGCTTGATTAGTTCTTGAAGTATGCAGAAATATGGTTTCTACTTGTATAAGTGCCCCTCCTTCCAGAGGAGGGAGGTGTCTTAAACTACCATAGAAACATTTCTTGTCTTCAAAAATCTCCACTTGCCAAATTTGGTTTCATTTGCTTGATTAATTCTCAGGTTATGCAAAAATTTCTGTTTCATTTGTATGGGAGCTCCTCCCCTTCTTCCAGAGGGCGGAGGGGTCTCAAACCATTTCTTGCCTTCAAAAACCTTCACATGCCAAATTTGGTTCCGTTTGTTTGATTAGTTCTTAAGTAATGCAGAAATTTTTAATTGAAAAACTAGGATAATTTAAATTAACACTTCGCTTGATCACTTTTTCTAAAAAAATAAAAAACTGAAACACTTTTTTAAACCATTACTAGTAAACGCGAGCAAATTCCGTAAAATTCCACTACATATAGCTTATCTTTTGACAGATAGGCCTATTTTGTCTGTGACTTACAGACTTCTTCAGTGTCGAGTGCTCGACTGGAAGAGCTCGCGTTTACTAGTGATAGTTTAGAAAGTGTTTGAGTTTTTAATTTTTTTAGAAAAAGTGATCAAGTGAAGTGTTAATTTAAATTTTCCTAGTTTTTTAATTAAAATCGTTCTACTAACAGGCTCGCAAAAGGGTTTAAAAAAAAAGGGTTTTGAAAAATAAGTGAAACAGAACTTTTTTTTAAATTTGAATGAGAGCCCTCCCATTCAGAAGAAGGAGAGTTCTCAAGCTACCATAGAAACATTTCTTGCCTCCAAAAACTCCCACATTAAAAATTTGGTTTCGTTTGCTTGATCTGTTCACGAGTTATGTAGCAATTTCGGTTTCATTTTTATGAGAGCCCCTCCCCCCTTTCAGAGAGAGGAGGAGTCTCGAACTATCATAGAAAAAAGTCATGCCTCCACTCCCACTCCACTCCACTCCCACATGCCAAATTTGGTTACATTTGCTTGATTAGTTGCCGAGCTATGCAGAAATTTGTGTTTCATATGTATGATTGCCCATCCCACCTTCCAGAGGGGGAGGGAGGGGGGTTTCAAATCATCATAGAAAAAAATCCTGCCTCCAGAAACCCCCACTTGCCTTATTCGGTTCCATTTGCTTGAGTAGTTCTCGAATTATGCAGAAATTTGTGTTTCATTTATATGAGACTCTCCCCCTTCCAGAGTGGGAGGGGTCTCGAACCCTCAAAGAAAAAAATCCTGCCTCCAAAAACCTCCACATGCCAAATTTGCTTCCGGTTGCTTGATTAGTTCTCGAGTTGTGCAGAAATTTCTGTTTTATTTGTATGAGAGCCCCCCTTACAGGAGGGGAAGGGTCCAAACCATCAAATGGACCTTTCCCGGTCCCAAAAACCCCTATACACAAATTTTCACGCCGATCGGTTCAGTAGTTTCTGAGTCTATAAGGGTCAGACAGAAAGACAGACAATCAGAAATTCATTTATATATAAATATATATAGATTTTATTTCTCCTTGCTTTATGAATCCGACGTTTCTTGTTCACTATACAATAAAATGAATTCAACAAATTTCAAAACTATCGTCAATAAGATCAATGCAAAAAACATGATTCCTGCACTTCCCGCTTCACTTATTTCATCGGAACGGAATTGACACTTGCAGTTGTTTCACAAGGATTGCTGAGATTTCATCGAAAAAATGCGAGTTGTTTGCTAGCAAGATCAACAACCTTAGGATTGACCGAGCAAACGGCAGATGACGAACGAATGTTGTTTCGGGAACCGCTGAGAGTGAACTGATGATTGCATTTTCATTCCAAATTTTTTGGACCTTTGAAGCGAGTCAGTTCTCTAATATTTTCTCTAGGTAACCGTTTTGATTTAACAACATGTTGGAAGAACGCTTTTCCTTGGAAATTAAGGCCCTGGGAAATCATTCGGCAGCTCATTGTTTGAAACAAATGTGACAGAGAAATTAGTATTGAAACTGATGAATTACAAATATTACTCATGAACTGATGACAAATAATCACCAACTAAACGCAATCTGATCAACAATCACCAAGTGAGTCCACGCAGAAACCTCTCTAAGTGGAGGATGGGAAGTCGTCCATTCATAATCATCGCACATCACTGTTAGTGTTGTACATAGATGGAGTGCTTGACTTGCCACCAATAGCCGCAAAGTAAGTGCAAGCCTTGCGATCAGCGAACTTCACCACGAGCCTCTATCAACCCCAGTAAGGAGCCCCACTTCGAGGGGGCTGCAACCGAGCGGTTGTTGAAATGAATTATTGCAAGCTCATTTAGTAAAATTGCAGCACATGTTTGAGTGTGTGTGCGTGTGTGTGTGTATCATGATGATTATGATGCAAAGAGAAATGAGTGTGGTGCAACTTTTTAGTGTCGAACATAACCTGCACGCGCTCGCTCGTTTGGCAATAGGCCGCTGTAATTACAATCAACGATGGTGTGACACAAGCAACCGCGACCGGCCGTCTCTCGAAGTTTCTTTGCGATCGCCTACCCCCCAACAAGGAAGCGTCAGTCGTTTTACTATTTTCGCTTTTTGCATTTTTTCGGCGGGCCAACCAGACTACTAGATTAGCCCAGTTTCGACACAAATCGTAATCTCATTTCATGCGGTCCAATTAGTTCTGCTTGGAGGACTACTTTTGGAATCGGACGCTTTCGAACGTGGCCGCGCTTACGAAAGTGTAGTGCAATGGATGTTGCGCCACCCAAGACGACGATTGATCCATGTGTGAAGTAGCGGAGCGAGTGTGGCAATTCCGTCCAACGATGGCGCCACTTGGCTGGCTGTGTTGTCACTGTGACGTTCGGGGGATTTTTGCGTAACTTTCACCGATTGATCTGCCAATGGAAATGATGCAATTTTCTTATTTTCGTGCACATTAATGGATTTTCTTTTCGTTATCGAAGAGGTCTCATTAGAGAGAGAGGAAACAAACTCATAATGGATGGTTTTTTTTTTTATCACAATTTTTTATTTCAATTTTTTTGGTTCGTTTTTTTCTTGAATATCTCGCTTGTTTTTATGTAAAAAAAAAATATAAACAGAACAATTCTCGCAAAAAATGGTACAATACACTAGATGAGTGGGGGTGAGGCATAATAACATTTTTGGGCAACATTCCTCGCTAGTACAATTTTTTTTTCTCGGGAAAACACAAAAAAAAGTTTTTAAGGCAACAAAAAAAATTAGGCAGCTCTTTTTCCTCTTTGCGCTGGTGTCTTCATCGATCTTCTTCGTTTTTTTTGGGATTAATATATGTACAACAACAATTGTAACAGTTATGTCTTAAATTTTTGTCTCTCTCTTTTCTTTCTATCTTGGCTTGTTTCACTTATTAAAAATCTATACAACAACAAAAAAAATAACTGGACTTTTGGTAACTGAGCATTGGAACATTTTTTTTTTGACTGACTGCGCCTTTGTGTTCTAGTTTTAGGGACTTTCGATTTAGGGAAATTTTCTGGATCGAACCGAGCTTAGTAGGATGGACGGAAGCACCATAGTTTGAGGTTGGTCGTTTGGCTCGGTTCGAAGAACTAAAATTTCTTACAATCTGAGTGCTGTAGGTTGCGTGCGCTCCGCTTTCGGTTCCACCTCCTAGTCACGAGAGCTTGATTAGGACCTCCATCGCTGGGGCGAGTAACAGTTCGTTAGCTGCTGAAGGTCCTCTCGGCGACAAAACGGGGCACGTCCAGCGGATCGCACGATGCTCATAAGTGGTGGTCTTCTTGTAGAATGTAGTTTGATCAGTTTCTACATCATCAGTTTCTCAGGCTCTTAATTGGTAGTTAGGTGTTGGTTTCGCATTTCGCTGTTCTTGTTAGTAGTTTAGGGTGTTAGTTGTTTAGAAACTAAGATCACAAGTTTTGCGATATAAATAATGAAATGATGGGGGCTCTTCTTGACTTAGTGATGCTCATGGAATTCGTGATGACCTTCCGACGAACCGTAGCTGTGCTCCTCGTGGTGTTCTTGTTCCTCGTGGTGGACTGGAACATGGACTGGGACCTGAACCTTGTATGGGACTGGCTTCTCAACGGTGTACGGCACGTGCTTCTCGATTTCGACTGCGACCGGGCGCTCGACTGGGACCTTGACTGGGTATGGGACGTGCTTTTCTACCGGGTATGGGACTTGCTTCTCAACTGGGTAGGGTTGTGGAACTGGGACCTTGACTGGGACTGGCACTGGCTTGTCAACATGGACGGGGACTGGACGGTCGACTGGGACATGGACTGGGTATGGGACCTTCTTGATGACAGTGTATGGGACAGGCTTCTCAACTGGGACTGGCACTGGTTTGTCAACATGGACTGGGACTGGACGGTCGACTGGGACATGGACTGGGTAGTGCACAACCTTCTCAACTGGGTATGGCTTGTCAACATGGACTGGGACCTTGACCGGGACGTAGACCTTCTTCTCAACTGGGTACGGGGCTGGGACATGGACCTTAACTGGGACATGGACCTTCTTCTCTACTGGGTATGGGGCTGGCACGTACACCTTCACTGGGACTGGACGGTCAACTGGGACATGGACTGGGTATGGGACCTTCTTTTCAACGGGATAAGGAGCTGGCACGTTGTATGGCACCTTGACGATCTCCTTCACCGGGTAGTGGACGGTCTTGTACACTGGGTATGGCTTTGGCACTCCTACCTTGACAGGGACTGGGACGTGCTTCTCCACGGCCACCGGGATGTGCTTCTCCACTGGGTATGGGACTGGAACCTTCTTGATCACGGTCAGGGTCTTCTCCTCGTGGGTTTCGAAGTGTGGGACATCGTGCTTCTCCTCCCAGCCACCGAAGCTGTGGGTCCAGTCGTGCAGGCCACGTTTGTCCTGCTTCTTGTCCTCGAGGTTTTCGCTTTCGGCCGTCTTGGTGTCATCTACCTTAGCTTCAGCCACTGGTTTCTTTTCATCTTCGGCGGATGCAAGAAGCACCAAGGCAAAAAGACAGACAACTCCCTGCGGGTGATGGTTCGGATTGAGGGGGTGGAAGAGAGGGAAAAGGTGGATTAGTAATTGTGTTGGGTGTGTGGGTCAGTTGCATTTGAGCTGAGATCCATTGGATTCGAATAAGAATAAGTTGGGTTGCTCTTTGGTTGGTTGGGTTTCTGAACTGTTTAGTTAAACAATTGGTGGTTTCTTGAAACTAGAAACTGGATTTGATGAGGTGTGGTGGAAATCCGACATTGCACGCTTCTTGGTTTTACATTAGAAACAAGTGTCACGTTAATTGCTCTTTTGATGCCAATCTAAAATTGTGATTGAATTCTTTAGTAGCTACAGAAAAATGCGAGGGTGCTAGTGCAAACTGCTTTCCCATAAACAGCAAATTTTGTGTTATACACATATCTTAACCACTAGCGGGTGACCACTGTTCAGCTTAGAAGAGCTGATTAACGAGTTCCTACATTCGGTTAATGAGTAATTCGCTACCCGTTTTTAATCTGATGAGTCAGATTCGCATTTCATCCAACAATGATTCTGATGATGAATTAAACTGATACTTAGTCAGTTGGCTCATCTTTTCACAAATCATCAACTAGGTGAAACGTTCAGAAAACTAGTGGATCAAACTTTTCCATGCTTCAAAAGTGATCTTGTCCTTGGAATAGTTCTTCAAACCATCTTCAATTTTCAACTTAAACAAACCAAAAGAAAATAGTTAGTTTAAGCTGAAATAAGTGTTCCAAAATATTATTGGTGCCTAATCTTTTCTTGAATCGAAGCCTAAGACCGCAACAAATAATGCAACCTGAATAACAGCTTTTTAGACCAAATAACAGATTTTTCAGCTGAAATATTGCTTATTCAGCTTTTATTCACACAATTTTTTTTTGTCAGACCGTTCTTCTAAATATGAGCGACATTTTTAAGTGGCATAATACAAAGGTTATCATCAGCTTGAGCAATCTATGAATGTTTTTCAGTGATGCTGAAGTTGAAACGCCAGAAATGAAATGGAATCATGTCTTGTCTCGAGATTTCGAAGTCATAGTCCAGTTTATTACAGATAACTCTCAAGTGCTTGCGAAGCTGAAATAAGGTAGCAGAATCACTTGTCACAAAGTAATAAAAGGGTTGTAATTTGGGAACGAAGCAACAACAAAAGAAAAAGTTCAAATAAGTAGGAACATTTTTAACCCAACAAAAAACTTGAGCTGAATAGAAGCTGAATAAGTATTCAGCCTACAGAAGCTCAAACGTCAGACGTTTGTTAGCTATAAGCCGATAAAAAACCGATAACAACTGCTCCAAAGAACTGGTTCTGTTTACCTAAGCATAATTGAAAGTTTTTAAAAATTATTGAACCATTCTCAAGGCAGAATCAATTTTAGAGGAACACTTAAAAAAACAAAATTGTTACTTGACTGGTGAATTAATCTACTTGTAAACTATCAGTTAGTGTGAATTTTAATTGAAATTTGAATCTGTATAAGTTGTATTCAGTTGAATAGGCTTTCGGGTCGATTTCGGGCTTGTTCTCCTTGAATATCCTGAGATGAATTGAACCAAAGGACTAGAGTAGGATTGTCCACTTTAGTTAAGCTAGTATAGGTAGTCACGAATTTGCCAATGCATTATAGTATGCTACGGAAAAAAAGATTTTCCATACAAAAAACACAAATTAAATTGACAATTTGCGATGATCCCTCAATAATCAGTCGCTCAGGATGAAAGCTCCGAACAGGTTGTGTTATTTTCTGAACTCAAATGTTGAGTAAATTAATTGCAGGGAAGCAATGTGAACTATCTATCAGCCTAGTTTGGATTTCATCAAATATATTAGCTGATTAAAAGCTGAATAATTTCTTCGAAGCTGAATAACATTCAGCATTCAAAGTCTGCCATCTCTTCACGATTAGACTTTTTGACTCTTCGATTAGACTTTTTGGCAACCTGATAATCCATGGGATGTTGGTTATGATTTCCATAAGAGCTTTAAAAGTTTTTTTTTTAGGATTTTTTGTTTCGTTTGTACTGATTGTACTAGAGCTATAAGAATTTAAGTCAATATTGAATAAGGGTTTTCTGCTAAAACCACATCCATATTAAACCGGTAACTGATATAATTTTGGACCTCATGGGTGAATTTCAATTACCCATACCAAATCATCTTTTCAACCTTAAGAACTCAAATGCTAAAAACTCTTTAATCTTAAGAATCTTTTCCAAGAAAAGTTCATAGAATAGTAGTTAGAAAATTCTCCCATCACACTCGGTTAACCATTTTAAAACTTAATAATTCAACTCAAAGCTGAATAAGCTAATATTTACTTTGTTGCCTCATGGAAAAAATGAGGTGATTAAAAGCTGAATAAGCAATTAATTCGTCGAATGTTTAATTTTTTGGCTAAAGAAGCTCTTACTCAGCATTGAATGTTTGTTAGGCTGTTTTTCAAAGAAAATAATGTAGGAAAAGTAGATCAGCAGTCAATTATAAAATGAATGTTTATGAACAACTTTTGTAATTACAAAACTTGTACACAACTATTACATGAACTATTACCAAATTGCGGTGATTCTCTTTTTTCCTATAATGAAATTCCTCTAGCAATTTGAGGCTAAATCAGGAATGTTATGATTCGTATAGGAATTCGAATAATGGCTGAATAAGCTACTATTCAGCTTGTAATGATTTTCATAGGATTGATCAGCTGATGGCTATCCAATCAATGGTTATGTACAACTGAAAAAATTCCACACAACTTTTCGCTGATTATTGCAGGCGAAATGCTGGTTTATACCTTTGCAATTGACAGGATAATCTAGTAATTATAATGTGGTCGCAAGCTGAAGCTAAAATTTGAAGTCAATTATCGAAGTTGAAGTCAGTTCTAGTGGACTCATTTAAGCCATAATCAAATCAAAATCTGTTGCTCCAGTTAAATGTTTCGAAAGCTTCATTCAGCCGAATGAACTATTGTTCGAATGTTTAACCGATAGGCTGTTAGAATAAGAATTAAACATTTTTTAACATGAGCGACTTTTTAAAGTTGCCTAAGACAATGCTTCTGAATACCTCGAATGAACTTTGTATTTTTAGCGTCTATAGAAGTCAGCTGGTGAGAGACGAAACGTCAGAAGCGAAATAGAATCAAATCACGTCGTGTTTAAATTCGGTATTCCAATAGGAAATAACACAGTTCAATAAATCTGATTCGTTCAGTTGATTAAGCTATTGTTTAGCATCGAATGGTTTTAGAATGTAAAACAAAATGTATTGGGTGCAACTTCTTTCATAAAAAAATACAAACAGCTTCATGCTTAGAACAAGTCTTTGATTAAATGAATCAATCTGATTTAGGGGGGCTAAACACAGAATCGATTTGAATAAATAATGATAATGCAACAGGAATAAATGGTTAAACATTCCATTACAGAACTGTAGTTAAATCATTATTAGCTAAATAATAGCTGAATAAGCTTCAGTTCAGCTTGCAACGTTTCTCATCAAGATAGATTAAGAAAACAAAAATGATAGAGCAGCAGACGTTGATAACCCTTCAACTAGGATTCAGTTTAATCATGATCAAGTCACACTTTAGCCCAAGGTAATCGCGACACCAGCATCAGGCTATTAAACGAGTTATTTCCTGATGTTTGGAATCAAAATCAGCAAAGATTATTAATTCTATGTAAATTGCACGCCGCATTTTATGAAATAACATGCTCTCACTAAGTCTTATTGAGTAAACAAACCGATCTATATCGGTGGAGTTATTTTGTTCTCAGACTTGACAGTTTATAATCTGCTGTGTGGATTTTCAATTTACTACGAAACTGTTGTTAAACTGCTCATAGCTAAATAGTAGCTGATTAAGCTGCTGTTCAGCTTGCAATGTTTCTCATCGGATTTTAGAAGTAGATTATAAAGCAGCTTAACCTTAGCAAAAAAAAATGCATGCACAATTTCCACAATTCAGAAACTCGCACGCAACTTGTCATTGATCATTGCATATATATCAGCTGTACTTAAGACGCTGGCTGAAATTTGTAATTTAAAAGCGGTTGAAATATCAGTTCAAAACCTAGTCAGAATAAAATGTGGCTTCATGCTGAATTTTCAGGTTATCTCATTTGGGAGAATCAGTAATGAAAGAAGTTTTAGCTGCTATGTGCTGAATAAGCTATTATTCAGCTTGTAATATTTTTTCTTTAAAATCTTATATTCAATATCAGCAGAGTATCCTGATTGTAAGTAAATTGCATGCAACTTTTCATAAAACATTAAAATCTCTCGAACAAAACAAATCGCTTTGAGATAATCTATCTATCTGAGGAATAAAGCTATTCCGAACTCAAACTCGGTTTGAAAAAAAAGCTGATTCGATTTAAAAAAAAAATAGAATAGCTTACGTAACTGAAACAGCTCCATAAAAGGTGAGTGGCTATGCAGTTCAATGTAGAACTGTTGTTAAGTTATCCTTAGCTAAGTAATAGCTGATTAAGCTTCTGTTCAGCTTGCAAAAACAACCTTAAATCAACCTGAGTTTGTACTTTTTACTGATGAAATGGAATGTTTGTATCAAGTGTGCTACTCGTGAAAATTATTTATCATATAGAATCAATTTGTTTTTGAATTCGATCAGTCGACCCATCAGTCGATTAACCATTAACATTTAATCGGCTCAATGTGTTGCATCAAAAATTTCAATTTAAACTCCATGAACAATGTTCACTTCTGACAATTGAAAGCACATTTCAAGATTCTAGAACTTTCGTTTGAACTGACCAGTAGTTGCCAACCAGTTGCATCGCCTGCAGTGAAACACATTTGCTGCTTCGAAAAGTTGTACAACCAATTCGTTCGTAAATCCTCAGCTTTCCACTAAAAGACTGATTGCGAAGTTAATTGTTGTGAAACCGCTCGAATTTCGTTGCGATTCGATGCAATTGGAAATCAGTGGCTCAGCTTTTGTGCACTCTTCAGTCATTGTGTTCGCCAAGACCAACGCCGAAAAAAGCACTTCCTTCAGCCGAGGAGGGTTTACGGTTTCAATTCGATTCGCTACGGTGCGCATTGATCGTTTCGAAAACATCGAACCACATCCGGAAAATCCGAAATGAAATCTCATCATCCGCTGTCCACGAGTGACTGCACGTCTCGCCAGATAGGTGTATGTGTTTTCCCCCCGCATGCATTCACTTTTCCCATTTATTTTGTTTTCATTTAAATACATTTCACCACGGTGAATGACCAGCACTAAATTTTCCATTCGGTTGAAGAAATGGAAACTCCTGCACGCGCTCTCGCTCTCTATCTCTCTGTCTCCCTTTTCCTATGACGGGCTTGATTCGGTCTCAGTTGAAAATGGTAAAAACCACTAAACTCGTTTCATGTAACGTCTCTCTTAATAGCACCAGTGCACTAAACTATGTCCAAAGCAATTCACTTTCAGTTCCAGCGAACGTCCTTTCATTTCCACCAAAGTCCTTAGTGCACACATATTTCTAGATCACCAGCCAGCAAATCAAAACCAAGTTCTAACTCTCGAACCAGAAGATCCTCAACACAAACACTCTTTGTTTTTATTTCAGGAAACCGAGTTCTTTGCTGCTGCTTACCAACAATTTCATATTTAATCCCGAGTGAAATGAAACTGTGAAACAAGCAAATAGGTAACTGATGGTGAGTCTACCGATGGCAGCAGCTTTTATACCGACAGCCGCT
>JAHHFK020005440.1:0-10000 GCA_024533555.2 Aedes koreicus
TAAATGATCGATAGATTTTTCAAAATGTTTACATCAATCGGATGGAAATTTTCCCCCACATATCAATTCAATTATCAAAAATTATCAGATTATAAATTTCAGCTATTGAAAGAAGCGAAAATGAAAGGTGATGTCTTACAAATTGCTGGAAATTTTTCAGGCTGGATTTCATAAATGCACAGTACTTTCCTATCACAGATTTCAAATGTGAGCAAAGGAGGTCTCATATTCAGCACTGAACGATATAAGCAAATTTTCTCATTCGTGTCGCAGTACTGGAGCTGTGCGGAGCAACGAGCCAGTATGCATTGGCAACTGGCGATGGCATGTACCCTGGAGGGTGCGCTAGCTTCATTCGGCAGAACGGAGCGGCAAGGCGCCAACGTTGGATTTGGCTGCTGGCGATGGCAACCGTTGCTAAGGCAGCCATTAATTATGCAGTGAGGGTGTACTAGGCGGTCGGTTGGCAGCCGGTGGAGAAGCAGCCACGAGGAACGAAATAAGGTGCTTGTGTGTGTGATCTTTTGGTAGCCATCTTTGGTAAGGCGCAACGTGAAACGGCTGAAATAACCTGCTTCTTCAAAAGACCGAGAAGGTTTTTATTACTATGCGGACAGTTTTCAAAATCCGTCCTCTTTAGGACGACTAATTCAATTTTGAAAAGAGTTTGTTTGATTGGAATTTATTCAACCTTACCATCCAAGTTCTTACCAATTCACAGCCAGCGGTGGCTAAAACAATTTAAGTTTCCTCTTCGTTGCATACCTTGAGCATTGTGTTCATTTTTCAAAATGGCTGTCGTTACGGAAAATTGAAACACCGGAAGCTAACAACTCGATCGTTTCTTGATTGATTTATTTTCTGAGATTTTTGCTCTAATCAACTAGAGGTTTTTACGATTGCCATTTTATTTACTCAAGTGTTTAAAATTTTACAAACAAAAGTTGAATTTTATTTCGCAGAAAATTTTAAAGAATGTTGCGTTCCGGCAAGTATCAAGAAATTTTTTACGTTTGATTTTCGCTTTGATTTTCGAAAAGGATATTCCGAAGTAGCGATTTTCGGCATACTCCAGTTAGTACAGTTATGAATAGTTATTCTGTTGTTTTCATGATTCGCGTTAGATGAGTTTTTACTTCTAGGAAGAAATGAATTTTGAGTGAAACTGTAAAAGTGAGAATGAGTACGATGTCTAATCGTTTTGATGCCTTACGTTTGCGCAAATATCGGAAGCGCGTTAAAATTGAACTTATGGAAAATCCCCCAACCGAAATGTCAGAGTGAACTCGTGATTATCAGGTAAAACTTAAACGTTGCCAACTACTGGTTGAGATGCGGGAGAAGGGCCTTCAACTTGAGGCCGTATCATTATTTAAACATTTCTGAAGAGTGTACAATAGAATTTCCTAATTTTCTTAATGCATACTAACATACAGCGTCCTCCTGCCCGGTCCTGTTTAGAAATTTTTCGTTAAGGAAAAACTATTTGCGTTGCAATATAGTTTGAAATAAACATTTAATTTTCTGCATTATCTAATGCGTATAAAAGGAATGCTAGATTTGACTTGAATTCATGGAATATTTCATTAAAATGTAAACCTGATATCACTGAAATCAGGTCTGTTGTATGAAAGATTGCAAACAATTTCTTTTTTTACGCTTGTTTTGTGTGCTTGTAATAATGAATTTTAGCAGACGCGAATTGAAAGAACAACGGAGAATTTTGAGCGTCCGCTAAAATTCATTATTATTTTTTTTTCTATGAATGTTCCGATACGAAACTAACGAAACTAATCAAATGGTTTAACGTAGTCTACGTCAACCGGTCGTTTGTTAAACACAACCCCACTGATTTTTTTGTGTTTAATGATCTTAAGTGTTTCAGTAGTACAATTTATAATTTTAGTACGTTTTTCGCATGTATGTTATTATAAAAATAAACACATTGCAAATAATAGTTTTTTAATTAAATATGGTGATTTATTCTTCGTTGCCATCAACATTTAAAAAAATCAAGATCAAGTGTCGTGTACTAATACTCGACTGGAGTATTAGTACACGACAAAGAAGAAGTCTGCACATTGTAGACGAAATACGCGTATCTGTCAAGATAAGCAATAAAGGTAGTTTAAATTAAATGGAAATTACTAATCATTCTTCTTATTTTTTAATTTATTCCTGTTAATGTTTCATTCTGGCCAGTGTGCAATGGATTCAATCAAATTTGCATGTATATCCACTAATAACCAAAGTTACGTTACGAAATTACATTCTTTTCATAATTTTCTTTAACAAATTAGCCTCATGGTATTTTTTAAAGTTAGTTTCAAGCTATGACTTTCATATATGGTCAATAAAGGTTAAATTTACTTTAATAATGGGCATAATTGTCAAGTTAAAGATAAAGTTAGCTGCAAAAACATTCGAATAGGTCCACTCATGATCATGTACCATACTGCAAACATTTTGAGCCCGGGAATGGAAAGGTGATAGCTTAGTTGCGTTTTAGTGTCCTATTTCAGAAAACAAACTTCAAATTAATTATGGATGTAAGCCATATACTTAGCAATCATTCAGACCATGACTGATTTCGAATTATATTTTTTCAACGACAACATATGGTTTTCTCTTCTTCATTAAATTTGGTGATTTTACACAAATTCAACCCACCTTGGGAAATGGATAAATGTCGACCGATCTGGCTCAAAATTAGACCGGAGACTCACGGTGGCATGGAAGCATGCCGCTCTATGATGCACAGGATACTCAAAATAAAAACTCGAAATCCGGGGCACACTCGTGTAGGTTTTACGTGGCACTGAAACTTTATTAAACTTATCAAAAATGTTATCGGCAGAGGCTACGCTTTTATTCTTTTGAAAAAGAAAAATCAACCAACGAAGTAAAAAAAAACTCAATCAGCACTGTTTACTTCCAATAGGCATTGAGTTTTCTAAAGAGCAAAATTTTTTGAAAGTCATATCAATGCTTATATAATATTAGTATAGCCGTTTTAGCCCGCTATCCTATAGGTATACTTTACATCGTTGTAGCCGAGCAAAGCTCCACAACAGTAAAAGCTCTTTCCCAACTAGGTTCCGTTGGCACGTCCTGTGATTATCCAGCTTCTTATTCCGCTTCGAAGCGAGAACATAAGCGATTGCTGGCTTGCTCGCTCGCTCGCTCCTTCAAACAAAGACAATCTCGTGTAACTGGAGTTTTTTTTAATCTTTTAACTAAATATAAAATTTCCACTCCAATTTAGGACTTCCATATCTCAAAGCCCGTCTTCGTTGTTTGCACACAGTTAACTGAGACATGAGCACTGTTGTTTATGCTGTTGTACGCTTTGTTGTTTCTTTATTTGAGGGAGGAAAATTCGAGGTGGGGGAATCTGCTCAGTTTCTGGCAGCTATAAATGAGAGTGGAAACTCACCTGGCGCACGAGGTAGAACCGACTGGAAAATGTGGAAAGTTTTTGCTAACAGCTCAGTTTCGGAAATGGTCGTAGTTTTACGTAACCACCGAGCCAACAATGTGAAAGATTTGGAGATTTCTTACATTACTGCGTCAGTTTAGCTCTTATCTGACCGAAAAACAAATCTTCATCATGCAGGAAAATCAATCAAGTTGCTCCATTGAAGGTAATACCCTTGGCCGATTCTCCCCTCGTGAAATAAAGTTTTATCGCAATCCAATCCAAATCAGCACTCAAGTTAATTTTACGATCCCAAATTGCCTCGTAACCTGAACGAGCCCGAACGATTTTTTTCCCGTACCCGCACTCACCTTTAAATTTAACGACTTCTTGCTCGGGCTGCAAACGAACACCGTCTCAAGTAGCAGCAAATAATTATCAATGCCAGCCCAAATCCGTAGACGCGTAAATTAATTCCTCAAATAGTCGCCGCGACTTCGCTCGGTACGCGTTCTGGTTTGACTTTCCCGAGGAAAGTTCCGTCCCAGTCAGTGGCCGACTCTCGCTAATGCTTTCTTATGGCAAATAACACGCGCAAAGCGATAGCAGTAGGCTAAATGATGTCCTTTTACCAGCAAGCGGCGAAAGCAAACTCATCAGGATCACACCACGAACAAGGCGCGAACAGATGACGAACGATATGATGCGATGATGGCCTTGGCTCGGTTCGAATTAAATACGGTCGCTTTCCGTTGCAAGGTTGGCGAAAAGTTTCGTCTCGGTTTCTGTTTTCTTATCGCGGTTTTACGGAATAAATACTGGCAGCGGGTTTTTCCTCGTCGTCCTCAGTTTCTAAAAACGAGAAAAAATAAACGGAAACAGTGCATTAGTTGGGGATTGTTTTTTTTTTTTTTTTATTGTTTCGAAGCAACATTGTTAGCAGTTAGAAATATGTAGATTTGATTGCCTGGAATCGCTCGGCGGAATATGAACTAAAATATGTTATTGAGTGGCATTATCGTCCGTTGAATGCATAAAATTCGACTCCAAACATTTTTTCGTTTTTGTGACTGAAAAGGATTTGCAAATTTGCGGAACGTGTTTCCAAACATTTGTGTCATTCTATTGCAAACTTGTATTGAATTTAAGTGCGTTTGTAGCGATTTGACCATTCGTTGGTTCATGAGTCAACCACCCCTTTTTGCATGATATTGAAGTTTGCATTTTCTGTGTGAGTTAATTAAAAAGCTAAGTAACGTATCATGGTTGTCGTAGCATAACGATTTCAGTTGTTCTATTGTCAACTAGCTGAACCCGGTGCGAGCGTTGCTACGCTTGCAACTAAATGAATGAAAACTTAAAAGAACTGGCGCGCTTATGGTTGTTTTTCGGAAAAAGTTTTTTTTTTAAATATTTTAGTTTGCTAATGTGTGTAATTTCTGCAAAAAAAACCTAGGTGAGTGTTTTTAATTTATCCCTCGAATCGGTAGTTTGTATCATGCTTTTTCTTTCTGTGTAGCAACGTTTCATAGAAAAAAATATTTATCTTCAAACTACGCCGTTTGAACGTTATTTTCTCATGCATAACCTTAGATTAACTTCTTATGCAGCATGTAGCACTAAGAGTAGATCAAGCATCACCCTTTCTTAACTAAGAAGGGGTTCAAAATTCTATCAGAACATGGTTCTTACCCGAGAAATACACATTTTGAGTTTTAGTTGCCTGGATAATTCTCATGCTTGGTTGGAATTTGCGTTTCATTTGTATGAGAACCCCCCATTCAGAGAGAAGAGGGGTCTTGCTTTCAAAAACCTCCACAGGCCAAGTTTGATTCCATTTGCTTGACTAGTTCTCGAGTTATGCAGAAATTTATGTTTCATTTCTATGGGAGCCCTCCTTCCAGAGGGAAAAGGGGTCTCGAACCATCATAAGAACCTTCCCCGGGCCCAAAACTCCTGCATACAAATTTTCATTACAGCAGGGATAATTCTCATGTTTGGTTGATATTTGTGTTTCAATTGTATGAGAGCTCTCCCTTTCAGAGAGCGTGGAGAGTTCTTGAACTACCATAGAAACTTTCTTGCCTTCAAAAACCTCCACATGCTAAATTTGATTCCATTTACTTGATTAGTTCTCGAGTTATGCAGAAATTCCCGTTTAATTTGAATGAGAGCCTCCCCTTCCAGAGAGAGGAGGGGTCTTAAACCACCATAGAAACATTTCAAACCATTATAGAAAAAATCCTGACTCCAAAAACCCTGACATGCCAAATTTGGTTCCATTTGCTTGATTAGTGCTTGAGTTATGCAGAAATTTCTGTTTCATTTGTATGGGACCCCCCCTTCTAGAATGGGGAGGGTTCTCGAACCACCATAAGAACCTTGTCCGGCTCCGAAAACCACTGCATACAAATTTTCATAACAGTAGGGATAATTCTCATGTTTTGTTAAAACTTGTGTTTCATCTGTATGAGAGCCCCCCATTTCAGAAAGAGGAGGGGTCTTGAGCCACCATAGAAACATTTCTTGCCTTCAAAAACCTCCACATGCCAAATTTGATTTGCTTGATTAGTTTACGAGTTATGCAGAAATTTGTGTTTCATTTGTATGGGAGCCCCCCCCCCTTTCAAAGGGGGGGGGGGTTCTCAAACCATGATAAAAACCTTTCCCAGCCCCAAAAATCCCTGCATAAAATTTTTCATAACAGTAGGGATAATTCTCATGTATGGTTGAAATTTGTGTTTCATTTGTATGAGAGCCTCTCTTTTCAGAAAGGGGAGGGGTCTCAAACCACCATAAAAATTTTTTTTTGCTTTCAAAACCCTCCCATGCCAAATTTGATTCCATTTGCTTAATTAGTTCTCGAGTTATGCTGAAATTTAAGTTTCATTTGTATGGGAGCCCCACCTTCCAGAAAAGGGAGGGGTCTCAATCCATCATAAGAACCTCTTCCGGCTCCAATGACCTCTGCATACGAATTTTCACGCTGATCGGTTCAGTAGTTTCCGAGTTCTTAAGGGTCAGACAGACAGACAGACAGACAAACAGACAGACAGACAGAAATTCATATATAGATAGATACAACTCTATTGTAGTGATTTGGTGACAGTAATTTATTCACTATCTTTTCGTTGCCCTTTCTCTCAGCTGTCTGTTAACTGGCCTTCTTTGGAAGCAGATTGTTGCACTTCACTGACTACGCAATCGGCTGCCTTGCTATCGATTGTTATTTTGAACCACGTGCCAGTCTAACGCTGACTTCTCCCCGCTCCTGTCAGCTCGAGCGAATGAAGCATGTGGTGAAGGTGCACCCCATCCGCTGCTGCATGTAAGACCTCGGTTGCCCGAATTTGTAATCTGTGATAGGGAAATACTATGCATTGCACTATGGTACGATTGGCCAAATTTTGCGACGAAAATCGCTATCTCGAAAACTATTAACTTCAGATATAGGATGTCTTCGGAAGAATTAATCAAAAATATGAGTCTTTAAGTTTAGGTGGTCACTAGGGTTGTCCTTTTATGCTCATAATAAATATTTTAAGTTTTTATTATTTTTATTTTATCCTACAAAATTGTAGATAATCTAATTTAAAGAAACTTTGGCTGGAGAAAAGTTTACTTCTATCTCAGCTACGAATCGTTTTATAACAGTTTTTCTAATTTCTTTAAATTGAGGACTGTCAAAATCACTTTTTGTTCTAACATTTTCATTTACATTTAAATTTGAAAAGTTTGTAAGCATGACTTTTGGGGCATCAAATAGCGCAAATTTTGAAGGTACAAGATAATTGCAATCTATCGTTCGTAAAAGGTTATAGAGGTTGAAGCGTTTTTTCCAAGACATCTTACTTCCTTATTTTAATTTTTTTGCAAAAACGAAATACATGGACTAAAAGTTCGAATTTTCATCTACAATATCAATGCAAAATTGGTTGCCCCCCTTGCCTTCAATTTTTTTGCATATTTACATATGAATACATATTTAGCGATTCCATAGGAAAAAGATAAATCTCACAGATCTCTCAGAATTTGAGAATTATTTCTGGTTTTGTTCCTTTTCCAAGCATATTTCACCCGTATTTTATTAGTTCGTCATTTGGGTGGCCTTTTCTTTGTTAGGGTGGTCCCAAAAATTCACTCTTTTTAAAAATGCA
This sequence comes from Aedes koreicus, assembly GCA_024533555.2. NCBI lineage: Eukaryota > Metazoa > Arthropoda > Insecta > Diptera > Culicidae > Aedes > Aedes koreicus. The sequence goes on from JAHHFK020005440.1 coordinate 7,576, forward strand.
GTTTTTCAAAAAATCATATGTTTCGAACCGGCCTTGTGATTTTTATCAACTTAATACGCAAATGAAAGGTAATTAAATATGTTTCTTGAAGAAAGTATAAAAATATATCTTATATGCATTATTCATTATGAAAGGATGGATTATAATTGTTTTTCATGGTTTTCATGGTCGCGGGAAAAATAGTCTCTCTTGAATGTTCTGAATTGTTTACTTAACATATTAAAAAATTGGCGATGTATGTATTGTAGTTTTTGAGCTAAATTTTTTCAAAACTTCTATGTTTTTTAGTTTTTACTAACTATCCTACCACGTGGTTCAAAATAACTTTCTAACCATGCGTTCCCACCAATCTAAATTGATTTTTATAAGTTCATTTAGTTTTCAGAGAGCTTAAGGATGGGCCACAAACCACGTTTTCTCATATTTGGAATTTTTAGACCCCCCTACCTTCCCTTTCTGTGTAGTTCTTTGTCCGAGATCTTTTTTCAGATTTGTTTTGTTCTTTTCCTTATTGATATAATGGGATCTAAAGAATTAATAGCCCAGTAAAATACATCCGCAATATTAGCAGTTCTAAAGATTTTCCTAAATGTTCTAATGTAATTATATAAATGTAAATTTATAACTATTTATGTAAAAATGTAAAAATGTTATTTTATAAGTAATATTTAAACATATATGTATACGTGTAAATAGATGAATAAAGCAAAATTACAAGACAATGAAAAAGAAATTGAAAAATCTCTATGCTCGCGTGGAACAAAATATCCGGAATCCAACCATATCATAGTTTTCAACCTGAAAATGAAAAATATGCTATCGTTAAATGATTTTCGTTCTCCGATAGGGAAACACGTGTAAAACTATATAATTATCGTAAGCAATAATGTATGGTTTATTGTGTATAGTAAAAATTTGTTTGGAAATAAATACTTAAAAACGACTTTCTCTATATGATGAATTTAACATTGATAAAATCCCACCCAGGCAGAACACAAAGGCATATGAATACCTAATTTTGATCTTGATAACTGGCCTTGGTATTAAAGAGCTCAGATTAAGAGGTAAAATACCTAAGCAAAATACCTAAGAATTGCAAGCAAAATGTCTCTGGAATAACTAAACTTGATATTGTCTCACCTCAATTCGGTATTCGCATGACATTGTGGGAACAATTTGATGGTATTATCCTCAGGTATTTTACCTCTTAATCTGAGCTCATAAATACCAAGGCCAGTTATCAAGTTATTCGCTTCTGCTCGGGCAGTCTACCCGAGCAGTAGACAACAACATATGAATACCTAATTTTGATCTTGATAACTGGCCTTGGTGTTAAAGAGCTCAGATTAAGAGGTAAAATACCTGAACAAAATACCTAAGAATTGCAAGTAAAATATCTCTCGAATAACAAAACTTGTTATTTTGGATACCTGGGAATACCTGAGAGGTACTATTTTGGTATTGTTTTACCTCAATTTGGTATTCGCAAAACATTGTGGGAACAATTTTATGGCATTATCCTCAGGTATTTTACCTCTTAATCTGTGCTCTTTAATACCAAGGCCAGTTATCAAGTTATTCGCTCCTGCTCGGGTAGTTATGGTTAGTCTCTATTAAATGAAGCAGGTTCTTTGAACTTGTTTGTTCATTTATTGAGCTTATCCAGTTGGGGAGAAAACACACTCTCACACAAAAAAAAACAAAAGTGGGGATCAAAAAATCTAAAATGAGAAAACGGGGGGTTCGGGGCCATCGAGGTGGGGTGCCAGAAAAAAATAAAAACACATTTTAAAAAAAAAAAAACCCACAACTTTTTAAAAACATTTCTCGCTATTTTCTTCTCGCTGGAGAAAAATTCTTAATTTTTAAGAAACAAAAAAAGAGGGGGGTGTTGGTTCGTTCGAGAAAAAAAATACCATAAGAAACGAATATAATCCATGTTTTTATAATGAATATCGTAGTTTGGTTGCATTTCATATCGGTTTTAAAAAATTTATATGATTACACTAGTCGGCAAAATCAGAACTTTTTTCGCTCCCGTCGGCATTTCTGGTTGGATTTTATAGATTTTGCTACGCTGAATCCAAATATGGGCTCAGAAATGCTGTAACACGTCCAGTTTTTGAAAAAAAATTGATTTAAACTCACAAAAACACGTATTTCCGTAGTAATATGATCTACCTCATCAACAACCAGAATATTGGCTCTGCCCTTTGCAAGTTGGACTTGGATTTTATGGAATGGACTTCCCTGAATCCATTCGTGAATACAGATTTTTCGTAACACGTAAGATTGATGAAATAAACCGGGATTTCATTCACAAAATTACGAATTTTCATAAAAATCAAGATTTCCTAATTTGAAAACATGAATTTTCGTTCCGCCCTTTGAATGTTGGGTTTGGATTTTATGAAATAAACCTCCC
>JAHHFK020005440.1:12500-78077 GCA_024533555.2 Aedes koreicus
GAATGAGTGAGATAGTGAGTGAAAGAGAGGGAGATAGTGAGTTAAAGAGAGGGAGATAGTGAGTGAAAGAGAGGGAGATAGTAAGTGAACGAGAGGGAGATAGTGAGTGAAATAGAGGGAGATTGTGAGTGAAATAGAGGGAGATAGTGAGTTAAAGAGAGGGAGATAGTGAGTGAAAGAGAGGGAGAGAGTGAGTGAAAGAGAGGGAGATAGTGAGTGAAAGAGAGGGAGATAATGAGTGAAAGAGAGGGAGATAGTGAGTGAAAGAGAGGGAGCTAGTGAGTGAAAGAGAGAGAGAGAGATAGTAAGTGAACGAGAGGGAGATTGTGAGTGAAATAGAGGGAGATTGTGAGTGAAAGAGAGGGCGATAGTGAGTGAAAGAAAAGGAGATAGTGAGTGAAAGTGAGGGAGATAGTGAGTGAAAGAGAGGGAGATAGTGAGTGAAAGAGAGGGAGATAGTGAGTGAAAGAGAGGGAGATAGTGAGTGACAGAGAGGGAGATAGTGAGTGAAAGAAAGGGAGATAGTGAGTGAAATAGAGGGTGACAATGAGGGAAAGAGAGGGAGGTAGAGAGTGAAAAAGATTGAGATAGTGAGTGGAAGAGAGGGAGGTAGTAAGTGAAAGAGAGGATGACAGTAAGTGAAATAGAGAGAGATAGTGAGTGAAAGAAAGGGAGATAGTGAGTGAAAGAGAGGGAGATAGTGAGTGAAAGAGAGGGTGGGAGGGAGGTAGAGAGAGGGCGAGAGAGAGGGGGGGGGCTTGGAATGGAGTGAAAGAGTTGTAGATAGGAAGTGACAGAGAGGGAGATGGGGAGTTTAAACAGAAGCGGTTGAAATTGAACAAAAACCTTTTTTTAATGGCAGGTTTCAGTCAAGCAAACCCCAATGCAGGGTAGCCTAGGTAGGGTGAAGGGTAATATTCACAGCCTTCTTAATAAAGTCATAAGAAAAAACAACAAATACAAATCAAACCCTTTTAAAAACCCAACCGTAGGCACGGGTTTAAATGCAATTATGCAATACCGAAAGACATTAGCTAGTCACTCGGTACTACTACTGCAAAGCTTTCTTATTCCTTTCGTACCCCTTCCTGTAAGGTCCAAGATTGCCTACGCAGTGTCGAATGACAACGGCGAGTGTCTTACCAAATAGTATATAAATCGAACGTATCGATAAATAAAGAGAATTCTGATTCTCTATTGTATCCTAACTTAATTGCCAATCGACTACTCCAGAAAGTAGACTTACTTTTGGCGACCCTTCCGGCGAGGTTATCGCAATGAGTTGACAAAATTTTAACGTCAGTCTACCGCGTTAAGAAAACGTTCCGACGCGAGTATTTTAGCTGTGGAAAAAAATATGCTGTGACCTTCGACCCAGACTATAATGTTCATGTTTTGTCGCAGGTTTTAGAAGGATACTCCCCTTGAGTGCGCGCTTGATCTTGCTCATGTGCTAGACACTACTTGAATTGAGCTTATCGTTAACTAAAAGAAGTCCTGCTGTCGCCCAATCCGTTTATCCAACATCCCAGTTATTTTTAGAGCAATTGCTTCAAATTAAGCGTGTATCACGTCAACACTATCCTACCCTTTCCTTTCGGATGGGACCGGCGCCGGTATTGCCTTTGTTCGGAATCACCAGTTTTTACACATTGAGGATGTATGTTACTCTCAAACATCATGTGTTGGTTGTCTGTGTGATAAAAGCTGGTCTGGCAATAACTGAGTAGCAACCTCGGGCGGTCAATCGTGCTTTCTCAACACATTATATTCGAAATACGCTCTATGAAGCTTGACTGAAGAAGATTCGTTTCATGATAGGGGTTTCAATCAAGTTTGAGTTTTGTGCACTTGTATTGGTAACCGATAGGGTAATGTTTGGATACCAATAGCCAATAGTAAAAGGAATATTTTGCTGGCACGTGCAGTGCTACAAATGGGTCATTATATGGTTTGCTTTCTTAAAAACTTCAAGGGTATCTCTTTTTGATTGTTCGATGTTTTGACCTTGTTGATGCTACCTTTAGCCAAATTTTAATATTTAGTAAACACTAATAATTTTAAATAATTCACTAAATTGTTAGGAATATTTCCAATAATTTGGTGCAAAAATGTGGAAATCAAGAAAGGACTGTTGTTAACGCTCTTATTTCTCGTTCGTCAACGTTAAACATATGTTCAATCGAAGTGTATAAAACAAATCTCTATTTGTTGTGCGATGCCTGCACCGAGTGGCTTTGCAAATATTCTGAGGTGTTTCCAGCACTAGTGACGACAGAAACCTCTTCCCTCACTTCTCATTTGAGTAAGATTTGAGTAAGCATACTGTTCAAACCATTTAAATTCGATGAAAATGAAAACCGTTAAAAACATCCGTTAAGATCATTAAGAAATCATCGCTAGAAGAGCATTTGCAGTATGGTTGCTTCCACAACAAAACTGTCGGACTTTCGAGTGCGGGTATGTTTTTCATTCATTCCTAATTTTTCTCCCAACAACTCAGAATTCCCCAATCGGAAAACCACACCCACCTTCTTCGTCCGTTTGGTCGTCTCTCGTCGTTGAGTGGGTGCAGCCAAATTTAAAGCAGTGCTCCCGTCTCATCTGGCCTCTCACCGTACCTGGCCGGTCTCAGCGATTACACTTGCATCGTTCGAATCTCGCTTTTGTCGTCGTCGTAGTCGCCGTCGCTAAGCTGCTGGATGATAATCTGTTTCAGCTGCTGTGTCTGAATTACGCTAGTAGGTTCTTGCTGCTGCTGCTGCTGCTGGTGGTGACAATAATGGCGATGGACACTGATGGTGTTGTAGTTGTCGTTGACAAAGCGTGGCCAGGACGATGGTTCCATCATTTTGCGGCGGCAATGCCACCGTTCCGGGGAGCTCGTGGACTCGTTGCGATTCGTTGATTACACGTTGATGGCACCGAGGACAAACTGGGTGCCGATGCTGCTGGTTCGAAAATCAAGATAATTAAAGCCAAGGCGGGCGCTGCGACGGGTCATTTCTTCGAGGTTCCCGGGAATTAATTGACGTGGAAAGCTGCAGTTCTGGCATTCAAACGAGCATGATAAATGAATGAAGATTGAAATGTTTTGGGGGATGTTTTCGTTGCCGGCTTGGAAAGCGGAGAGCCGTTTTGCGTCAGATGGCCGAGCGACGGTGGCAGACTTGGTACTTTGTTTTGTGTTGTATTTTACGATGCTTTCCACTCGAGTTCGGCACTGGAGCTTCTGAAAGGAAAACAGAGAAAATGAAAACCGGTTTTAAGAGGGTGAAATTAGAGTTGGCTGCTTTTGCATTTGTGTGCTTATTTTTCGGATTGTAATTGTTTGCTCCGGCACGTAGTTTACGGAATAATAATTTTTCGTAACCGGCGGGTAAACATGAACAGTTTGAAGAGTTGTTTCGTTTCGCTTTGTTCGGGCGATAATGAGAGTAGCTGTTTGCTTCGTATAAATGAAGTAATGAAGGAGACTTTTTTTTTCTCAGAAGTGCTTACTTTTCGAGGGAACGGTCTCTGGACTCGTTTTCTGTGAATGATAATAAAATCAGTTCGAATAAGCCATTATGAATGTTATGTTGATAATTCGTTGCATATATTTTCATTTTGCACTTATTCCAGAATTATACAGAAATCTAGAAGTCCCTTGATTCGTCTTTATCCTTCTGTTCAAAACCTCTTTTGTGTGCGAGCAACGTGGCATGGCAATATTGAAAAGAGATTATGGGTTCTAGATGTGCTTTATCAGACAATATTGATTCAATGTAATGTTCAAAAAGCTTTCAAATACGTGGAATATCAACTCTATTTTGCTGACAAGGCAGGATGGATAACGAACGTGTGTTGTGTACATTTGCAGTCGTGTTCTTTTGTCTGTCTGGGGTGATTTTGGTGCATAAAGGGGAAACAGGGTGTACCTTTAGGGATTCCATTTTGATTGTGCTACAATTTTCTTGCTATATTTCCACAGCATCCCATTACACTTGAAGTGGACTATCAAGATTCGAGAACACCTGACTTCTCTTGTCCCTTGAGAATGTTAAGCTCCATTAGAGAGCAATTTGGAATTCAATTAATCCCCAACCTGATGTGACTTTTGAATGTGACTTTTGAATAGAAGGAAACGGTCAATCAATTATCGCCTATATGGAGGACCTTTCTAATTTAATATCAATATCGTCTAATCGAGCGGTCAAAGCTGCAAAACATTTAAATCTATATTCTGCGCCACAAACGTACTGCGGAAAACTCTCATGTGTCATGTGTGTCTTGCTCTCAAGCGGAGTTTATTTTTGCTCAATATTCAGCGCAGCATGAAGTGTCAACACAGGAAAAGAGGTCAGTTTGGCTGGGATGGGTCAACGAACGTGAGCTGCAAATTAATTTCGTCATATGTCAATCAACAGCAGTTTGACCGACACAGAACGTGCTTTCTCTTTGCCCTTCTCTTTTTAGGTGTGGTTTACATTGTGATGGTTCTAGGCACGTGTTGGTTATTAAATTAAAATTTGGCATGACGTCCAAGTTGATCTTAAAGTGTATAAGGGTCTATTGTGTGTTTTAACATGTTTCGGATGGAACAACATAGCATTTCAGCAGCAGTGTGCAGCTTCCGAGCTGTAATATATTTGTATAGTTTGTTGATTTTGTTTGTATCCAGTTGCGTTGTTTCGCTTACATTCCCTTCCGTAGGTAAAACTTGGCGTCTTGCCGAAGGTGGGAAGGCTTAGTCTCATGCTATAGGCCCGCATGAAAGAGTTAGAATTTGACCAGTAGTGAAAGTTTTACTTCTCTGCCACGTCGTAGTACGTTTATGTAAAGGCACTTACAGTATGTAAAAAAAGTTGATCCAATCCTACCGCCGATTCTCAATTTTACTGTTATTCAGTAGCAAAGTAAGTTGTTTCTTTGAATGTTTTTTTTAATGTTATATTCAATTTTAAGTGTTTGTTATTTTGCCATCAAATTCGCATGATATGTTTCCTCCTCTGAAAAACTGTGGTATCTATATCTATGTATATAAAAATGAATTTCTGTCTATCTGTCTGTCTAAACCTTATAGACTCGAAAACTACTGAACCGATCGGCGTGAACTTTTGCACGGGGAGGGGGCGGAGGATATGTGTTTGGGGCCGAAAAGGGTTCTTATGATGGTTCGAGACTCCTTCCATGTCTGAAACGGAGGGGCTCCCATCCCATACAAATGAAAAACAAATTTCTGCATAACTCGAGAACTAATCAAGCAAATGGAACCAAATTTGGCATGTGTAGGTTTTTGAATGCAACAAATTATTCTAAGGTGGTTCGAGACCCCTCCCCTCTTTGGAAGGGGGGGGGGGGAGGTGGAGGTGCTCTCATACAAATGAAACACAATATGAGAATAATCCCTACTTTTATGAACATTTGTATGCAGGATCTTTTGGGGCCGGAGAAGGTTCTAATGATGGCTCGAGACTCCTTCCCACAGTGATCGGAAAAGCCATTTTTCACGGCGAAATTAATAACTCCTAAGGCTTACGTTTCCGAATCATAGTGTCTTCTACAAGTTGTACCTAAATAAGTTTTCCATCTTGTGTTGATAATTTTGTAGTTCCAAACTTTACCGCTAGGGCGGCGCTGTAGCTACTTTTGAATGAAACACAATAAAAGGGTGATGTGAAACGCTAGTTTATAGGGAATATAATTTCAAGCAGCTTTGCTGAGGACACCATTTTTCTAGCTCTTCATTTGACCATGCTAGAGCTATTTATCTGCTTTAAATCAGGGTGTCTCTAATAAATCAGTTTTTCTTTTATAACTTTTTTGTTTCTCATTTTGAGAAAAAGTGGTCTTGAACCAAAATGTAGGAAAAGCTACAGCGCACATTTTTGCTCAAAAAAGTGTATTAATACAGCTTATAATTCAAAAGTAACAAGTAATTTTAACTAAAAACATGCGTTTTTTCTTTTCGCCCTTATGATTGTTTAGGCGAGAATTGGCCAGAAAATCATCCAATTGATAAATTAATGTACAAATTGCTATATAGATGAGCCCGGGTACTTCTGGGGTACACGAGCGGCGACTGCTTAAAATCGGACATGTTTTTCGTTAAAATTACCTCTAACTTTTGAACAATAAAATATACCCAAACAATTAGTTCAGCAAAAACATGCATCATATTTTTCCCTACACTTCGTCTGTAGATTATTTTTTCCTAAAAATTGAAACTAAAAAGTTAGAATGAAAAAACTTATGTTTTAGGGACACCCTAATCTACACCAGCAAAATAGCTCTTGAAGCGTTTTAAATTGGCTTGGAAATACTGGCGACCGAAGTGATCGGCATAATTGAAAACTGGATGCAGAGGTCGAGGCTGCAGATAGCCCACCAAAACACGGATGTGCTGATGGTGAGCAACTGCAAAGCGGTAGAGCGAGCAGAAATCGCCATCCAAGGGTGGTCGACGACCGGTTAAATTTCAACAGCCACGTAAATCAAGCCTGTGGGAAGGCGGCGAACGCCGAATAGCTACGGACCTAGCAGTAGCAAGCGGCGTCTACTGGCTAGTGTACCATCATCGATACTGAGATACGGATGTCCAGCCTGGGTCGCAGCGCTGGAAACCGGACGAAGTTGAACAGTACCTTGTGATCAAAAAGTTCCGGTAATTTTCAATTTAAAAAGGCCGCCTTTATTTTTTCGGTAAAATCTTTTTAGTGTAAGATGGCAACACTAGTTCTGATATTCTGTCAAAGTGTGAGAGCAAATTATCCATTAGTTTTGTTTTGACAACTGCTTTTGTTAGTCGAAAAATAGACGCTCGGCGATTTTTACCATGGATAAAAAATTGGAACAACGCGTTTGTGTGAAATTTTGTGTTGCAAACGGATTTTCTGCAGCGGAAACGCTCAGAATGTTGCAAAAAGCCTTTGGTGAGGACTCTATGTCACAAAATCGTACATTTGTTTGGCACAAAGACTTTAAAGAAGGCCGTGAAAGCGTGAGTGACATGCCGCGTTCTGGACGACCATCGACCTCAACTACCGATGAAAACATCGCTTCCGTGAAGAATTTAGTTATGGAAAACCGCTCAATTAGCATTCGGGAGATAGCTGCACTCCTTGATATCTCATTTGGATCGACCGAACACATTTTGACGGAAATTCTGGGCATGAAACGCATTGAAGCACGACTTGTTCCAAAAGAGCTGAATTTTTTGCAAAAACAGCATCGAGTTGAGGTCGCTAAACAGATGATTGCGAACGCAGATAGCGATCCCACATTCATGGAACGCATCATAACTGGTGATGAAACGTGGGTATATGAATTTGATATGCTCACAAGTCAACAATCGTCCGAATGGCGCGCCGAAGGTGAGCCGAAACCAAAAAAATCACGACAAAGTCGCTCCAAAATTAAAGTTTTACTGACCGTTTTCTTTGATTTTCGCGGTGTCGTCCATTCTGAATTCCTTCCAGAAGGTCGAACGGTTAACAAAGAGTATTATTTACAAGTTATGAGACGTTTGCGTGAGGCAATTCGAAAGAAGAGGCCAGAATTGTGGCGCAATAATTCGTGGATTTTACACCACGATAACGCTCCATCACACACCGCGCTCACTATTTGTGAATTTTTGGCCAAGAACTCCACCAATACCATCAAACAAGCACCATATTCACCAGACCTTGCCCCGTGCGACTTCTTTCTCTTCCCAAAACTGAAAATTCCGCTCAGAGGTAGGCGTTTTGAATCGATTGATGCGATAAAAAAGAATTCGCTGGAAGAACTGAAAGCCATACATTCATCGGCCTATAAAAAATGTATGGATGATTGGATAAAGCGCTGGCATATGTGTGTTGCCTCTAATGGCGAGTACTTTAAAGGCGATAATAAAGATATCAATTAAAAATTGAAATAAATGCGTTTTTTTCAAATTACCGGAACTTTTTGATCACAAGGTACGTTCAGGCTCATGGCCATGCGAGTCGTGAGTGCGTACAGAACTATTTCATCGGAGGTAGAATGCGTCACTGCCGGAATGATCCCGATTGGCATCACTCTCGCGGAGGACAGTGAATGTTATCAGTGGAGAAATATCAGATGAGCTCGAAAGCTGGTGAGAGCGGAGTCGATGGCCAAATGGCAACGAGATTGGGACACGGGGGAAAACGGTCGATGGACGCACTTGCTTAACCGGATTTGACGCCTCTGGATTTTGATTGTAAGTGCACAATTGTTTTTCACGTACGTATGCATAACTATGAAACTTGCCAGATGTAAACAATACACTATGATTATTTTACCGTTTTTTTCCGTGTTTTACTCATACGGTTCAAAAGTTACCCGGTCTCTCCAATAGCATTTTCTGTCTTGTCAGATCTGTCTTAACATATGACAAGCAACCTGACATTTTTTCGATGCTGGGCTTTGCTCTAACAGACATTTTTAAGACATTTTCATCAAATTTTAACAATTGCAGAACCCGATCCCGATTTTTTTAGGATCTAGAGCGTTGATGAAGTCTCTAAACACAATTTTGTGGAATTGAAAACTTTAGTTTGCATTATTTTGGATTTCGTCATATTTATTTAAAAAAATGTCTGCTAAAGAGTCTATCATTTCTGTCAAGAAATATGTTTAAACAGATCTGTCTTAACATCTAACATATGTGTCTCCACTTGCCATATTCTTTGACAGTGACACAAATGTTAAGACAGAAAATGTTAGTGGAGACACCGGGTTACAGAAGATTTTCGGTATGCCATTTTTATCGAATACATACTTAAATCCATTAATGAAGTTCAACGTAATGGTTCCGGACGAATGACTGCCGCGGTTAAAGTCCCGTTAAAAACAACAAAGAAGAAGAAAAAGGGGCTCGATTGGTTCCGATTCTATCCGCCAGACTATGAATATAGCGCCTATAGTGTTCATGCGTTCTCAAATCTACCAAGTTTGACCGTTCCGCTATTTAACACAAGTTACTTAAAAACCTTTTGACGAATTTCACGCCAACTCATCCAGTGCACAGTGGGCATAATCGAAGCTGTAATCGCTGGTATTTGTACATTAACTGATGTTTTTCTATAGGAAAAAACGCCAATAAATCGATTGCCACTAATTTCATCCTGTGCAGAGCATTGGAAGTGCCTCATTTTGCCCCATTTCACTCTAATTCGGTGTGTTCGTTCAGTTTTTACTCCGATAACTACAATTGCCGCTGTAGTTTTCGCTTGAAAAAGGGACATATCTTGTGTGATAAACTCTCAGGAATCGAATGATGCCAATTTCATGCTGTGCAGAGGTCGAGAAATAGTTTATTTTGCCTCATTTTACCCTAAAAGTGTGTTTTTTCAGTTTTTACTCCGATAACTACAATTGCCGCTATATTTTTTGCTTGAAAAGGAACATATCTTATGTGAAAAACTCTCAGGAATCAAATGGTGCCGGTTTCATGCTATTTTTTCCTTTTTTTTTTTAGCGTGTAAGAATTGATTTCACAATTTTTAAATTTTTTTTTCATAAAGTTAAAATGTTTTTCTTAAAGTCACTCATACATCATTGTTGGGTAAGTCTTGTCCTTTTTAAGTTATGTTGATTTAAAACAAATCGATCATAAAACTTAAGCCCTTTTCATGTGGCAGTCTAGATAAATTTTGAAAAAATAAGGCATGCAAAGTTGCTTGAAAAGACATCGTCTACACACCCACAAAGTTTCATTGGATTCTGAGAGGGTGCTGTCAATCACGAAGACGAGTTGGCGTGAAATTCGTCTATCGGAGAAAAATCACCACGCTGTCGATACATGCATGTCCTTCAAGCATATTAGATTCAAGCTGAGCCAATTACCAGCGTCTGTCCCTCCACTCAGAATCGTCTCATCCCCCATGTGGGTGAGGAGGGTCATAAATCAAATCTTCTACTGGTTGCCTATAAATCTTGACCTATCTTGACGATCCAAGTGGATAGCGACGTTACGGGCCAGATGACTCGTGTGACGCAGCTCATGAACGCTGTCGTGTCATCATCAATTATTAAATTTATATCGTGTCGCTATTCCGGGGATAAATTTATAGAAACACCCATTAATTGGTAGGTGGTAAAAAGAGAAACTTTGTCTTTTTCGCCGTTACGCGCGTCAACTTCTGCCCTTGATTGGGGCGATTAAAGACAAAATTGGAAATTTAAATATTTGGTATGACTTGGATCGAAAGCTGCTGCTGCTGATATGATTGATGGTTTCAATTGTAGTTCAGCACCATGGTATGAGCTAGTTTTTATCTATGTTGAGCCAGAGAGTTTTAATTATTCATCCGTTGGTGCAAACGAGCATTGTTGTTTATTTTCTGAGCTGCTTGCGCTTGCTAGCGGAACAAGGGACCGAAGAGGGTGCAAATATTGCAAACTGGATGGCTCTGGAAAGCAAAAACAGGCTGCATAGGTACGTACTCCGATGGTGCGAGCTGGCAGTCGTGCTGTTTTGATGTGCATGCTATAAATTGTAGCATAAAAGCGTTCGCTTCCATCACAGACACGCTAGCTAGGTAGATGTTCGTCTCCGGTGGGATGGTCATGGTGATCGACGATTTAGCTCCCTTTGGAAAATGGCGAGCCAAGCAGTATTATATATATAGTGTACACTGGATCTTTTGCCGAGGGCGCCTTTGTTTCGTGGAAAGTTGGATTATGTGAAAGCTTGATTTTTTGGCAGTCTAGCTAATTTAATTCGGGATGGTGCTTTCTGACGGGTGTCTGATAATCCAATTCTGCTTACTCGTTGAAGGCAACGGGTGGCGACATAATTTTCGGGATGTCGCAAAATTCAACCAAGGGTTAGTTCAGCATGGTTGGGTATATTCATTCGAAATGCACGAGAGTTCTATACAACAAACATAGTTGAACCAATTGAAATTCATCTAGGCGACAAAATTTTAATCGCAATTCTGAAAAGGCTACGGTTATTTTTTTCCACATGAAAACTTTCGACCGATTGAATTCACTTTTTGATTGATCGGCTCGTTCAACCGTGGCGTGTACTGTAAGCCAAACAATCGTTCAGGTCCTTAATAACAATGACTTTGTCAAATATTTTTTAACATCTCCGCACCCATGCCGGAACATTTCCAGCTATTTTTTAAAACACACAGAAAGTCATTAACGACTGAATCGATCAACGTTCCACTGAGGACCTAATTCATTGTTCGGAATGATTTTTATTTTCCATCTCTCGGAAAGCAGAAAAAGGAGTCGCACTTCCTTCCTCCGCAGCGCATTCGAAACGGACCATTAGAAATTATCTGCGAATTTCCAGTTGGACAAGTTTTGTGAAACGATGCCATCGGCGGTTCGGTTCGCTTGGTTTCCCTTTAGCAACTTTCTATTTTCCAACAGTATCGGATGTTCGATTTCATCCTACACCCACCACTACTGTGACATAGCGCGCGATAGGAAAAAAAAGAGATGCCCACGTAGTCGCTATTTAGAGTCCCCTTTTACCCCCCCGGCATTGACCGGAGAACCTTGTTTACCCAAGTCATTTGAAGGTTGCGTCGTTTCGTGTCCAGAGTAAAACAAAACAACGAAAAGGTTAGCGCCGGAAGTTAGGTAAAAATTATCGTAATTAAGCCTATTCTTTCGCCAGGAGCATTTGAATGTAGAAAGAAAGACAAGCTGAAAGAGGGTAGCTTGCGAGCTTTTTAGCTTAATGAAGGCTCGATTGTGCAGTCATCTGGCTTGATAACGGAGTGAGTCTGCTGAGCATGGGGCATTTTTTTTGACGTAGACTACGTCTTACGGCAAGGGTAGGGTGTCAATTGAAAATCTAAAAATAATCAACCGTCACGAAATATCGTTACAAATTTAACGCTTATAACTTAATAAATGCTCGAGAGATTTTCAAGATGTTTACATCTGTCGGTTGGTCATTTTCCCGCGTATCAATTCAACTATCGAATATTATCCGTTAACCATTTTAAACTACTGAAACTATCGAAAATAAAAGGTGATGTCTCATTTTTTTGTGTTGCAGGCTAAATTTAGTAAATACACAGTACTTTCCTTTCACAGATTTCAAATGTAAGCTAGGGAGGTTAAACAGGTGCAGCAGTGAACGATATAAAAGGGGTACACTTTCGCAAATTTTCTCATTCGTGTTGCAGTGCGGAGCATCGAGCCAGTATTGGATTGGCCGCTGGCGCTTGGCAATGGCATGTACCCTGGAGGGTGCACTACCTTCATTCAGCAGTGCGGGGTGGGAAGGCGCCAATGCTGGATTTGGCAGCTGGTGGTGGTAAGCACCATAGAAGCACCATGATTGGGCTGCAGGCTTTTTAGCCAGCCGGTGGTTGCAACCACGAGGATCGAAATATGGTGCTTGTGTGTGTTGGTAGCCATCTCTTAGTAAGGCGCAACGTGCAATGGCGTGCAACCGAGAAGGTTTTAATTCAAATGCGAACCATTTCAAATCCGTCCTTTTCAGGACAATCAATTCAATTTGAGAGAGTTTGTTTGATTTGAATTTTTCTAACATTCCTTTCCAAGTTCTAACTAATTGGCATACAGTGGTGGCTAAAACAATTTTAGTTTTCTTTTCGTTGCATACCTTGAGCATTGTGCATAATTTACAACTGGCTGCCGTAACGAAAACTTGAAACACCGGACGCTGATAATTCGATCGTTTCTTGATTGATTTATTTTTAAGATTTTTGCTCTAATCTAGAGGTTTTTTCGATTGACATTTTATTGACTCAAGTATTTGAAATTTTACAAATAAAAGATGAATATATTTCGCGTATGTATTCATCAATCGGCGTTGGAAAATTTTAAAGAATGTTTCGTTTCGGCAAGCATCAAAAAATTTCCTATCACGGACAGCGTTTTGATTCTCGAACATTATATTCCAAAGTAACATTCTCTGCACATTCCAATTAGTACTGTTATGAATAGTTATTCTGTTGTGTTAATGATTCGCGATGGGTAGAGTTTCACTTCTAGAAAGAAATAAGTTTTGAGAAACTGTGAAAGTAGGAATAAGTGTGATGCCTAATTGTTTTGATGCCAACCGTATGCGCAATTTTGGGAGGGGGGTTAAGGAAAGATCGGTAAGGGTAGGGAAACAAAAAAAAATAAAGGGGTAATGAGGCAGGGTGGTGGGAAAAAATGATTTTTTTTTGGAAAATAAGATTGTATTGGAGGTTGGTGAAAAGGGGGGGAAAAAAAAATTGGTGTGTATAATTTGTGAAGAAAAAAAGAAGTTGTAACGCGGTGCGTTTATTTGGACCAATTTTGTATAAATGTAAATATGTAAATACTAGATTTGTAGTTCAAGGTAGTGTAGATAGTAGATTATGTGTTTCAAATTAGATTTTCGTTTCCAATTGGATTATTGTTTTGAGTCGTGTTATTCATTGTACATTTGTAGGGTTTCTTATTGCATGATAGGTGGAAGCTTTTTTATAGCACGCTAGGATGAAAGTTTGTTTTTATGGAAGGCTACATATGCGAAAGAGATGGAAATCAAATGAACACCTGATTACAATACAATGGCTAAGCCGAACATTATTTCTCGCGTCCGATTCAATTTCTTTGATTCCGTGGTTTCTTGGGCAATGGAGGTTTTAATCCCGGCCATTACATTAGCGAATCGGCTGGAAAACAGTTGTGTTTGACGCGGTTTTTAAGTGTTTCAAGTGTTTAGTCAAAGGTGACTTGTTTAAATAATGGCATGAGCCAGTTCATAGATGTAACTTTTTTTTGTATGTTCAGTTTTTAGAGTACTTGTGTATAGTGTATGCGTTGCAAACAACTGTTAAATTCGAGATAAAATTGTGAATACGTACAAAAAGGTAATGTTATTAAATATTTCATTTCGCGTGATTCTTGATTGTAATTTTGTCATTTCGCGTTGGACAGCTCGTTCGACGGGCTTTTTGTGTTGTACGGGCTGGATTAGTATTCCTCGTTTGGCGATCGTGGACGCCAGACGATTTGATTTGAGCGATTTGGTGAACGTCGTCTGCAAGAACGCCAGACTCGTGCGCCCTGCAAAGGCCCGCCTGATCAGGTAGCTAAACGGAGGAGAGTGAAGTTCGCTCGAAAAACTAGCGAAATTATTCCGACGGTCACCAATAATCCGTCGTGTTCCCACCCTACGTTACAATCCTTGTGGAACAGATACCGAGAGCGCGGTTTCAGTGATCCGTTGTCAAGTGTCGGACACTGAACCGGACCTTATCCAAAATATATAGTAGTCTTCCTTAACCCCGCTCGGTCATAGCGGAAAGGTACGCGAAGCCGGGTCGCTTGGGAAAGGGGACTCCTATATTGAAGGAGACGGTCAATTCCGGACGTTCTCGACAAGGTATAAATCGGAAGCCTTCCGTCCAGCCGCCACTCTCTCCGCAACTCTAGTTTCGGCCATATTGCGCACGGGTCTAGGTACACCGCGATACGCCATTTGTGTGGTCAAGCGTCGCCATCTCGGAACCGTCGCCATTTCGGAACCGTCGCCATTTCGGAACCGTCGCCATTCCTGAACCGCCATCACCGCTTCAAGTTATCGTCGCTTCGTTCCGTCATCATCATTGCTTCGCTTTTCACCGCCATCACCATCATCAGAAAAAACCTGCGCAGGTATGTCCGTACAAAGTTTTCATGGCCATGATTAGTTAGATAGTTTGTAGCTTTAGAGCAAGTTCTGTCCAACACGAGTGAAGCTTGTAAATAGATGTTAAATAGATTGAGATTGGAGTTTGTTGTTTAGTTTCCGTTTTTTATTTACGTTTCGTCCTTTAGCTGGCTCATCCGTCATTTGCAATATTGCGTTCGTCTATTCAAATCAAGCACATCCGTTTGAAAACAGGTTCGTTGGTTGGTTCTGGCTTTAAAGTCTAAAGAGACTACGGAAATTATATAACTTGAATGGATTGGTGGAATTTTCGTTAATTTTATCGGCAAAAGGTGTTCGTTTGAGGTTTCAGCAGCATATGTGCGTTTGAAGTAGGGTTTTCCTTAAGTACCGTTCGGGTGGTTCCTCTGAGAAACCAGTTTCAAAATTAGTCGGGCATATTCAACACGACCGGTGGTCTCCCTTAATGGGAGTGGCGCTTAAGCCATCGCGTTTGACTGAGATTCAGCACCCTTCCCCCGCACGGTTACATTGGCGCCCAACGTCAAAAACTTTTTATTCTTTGGAAACTCATTCCAGTTGAATTTAAACTTTTCACATAGTATTTAGAGATAACTTGATTGTAAATATTTTTTTTTTTTTGGCTAAGGTTTTCAGGTAAATTTTGTTTGAATTTGGTTGAGGTGTTTTTATTTGTTTTTATATTGAAGTGAAGTGAGTTTTAGATTTCGTTTGTTTTGTTTAAGTAAATTTGTTCAAGTTTGCTCAAAATGGCCTTCGATTATATTCTACCAGCGGTTGAGTATCTTTTGGAAGACGAGGTAGACTACGAATTAAAATTACGAAGACAATGGGTGGACAAAAGAGAGAGTCTAGAAGATAAAAAGAGATTGTTGAGGCGGTTGGTCAAGGAAGACAGAAAGTTAAAGGTACCGTACGCGCCGATAGCGAATATAAAGAACGAAAATAACGTGATCGTGAAAAATGTTGATGAGTTAGAAGAACATCTAAGTAAACGCAAAGATCGAGCAGTTGTATCCAGGCTTCGTCATTATTTGATTAGAACAGCAAATGCTGCGGTTAATGACGAAACGGATGAAAAATTACAGGCAGACCTATGTAAACGCATTGAGAGAATTTTCAGAGAATACGATATTGAAACTCGGGATAGGGCAGAAGGGCCTCCGGAAGAGGAAAACTTAGGAGATAGAAATGACCGAACCGAAGGAGAGGAAGAGAAGAAACAGATTGAGGGGAACAAAAGTGATTTAATGGAATTGGTCTCAGAAGAAAGTAAGGGAGAAAGAAACAAGAAAGCACTACTAGAGTTTTCAAAGGGTGCAATTCCTAAGGTGAAAGCTGATAGAAAGGCAGACAGCTCAAGGACTGAGAGACGATATCCAGAAGATGATTTGGAAGAGTCCCATCTAAGACGTGATGGGAAGGATAATAGGAGGACGATGGAGCGGCAATATCATTCTAAAATACACAGGGAAGAGAAAAGATGTACCAACACAAGAGATGAAGAAAAGCATGGATATATTAGCGAACACAGGAGAGGTGAAGAAAAGCACAAGAGCAGTAGGATAAATGGAAGACATCGCGGCTCGAAACGAGACGATGAGAGAAGTCACCGTGGTAGGAATGGAAAGTACACAAAACATAGATTTGAGAGAAGCTCGAGTTCCAGTTCAAATTCAAGTAGTGACGTTTCGATAATCGACAGACATGGGCTTAGAAAGGACTATCTGTCAGATAGTTATAGCTCGTGTTCTAATAGCGAATATGGAAGAAATAGATGCCAAAGCTCTCGAAGAAGACACAGTCGTAGACATCGAAGATACTCATCGTCTAGTCGAAGTCCTAGTGTAAATAGAAGTCATTATAGGAGATCTCGAGTCCAAAATTGGGACCTGAACTTTTCTGGAGACAACAGGTCAATGCAAGTTGAAGATTTTCTGTCACGAATAAGAAAGTTAGCTCGACACGAGGGGGTATCATCAAAGGAGCTGTTGATACATATTCACCATCGTTTGAAAGGCGAAGCATACGACTGGTGGTTTACCCGAGAAGATAGATTTACAAGTTGGGAGAGATTTGAAGATGAAATAAGGTTCAGATATGGCAATCCTAATAGAGATAGGGGAATCAGAGCCCAGATTCGGGAACTGAAA
Source organism: Aedes koreicus (assembly GCA_024533555.2). Classification (NCBI taxonomy): domain Eukaryota; kingdom Metazoa; phylum Arthropoda; class Insecta; order Diptera; family Culicidae; genus Aedes; species Aedes koreicus. The sequence continues at coordinate 29,283 of JAHHFK020005440.1, forward strand.
CAGAAACGCAGCGAATCTTTCATCGCTTACGTGACTGAAATGGAGAAACTGAATCAATGCTTACAACGTCCTTTTTCATCAAGAACATTGTTTGAGCTAATTTGGGAAAATATGCGCTCCCATTACCGATCACGTCTATCAGTCCTTCGGATAAAAGGCTTGGAGCATTTGATAGAGGTCAATCACAAAATTGATGCAAATGACCCTAGCTTATTTAGATCGAATCAAACAACAAGAGGAGAAATTCACCATCTAGAAGCGGACGATTATTATACTGATCATTCAAAAGCGGAGGATGAGCATCGAATAAATGCACTCCAAGAAAGGCAGTTGAATACAAGGCCAGTTGCCAGCAGAAATCAGCCGCAGGTTCCTTATAGACCACGACCATACAATGAAACACAAAATACCGTATGCTGGAACTGTCAAAGAACAGGTCATATTTGGAGGGCCTGTAACGAACCCAAGCGCATATTTTGTTACGCTTGCGGAAATATGGGTCGTACAACCCAGACTTGTGAGAAGAACCATAGAAGGATCACACCTCAGAGGACATCACCGTCGACAAACTAAATGCGAGATGTTTGCAAGGGGATCCAGTCATCTCGCCAAAAGAAGAGATTCCCGGGGTCTTTGGAATCGGTAATGATAATGAGACAGCTTTATTTCATGTACGGGTTAATCCAAGTGCTTGTCCGCACATAAAGGTCAACATATTGGGAACTGAGGTGATCGCTCTACTGGATTCAGGAGCTGGTATTAGCGTGATAAGCGAGCTTAAGTTGCTTGAAGCTCACGGATTCAAAATGTTGAAATCAAATATTAAAGTTAGCACAGCAGATAATACCGTTCACTCGTGTCTTGGTTATGTTAACATCCCGTACACGCTTGGAGATGAAACTAGAGTGATAGCCACTTTAGTTGTCCCCGAAATTCGAAAACCGTTAATTTTGGGAATGGATTTCTGGAAAGCTTTCCGAATCAGCCCCATGATGACCAATCACGACCGAATCGAGGAGCTGAACTTAACATGGACATCTAATTTGAGTGGAGAGATGGTAATTAACCATCTACAAATAGAAACAAACCTTAATTCGGATGCAGATGATCCAATAGAGTACTCAATTCGTTTGTTAAAGGCATCAGAAATACTCGAGGGAGTTTTAATTAAATCGCTCCCTGAAGAAGACAGTTCGTTAGACGTACCAACCTTGGATCTCCCAAGGAATCCAGATGAGCTGATAGAAAATATTGAAACCGAACATAAGCTATCCCTATCGGAGAGGACAAGACTGAAGGAATCACTGAGGAATTTTGCTTGCACCAGTCATAAAAATCTTGGTAGAACAACTTTACTCGAACACCGCATAGAATTGGTAGGAGGAACGAATTTGAAAGACTTGCCAATGTATCGGTATGCACCCAAGATGTGGGATAAAATAGAACCAGAAATAGAAAGATGGAAACAGTTAGATGTAATAGAGGAATGCATGGCCGAATATGCGAATCCATTGGTACCCGTAAGGAAAGCCAACGGTAAAATTCGAGTTTGCCTTGATTCACGCCGAATCAATCAAATAACAAAGAAGGACGCATACCCAATGCGTAACATGTCAGAAATTTTTCACCGTTTGCAAAAAGCCAAATATTTCAGCGTGATAGACCTGAAAGACGCGTACTTTCAGATACCACTTAGTGAAAAGTCGAGAGATTATACAGCCTTCCGCACTCCGAAAGGCTTATTTCGTTTCAAAGTAGTCCCATTTGGATTAAAAAACGCACCGTTCACCATGAACAGGTTAATGAACAGAGCGATTGGATTTGACTTAGAGCCAAAAGTCTTCACGTACTTGGATGACATAATTGTAGCAACTGAAACGCTTGAAGAACATTGCATACTGCTCAAAGAGGTAGCAAACAGATTGCAAAACGCCGGATTAACTATTTCGGTAGAAAAAAGCAGGTTTTGTAGAAAGCAAGTTCGGTATTTGGGTTACATTTTAACAGAAAATGGTTTAACTGTGGACAGCGCAAAATTGGAACCCATTCTAAATTATCCACAGCCAAAAACTGTTCGCGAAGTAAGGCGATTACTAGGTTTAATGGGGTTTTATCAAAAATTCATACCTAAATACAGTCATCTTGCTGCTCCCATAACCGAGCTGTTGAAAAAAGGGCGTAAATTTAAATGGTCACTGGAAGCAGAAGAAGGTCTTAACCAGTTAAAATCGGTTTTAACTTCAGCATCGGTACTTGCTAACCCTGATTACTCGAGACCGTTCATAATAGAAACAGACGCATCACAATTAGCAGTTGGAGCTGCGTTGCTACAAGAGTTCGAAGAAGGCAAACGTATCATTGGGTATTTTAGCAAGAAATTAACCAGCACTCAGAGGAAATATTCAGCGACGGAGAAGGAATGTTTAGGTGTGCTGCTGGCAGTAGAAAACTTCAGGCATTATGTAGAGGGGTCAACATTCAGAGTGATAACTGATGTTAAGAGCATCACCTGGCTGTTCTCAATATCGGCAGCAAACGCTAACTCACGTCTCCTACGATGGGCACTAAAGCTGCAATCCTACGATTTCGTATTGCAGTACAGGAAAGGAAAGGAAAATGTGCTAGCTGATTGCCTTTCAAGAATAGAAGCAATCGATTCAGTTAGTTACAATTATTCAGAGCTAAAGAAGAACATCAAAGAGCAACCAGAGAAGTACAAAGATTTTATGGTATCAGAGGGCAAGATCTTCAAGTACACGGAGGATTCCAACAAGGTTAGCGACAAGCGCTTCAATTGGAAATATTATCCACCAGAAAAAGAAAGGCCTCAGATAATCAGCAATATTCATGATCAAGCTCACCTTGGCTATGACAAAACGTTAAACGCAGTAAAGGAGAAATATTTTTGGCCTAGAATGGCAAAAGAAACAAAGGCCTATTGCAAGGCATGTATACCATGTAAGACATCGAAATGTGTAAACGTCAACCCAACACCACCTATGGGTTCCCAAAAGAAATTCTGTGAACATCCGTGGCAATTCGTTACATTGGATTATGTTGGCCCATTCCCAGCATCAGGTAAAGCACGAAACACCTGTTTATTAGTAGTGACAGACGTGTTCACCAAGTTTATTTTGGTGCAACCATTCCGTCAAGCAACAGCTTCAACATTAGTTCATTTTTTGGAACAAGCTGTGTTTCTATTATTTGGAGTACCAGAGATGATACTGACCGACAACGGATCGCAGTTCACCTCAAAGGAATTTGCAGATCTCTTAAGCAACTATGGAGTAAAACATTGGCTAACACCATCATATCACCCTCAGGTAAATAATACTGAGAGAGTGAATAAAGTCATTACAAGTGCTATCAGAGCCACCATTAAAGGTAGTCACAGAAACTGGTCTGATAAATTACAGGAAATTGCCAATGCTATTCGTACATCAGTACATGAGTCGACTAGATATTCACCTTATTTTATAACGTTTGGTAGGAATCAGATCTCTAACGGTACTGAATACGAAAGACTACGGAACACCAACTCTCAGAATAGTTCAACATTAACAAACGAAGAAAGAGATAAACTATACAACGATATTAGAAAGAATTTATCCGAAGCTTATCAAAAGCAATCGAAATACTATAATTTACGTTCGAACAAAAATGCACCAAAGTATTGTGTAGGAGAAAAGGTTCTTAAGAAAAATACGGTGCTCTCAGATAAATCTAAAGATTATTGTGCGAAATTAGGTCAAAAGTATGTTGAAGCACATGTAAAACGTGTATTAGGCGACAGCTATGAGCTTGTAGACAACGATAATAATGTATTAGGAATATTTCATGCGAATTTTTTGAAAAAGTTTTAGGCATATAGAATCTAGCTATGACATTGTCCTAATTCTGGAAATGTACAAGAGATAAAAAAAATACATCGAAACATTCGATGGTAAATCAACTGCTGAGGTTTTTAGGAATGACTGAAATCAAGCTATGACATTGTCCGAACTTTGGAAATGTACAAAAGAGGAAAAAAAACACGTCGAAAAATTTAGATGGAAAATCAACTGAGAAAATATGTGCAATTAAAAACCAATCATGGTCCATAATACATTCGCAAGTTCGATGGTTAGCGAAAAGAGCTTAAATACTATTTTAGTAGCTTAGTGGAGAAACATAGTTTGCCTAGCCTTAACAGGAAGTTCGAAAATCTACTTAGTCTACGTTAGTACTTATGTACGTTAGTCGAATTCTTTGAAAATTACTCACCAGTTCATCTTTGTGGGAATATCAATCGCTATCGCAACATTTTTCAGCAAATGAGGTTAGATTTTTGGATTCGTTCTTTTCCGTTCTATTTTTATGTTTTCCGTTGTCCGTGTTAGAGTCTCGAAACCTAAAATGAAATGAATTTAAATAAGATACAGAAAACTTACCGAATACTCCCGGGTTAATGCCATCGGTCGGGAGAAGTGTTTTATCCTATGGAGTGGCTTCGCGTGTTTGAGCTCGGTTTATGCCGGGATTCTTTCGTTCATTTTATTTTTCCGGTTATGTATATCGTGTTCGGCGTACGTTCATTCCTTGTCCGTCCTTGAATTGTAATATTTTGCCATGAATTTTTATTCCGGATGGAATTGTCCCACGATGGAAGCTGAAAAAAAGAAAGAAGGATAGTAAATAATTGTACATATAATTAAATAATATTAAATACTCCCCCAGTTTCAACACAGTCCAGAAAAAACGCATTTTGTTTCGACCGCCGGTCCACTCGGTTTCAGGGTTCACTGCACTTTGATAGGAAATAATAAGTTGATGTTTTTTTTTTCACTCTCTCTCTCTTTTCCACCGGTCGCACGTCACGGTGACAGTGCGATGTTTTTTGGGTGAGCAAGTGTCAAATAGCTTGCGTGCAAGTTGCTTGCGATCAGTTACTCGTTGGATGCGAAATAGGGTAGAGGAACATAATGTGTCCTAGGCAAATTCAGCTTATCTTTAATTGATACAATTCGCATTGTTGAGTAGAAAAATCTGTGTAGTTGTATATTTAGGAGAGTCAGGAGCTAAGTCAGGATGATGTTCTGATAAATCTTGAGGATCCACGCACAATCCGTCGTAGTTACAAAGGTGTCAAACAAGTTTTGATAATGTGATTGTCGGCAATTGTGTAGGGCTGCGCTGCGCGGGTAGAAAAGGTCTGGTTTTTAAGTAGTGAGGGTTGCGATAATGTCGAACGTTGTTCGATAACGCGATCATCGGTAGTTATGTAGGTGTAATAAGTTCCGTTTTTAATTCGTTTAGTTTTTGTTTTTGTTTTTGTTTATTTTGAGGGCCATGAGTATGAAAAAAATGTATTGTTTCAACTGTAGAGGGTTTCCAAATCATTGTGTAGAAAGTTTATATAATGTTATGAAAATTTGATCAGATTCTCTGATCAAATTTTCATAAAACTGGGTGGTGTGATGTAACGCGGTGCGTTTATTTGGACCAATTTTGTATAAATGTAAATATGTAAATACTAGATTTGTAGTTCAAGGTAGTGTAGATAGTAGATTATGTGTTTCAAATTAGATTTTCATTTCCAATTGGATTATTGTTTTGAGTCGTGTTATTCATTGTACATTTGTAGGGTTTCTTATTGCATGATAGGTGGAAGCTTTTTTATAGCACGCTAGGATGAAAGTTTGTTTTTATGGAAGGCTACATATGCGAAAGAGATGGAAATCAAATGAACACCTGATTACAATACAATGGCTAAGCCGAACATTATTTCTCGCGTCCGATTCAATTTCTTTGATTCCGTGGTTTCTTGGGCAATGGAGGTTTTAATCCCGGCCATTACATTAGCGAATCGGCTGGAAAACAGTTGTGTTTGACGCGGTTTTTAAGTGTTTAAAGTGTTTAGTCAAAGGTGACTTGTTTAAATAATGGCATGAGCCAGTTCATAGATGTAACTTTTTTTGATGTATGTTAAGTTTTTAGAGTACTTGTGTATAGTGTATGCGTTGCAAACAACTGTTAAATTCGAGATAAAATTGTGAATACGTACAAAAAGGTAATGTTATTAAATATTTCATTTCGCGTGATTCTTGATTGTAATTTTGTCATTTCGCGTTGGACAGCTCGTTCGACGGGCTTTTTGTGTTGTACGGGCTGGATTAGTATTCCTCGTTTGGCGATCGTGGACGCCAGACGATTTGATTTGAGCGATTTGGTGAACGTCGTTTGCAAGAACGCCAGACTCGTGCGCCCTGCAAAGGCCCGCCTGATCAGGTAGCTAAACGGAGGAGAGTGAAGTTCGCTCGAAAAACTAGCGAAACTATTTCGACGGTCACCAATAATCCGTCGTGTTCCCACCCTACGTTAGAATCCTTGTGGAACAGATACCGAGAGCGCGGTTTCAGTGATCCGTTGTCAAGTGTCGGACACTGAACCGGACCTTATCCAACATATATAGTAGTCTTCCTTAACCCCGCTCGGTCATAGCGGAAAGGTACGCGAAGCCGGGTCGCTTGGGAAAGGGGACTCCTATATTGAAGGAGACGGTCAATTCCGGACGTTCTCGACAAGGTATAAATCGGAAGCCTTCCGTCCAGCCGCCACTCTCTCCGCAACTCTAGTTTCGGCCATATTGCGCACGGGTCTAGGTACACCGCGATACGCCATTTGTGTGGTCAAGCGTCGCCATCTCGGAACCGTCGCCATTTCGGAACCGTCGCCATTTCGGAACCGTCGCCATTCCTGAACCGCCATCACCGCTTCAAGTTATCGTCGCTTCGTTCCGTCATCATCATTGCTTCGATTTTCACCGCCATCGTCATCATCAGAAAAAACCTGCGCAGGTATGTCCGTACAAAGTTTTCATGGCCATGATTAGTTAGATAGTTTGTAGCTTTAGAGCAAGTTCTGTCCAACACGAGTGAAGCTTGTAAATAGATGTTAAATAGATTGAGATTGGAGTTTGTTGTTTAGTTTCCGTTTTTTATTTACGTTTCGTCCTTTAGCTGGCTCATCCATCATTTGCAATATTGCGTTCGTCTATTCAAATCAAGCACATCCGTTTGAAAACAGGTTCGTTGGTTGGTTCTGGCTTTAAAGTCTAAAGAGACTACGGAAATTATATAACTTGAATGGATTGGTCGTTAATTTTATCGGCAAAAGGTGTTCGTTTGAGGTTTCAGCAGCATATGTGCGTTTGAAGTAGGGTTTTCCTTAAGTACCGTTCGGGTGGTTCCTCTGAGAAACCAGTTTCAAAATTAGTCGGGCATATTCAACACGACCGGTGGTCTCCCTTAATGGGAGTGGCGCTTAAGCCATCGCGTTTGACTGAGATTCAGCACCCCTACCCCGCACGGTTACAAAAGCTTTCAATAAATGAGGTGGAATTAGAATTTAAAAAAAAAAAAATGAAAAGTTTAATTTAAAAAAAAAAAAAAAATGGGGTGGGGGTTTTTGGCAGATAGTCTGCACAGTAGTGGTTTACCTGGAATTTTAAATAACTTTTTGTATAATTTACTGTCAGAAAAACAAATGACCTTCAATCTAGGTCAACTGACAACTTCCAGAATTAGCTACATGGTCTTACCCCAAGGCTCATGGTTAAGACTGCGTATCAAGCTGTTGGGAAGAGACATTACCCAATCTTTGACCTTCAAATACCTTGGAGTCATGTTTGATTCAAAATGCACTTGGAAGACTCACATTGCGTATTTGAAACAGAAATGTCAACAAAGGATCAATTTTCTAAGATCAATTTCCGGGACATGGTGGGGTGCTCATCCGGAAGATCTCATTAAATTCTATAAAACAACTATTCTTTCATTTTCCTCTCGGCAAGAAACAGCCACCTAATTAAATTGGAACGCATTCAATATCGTTGTCTACTTATAGCCCTTGGCTGTATGCATTCAACGCATAATATGAGCCTGGAGGTTCTGGCAGGAGTGAAACCCTTACAAAACCGGTTCTGGGAGCTCTCATCTAGAATACTGATCAAGTGTGGAATCAGTAACATTTTTGTGATTGAAAACTTCGAAAAAAAATGCTCGAAATGAGTAACCAGTCTAGATTCTTACGAATCTATATTAACTATATGTCATCCGTTATAAGTCTTCCTAATAATTCTCCTAGTGTACGCTTCACTTATCACAGTTCCTCCACGAAAGCAAATTCAATTTGTTTTCCTCCGACGGGATTAAATATGTGCGCAGACAACCGCAGAAACGATGTTCGGTACCAAGTTCCGACTGTTAAGCATAGCGGAGGTAATGTGATGGTATGGGGTTGTTTCTCCCAAAAAGGCGTTGGTCCATTGGTACGTATCAACGGCATCATGGACCAACTGGTGTATCGAGATATGTTGAAAAATCACATGTTGCCATTTACACGAAAGAAAATGCCGAAAAAATTGACTTTCCAACAGGATAACGACCCGAACGATACTTGTACATATGCAACTGCTGAAGGAATATTTTAATATAGCAAAAACCAAGGTTATGGTGGGGCCAAGTCAAAGTCCTGATCTAAATCGCATTGAACACTTGTGGGAAGAGCTCGAAAGACGTGTACGAACCCGAAACTACTCTAATTTGACGACTTTTTACGAGGCTCTCCAGGAGGAATGGAATAAAATACTATTACTAATCTTGTGGCATCGATGCCACGCAGATGTCGGGCTGTAATGCAATCACGAGACTTTGCTACTAAGTACTGATGTCAGCCATCCTGCGATTACTGAAAATGATATCCTTTTGTGCAATATGCTGACTTTTCTTTGTTTTTCTCATTTGTCAAATCACTTTTGAACTCGATGAAATATGTTATTTTTTGTTTCAAAAACAAATAAACATTGAATATTGTTGAAATACACTCCACCGTCTTTGTTTTTTATTTATGCTTGCACTACTTTGAGATTTTCCGAAAAAAAGTTTAAATTTAGTATAATGATAACGTAAATACTGTTTGTCAAATGACTTTTGAGCACTACTGTATCTCTGTTATTTTCAAAAGTTTACAATTATTGAATCGCAGCCAAACAGACGTAACACTAAGGACAACTTGTCTTACAATACATCGTCATAAATTTAAATTTTGATACGTTAAAACACTAGCGCTATCTGACGGCCGCTCTGCTAATTTCAGTGCCAACCATGTTTGATTGTCTTGCCTGCCGCAACAGCTGCCAATGAACGCGCCCATGAAACACACGCACGCTACTTCAGGCTCGTTTGACTGTCAATCGTTTGTTTTGAAGCAAGCGAAGCAGATTCGTAGAAAAGTGAAAATTAGTGGACGCTTGCTCCTCCGTTACATCCTCAGTCAATTCATGATATAACGGACTGGCAAGGAACTCGATGTCTTGGAATTCAAATTCCGTTTCGTGGGATGGTTCACCAGGAATCTCAGGAATAATGTGCGTAGCAGCAGGTTGCGACGCGATGGCATTGCCACGTAACCTAAACAATGATTCTATGTTTTGAAATTGGAAATATCTTCTCAACATCATGGGATCCCAGTAATGAACAGCAGTTCCTGCTAGAACCAAAGATGTGAGGAGAAATTGTCGATTGCTCCGATAGAGCTCGGCAGGGGCTATGAAATTGAATAGAAGTAGGGTACGGGACGGGTTTTAAGCAGTTTAGTCAGCACCTGAGACATTTGATGAAGCTGTATGTAATCTATAATTAGAACTGCCAATATTTATACATTAATCCCTCTGCTTACGTCTGGTCTATCGGAACATACCTTCAGCAACGAGCATTAGGCTCAGAAAATTTCATAGCCATGGAATAAAGTTCCCAATTGCAGGGACTTCTTAAACGCATGCGGATTGCTTTCCGATTAAAAAAATGTTTTCTTCAGCTCCTCAATCTGTACATAAACTAAAAAAATTGTATGAGTGCGATTCTGTGCATGTGTGCGAAGGCGAAATGAAATAGGCCAGTTGACGGTTTGCTGCAAACGACAATTTCCTCAACCCGCTGCTTCGTTTAACCCTACCGCTCTCGAAAACAATCAACCAAAACATGTCGATTGCTACGATCACAAACTCGTTTACTAGCAGGTTATGAGACAGACTTACACGACCAAACTTCTAGTTTGTCATTGATCTTTAGATTGGCAATGTGTATTTCTTATTTCATTTACTCTCACGCAAATGTTAGCCAAAGCGACTGTGACGACAAACGGGATGCTGTCGTGATTTCGCCAATCATCGTCACCGGCCGAATCCATGTTGGAAACCTTCCAATATCCGGAGCTCATCTTTTTACGCGCTTTCACCAGTACAATTTTCATAAGACTGATTTTTACGATCAATGCCTACTCTTTGTGATGCTCCTAGCAACGCAAAGTTTATAAAACCATGCAACGCAGGGGGAGAGGACACCAGAAAGGTCGTTCAAAGCTAATCAATTAGGGATGTTCACGAAAAGAGGTGAACAATTTAAACTTCTTAAAATATGAGAGTATTTCCTGGAGAGTAGCATTCTCTTTTCCTAGATTTTGCTATGGTATGATTGATTAAATTCATAGTGCATGCTATACTCTCTACATTCTCCTTCTTGCCTACACTAACTATTCATTTCATTGAATTTATTATAGAAATGGTAACGCATCCAATAATTAAATCAGGTTCGTGTAAAAGGAAAGTTGATTTACAATACAACATCAAGAGTACGAAACTGTCAAACGAAAGAAGAGACAAGAGAATAATAATATATCACGGGAGTGCATTGATTTATGGCTGGGTATCGTTTCGTCACGTTTGATAAAAATGGAACAATTGTGCTCTCTAGTACTTCGTTTTTGTTTGTTTTTTACTGCTGTTACTTGAAATCGCTATAAACGAACATGCCCTTGAACATCTCCGGCTCTCTTATGGTTCTTTGGGTTCACCTTCCTTGGCCATCCGATTGGCGATCTTGATCCTTCTCATTTGCTGCTTCCATCTCTGCACCCTGTAACCTAGAATTTTCAATTTTACTCGAATTATCGCCGGTTACGTTTGACGCCCGCATATTAAAACTTTCTTGGCTTTCTGTGATTCGCTTGAAGGATTTTCCACGGCCCTTCGGGAAGTTGTCGGCTAGAGAGGGATTTCGGAGGGTTTTTTTTGCTTCAACTTACTATGAACCGCTCAGTGAAACTAAACATTGTTCGTTATCAGCACACAGTGTTCGGTTATTCCAAGCTCTTTAAAGCACTCAGAGTCTCTTGTGAACGCAATTACAACTCAGAGCTGTTCGGAACCACCCTGAGCTCACAATATCTTAATGTAAAACTCATGAACAGCAACTTAGAACTGTGAAATTCAAATTGTTGAATTTAATTACCGTGACTGACGGCACACTACGAACGCGATTGACCAGCTGACAGCTTAATATCACTATTATGTAGAAAGAATTACATTACTAAGAGCAAATCAATGCTGTACATAGCCTTCCAGATCTCTTGATATGTAAAAGAGAAACCAAAACAGTGTCAGTTATCAGCCCAAAGACGAGTTTCTCCTACCTCTTAAGACCGCTTAGAGTCTCTGTAGACACAAGTACTTGATATCATTATTGAACAGCCACTCAGAGCTGTACAGAGCTACTCAGACCTCATTATCGCTTAGTATAAAATTCTTGAAAAGCAACTCAAAACTGTACAAATCCATTCAGAGCTTAGTCACAAAGAGCAACTCAGAGTTGTGTAGAGTTACCCAGAGCTTAGAAATGCTTCATGTAAACTACTCAGAGAAGCTAAACAATGTGAGTTATCAGCCCACAGCGTCAAGTTTCTCGAAGCTCTCAAGACTGCTCAAAGTCTATTCAAAACGCAAGTGCTTGATATCACTAGCAAACAGCCACTCAGAGTTGTACATAGCACTCAGAGCTCATTATTTCTTAATGTGAAACTGTTGAACAGCAACTCAGAGCTGTATAAAGCCACGCAGAGCTCATGATCTCGTAATGTAAAACTTTTGAACAGCAAATCAGAGTGTAAAGCTAACCACAAACCGCACATAGAAACTTAAACATAGTTAGTTATCAGTTTTTTTAAGGTCGTGAGACCACGCAGAGTCTTTTGTAAACACAAGTCTATGATAACACTATCAAACAGCCACTCAGAGCGACAATGCTCATTGTCGCTTCTAGTGTAAAATTATTGAACAGCAACTCAGAGCTGTGTAGAGCTACCTAGAGCTTATAAATGCTTCATGTGAACTGCTCAGAGAAACTAAACAATGTGAGTTATCAGCCCACAGCGTCAAGCTTCTCGAAGCTTCCAAGACTGCTCAAAGTATCTTAAAAACACAAGTGCTTGATATCATTATCGATCAGCCACTCATAGCTCATTATTTATTAATGTAAAACTATTGAACAGCAACTCATAGTTGTAAAAAGCCACTCAGAGCTCATGCTCTCGTTATGTAAAACTGTTGAGCAGCAATTATCTGTACACAACAGCTGTGTAAAGCGAACTACAAACCGCACAAAGAAACTTAGACATTGTGAGTTATCAGCCCACAGAGTAAAGTTTTTTTAAGCTCCTGCGACCACTCGGAGTTTCTTGTAAACACAACTCCATGATACCACTATTGAACAGCCACTCAAAGTTGTACAGAGTCTTTCAGGGTTCGTTGTCACTTCTAGTATAAAACTGTTGAATAGCAACTCAGAGCTGTACAAAGCCACTCAAAGCTCAGTCACAACACCAATTCAGAGCTATGTAGAGCTACCCAGAGCTTATAAATGCGTCATGTTAACTGCTTAGGGAAACTAACACTGTGAGTTATCAGGCCACAGCATTAAGTTTTCCAATTCCTCAGATCACTTAGAGTCTCTTGTTAACTCAAGTGCTTAATATCACTATCAAACAGCTACACGGAGCTGTAAAGAGCCACTCAGAGCTCATTATTTCTTAATGTGAAACTGATGAGCAGCAACTCAGAGCTGTACCATTCAGAGCTCAGTCACTAATCTAGTCTATTCTTGGTAACAAGTTTACTGTGGATTATCAGTCCACAGAAAGATAAGATGGTAATAAACCATCAATAATTTTTAAGATCATTTTTTTTTGCATGAAATAAATGTAATAATAATAAGTTGCTTAAATCGTGCCAAACTCAACCAAAAATCTTTAACTTACATTAAGAAAACATTTGAATAAACATAATTGTCGTACATTCGTCAAAAAAAACTGACTTCGACTAACTCGGAACAAAGGGTAGAACCTGTTAAACACCAGGGCACATAGCGTAGAGTCGAGCGGTACGACTCAATCTATGATGCTTGAGAAGTTCGGCACGTTCACGCTCAAGCCAGATTTGAGAGGTGTAACTGGATCTATAGAACTCCTACGGTTCTCGCTTTTAATACAGATGGAAAGGATCGGTGAGCCGAGCGGAACTAGCGACAGAAAGGGTTCAGGGCCTGTGGTGGTGCACAGCAAGCGACAAAGTTCTATAAATTCATGGACATTTCACATTTAAAAATAATTCAATCCAACTTACATAACAGCGCCGGGTTCCCCACCTCCTGCGCCATTGTCGTGATTTCGCCAATCATCGTCACCGGCCGAATCCATGTTGGAAACCTTCCAATATCCGGAGCTCATCTTTTTACGCGCTTTCACCAGTACAATTTTCACAAGACTGATTTTTACGATCAATGGCTACTCTTTTTTTTTTTTTTCCTTTGTGGTTGTCTTCACAGACGGCTAAGACCAACTTGGTCCATCTCGCCTCAGTTTTGTCAAAGTAGCAGTGTTGCCGATTAGCATAGTTTTGCTTATATTTGAATTTTGCAGAGTTTAATAAAGTTTGCGATTTGACACATGCTTGCTTCACATTTTTCTTTTAGAATGTCTTCGAGTGGCTTGCAATATTCCAACGCCGGGAAATTACAGCGATTACTGTTGTATTTGCAGCACATATACAATAAGTGATTAAGATCTTCCGTTTCTCCACAGTTATCACACTCGTCGTTTGTTTCCAGCTTCCATTTAACCTTTCTGTCTTTTCTTAACACATGTCCAGTCCTTATTCTGTTAAGCAATTTGATTTCGATTGATTTGATTGCCAGATTTTTGAACTATATTTTCTCTAGGGGTACTGCTTGAATTTTTGTATACCAAAGTCCTTTGTCCTGACTCATTTCTTCGTACATTCTTTCCCATTCCTCCTATGACTCTTTTCTTGCTAGCACCAGAGCATCATCTACAGTTAAACAGTTGAATATCGTTTGTTTCCCTTTTGTTTTTTTTTTTACTGCTTCTTCATCGGCGCGATTATTCCCTTCTATACCTGTGTGGCTTGGTATCCACTGGATCTTGAATGAGTTGCATTCTTGTTTTTGGAGTAGTTTGTATATGTTTCACGCCACGTAGTTATTACTCAACTCTTTCCTATTTTCCAAAACAGCGCACGCACTGGTCAGGATGACTGTTTTCTCATATTTTTCGTCTATTGCCCACTCAAGATCTGCTTCAATGGCCATAAGCTCCGCGTTTGTTATGGTGACATTTGTGTTGATTTTCTCTGCTCTATACTTTTTTCCATGCTCGTCATATACAGCTATCGCTGTACCGTCCTTATTCCTACTTCCATCAGTGAAGACTCGTTTGTATCCCTTATAATCCGTGTTAATCACCTGGTTATATTCTTTTATCCATACCTCTTTTGCGATGTTGGTCTTTTTGCCTTGATGTTTAAAGAGTTGTTTCTTGATTCTACCTTAGCCCAGTGGTTCTAGTGATTCGTGGCCTCAGCTGCCAAGCGATGGTACTATCCTTTGGATGTATTTGCATTACCACGTCAACATTTTTGTCCGCTATCTGCGTGATGTAGGAGCCGTTGTGCTGTTCGTTGGATATAGTTTTCTGCATGAAACCAACACATAGGCGTAGCCAGAGGGGGGCAGGGTGGGGCCGTTGCCCCCCCCCTAACTTTTGATTTTTATTTTAGATTTTTAATGTTTGGTTCAATTTTTTATTATTATTTTTAATGTTTGTGAGGTTGTTCTTTTACCTCAATGAAAAAGAGCGAAGTCGCCTCGAGTTTGTAATAAGTTGTAGCAAAAAAGCGCAAAAAGCGGACATCCATGAGATTTTTTTTTAAATAGTAAACCCAACCTAGCTAACCTAGCGTATCTAAAAAAATATCTCTCGTAATGTTAACTATGATTCAAGCATTGATTGGTTTTATCTCGCTAGCTGAAAGTGAAAAAAGCTAGGCTCAGTTCAATTTTCAGTTCTTGACAATCACAAAACGTAATATTTTAACCAATGTTATAGCTTTCGGAAGTCAAATAAAACCAGATTGAGAAACATAATTCATATATCATAGTTAGAAAGTGTTTCAACAGAAAATTTATATCTGAACTATTCATGATATGGACCAAACCGATCAATGTTACCCCGCTGATCAATAATATCTCGTTTTACGGTACTGTAGTTTCGTATTATTGAGAATATATGTTAATCATATCTTACAGTTTGATTGAGTATTTTGAAATATTGTTTCTGTATCCAAGAAATATTAATGGAGCACATGCTACGATATAATCCAGGTGAGACGAGACGAATCGTATCCGATTTTCAGACCAGTAATTTGATAAGCGTTTGAGAAAGCAAGACAGCATGCTAATCAGTGCGAGAAGTTGCAGTGGTCTTATCCTATTCAAATATTTTATCCCTTTCTATGAGCATGAGCAAGATAATGAGCATGATTGACCTCCCAAAGTTGCTGCCAGATCAGCTGTTATAACACAGAGAATCAACAGATGATGGTTGAGACTAGCATACATCCTCAATATGTAAAAACTGGTCATCCCAAACTAAGGCAATACTGCCGCCTGCTTCACCCGAATGCATGTCAAATAAGAAAAAGGTAGGAATGTGTCGACGTGATACTCGTTTTATTGGAAGCCGAGACCGCCTCTGCACTTTCACTGGGAGGTTGGATAACAGGATTGGGTGGCAGCAGGATTCTTTTTGGTAAACGATAAGCTGAATTCACGCGGCGTTTAGTGAAATATTTAAATATTAGTACCGATTTCTGATTTGAACCTATTTAAACTAACAGTGAGGATGCTATTAGGGCCACTCACAAAGTGTGGTGGTGGTTTTTCATTGGAAAAATAAAAAAATTCTATAATGCTGGAAATCCGATTTGAACCAATTTAAACCAATAGTAAGGATGGTATTGGAGCCACTCACAAAAAGGTATAGTGGCTTACTTTCTCCAAGTGACACAGCGAGTATGGAAAACCAATATTATGGATGAAAATTAATTGTGATCCTTACCACCGGTCCACCAGCCCGGCAAACCACCACATCTCACCATGAGGCATTTTTGTATTTTTTTTTTCTATGCTCACTCGATCACTCGCATCGCTGAATTATAGATTACCGAAACAATACGAAACGCGCCATGCCCGATAGCAAAATAGTGCGTAGTTAAGCATCGACACAACCTCTCATAGCCGATGCTCGAGGCATACTCTTTTTCATAAACTTTCAATTTTTACAACTGTATCAATTAAGTAGAGGCTTCTTAAGAACAATCTATGCTAATCCATTTAAATTTACGATTGAGGGATTTGGTAAAAATAAGAGTGCGTAGATGCATTTCGTGCCTTCTGGCAACTTTATGCTTCTATTGATGTCCAGGCTTAATTATCTCCAATCTGGTCAACCAATCCCAATATATTGTGATATAGTGGACGGATTATGATAATTTGAGATAACTCAATGTAGACGTCATCCAAATTTGGCAGATCGACAGGCAGTCCACCAGTGGAGACCCACCTGGTACCTCATAGCAAGATGCTTAGAGGCGGACCGGAAGATTCGAGAGCTCCCCCCCTACAAAGATTTTATCCGTTTCTATGGGAAAAACGCGCTGAATTCATGTGTGATGGTTCGGCGCGTGTTCATAAATAGAAAAATGTTTGTAACAAAACGGATCACCGGATAGAATACATACATAAGCACTCGGTTAGCACTCGGTTTTAAAACAATACTAAGTTGAATAGGTTCATTGGTAGGAAATTCATCAATCAAATACATACCACAACAAGTCGAGAACACTCGCATGAACCCAGAAAAAAGCTACTATTAAAGTCGATGTTCATTACTTCTCATTCTAAATTTGATTTCGGAAAAGTGCTCTGCTGGTGAATTGAGTGCACATTGTGTGAATTGCGCAATGATTTTTGTAAATTATTAGCAGTTCTTTGATTTATTGTTATCTAGTAGTACCATAAATGTAATTAAAAGAAACAAACGAACAAAACTAAATAAATGCCGCTACAATAAACACGAAGAGAAAATTATGCAAAATGATGGTTTTTCTCAAATTTGAACAACAATTTTAATAATATGATATGACGACACTATACCATCGACACTATACCGTTTCGACAGATCGTGCTTCACTTGGATCATATCAGATAAATCGGTTCAAATTTCAAAACTCAGATGCACCAGTGTATCTGAACTATTTCAAAAATATTGAGGAGTATCAGATAGAACGCATATGAATTCTTTTTCGTCATTGATGAATAAAACTTCCTAAATTATTTCTTATTACTCGTGTATTAAGAATACAAGTAGCAACAATTTATCTAAAAAGTCACAGCTTGCTTACAATCGCAACTTACGTTCGTTTGTAAAGTTATGCATAATTTCCCAGTTTACATAAAACAGAGAAAATAATTAAACTGAAGGTAAGTTAAGAGGACACAAACCATAAGCTATAAACCACCAAACTCAAAATGTATGTATGTTAAAAGCTAACCACTTATTATTTGAACAACCAATAAACAAAAATCTATTGAAACGGTGTGAGCACGGTGAGTAAAAAAACGATGTTTTTGCGGTGTTGCTTTGTCAGTATATGCACTGAAAATTTATTTTCGTGGATTAGCTTTCCCTTTTTTTCATAAACATGGATTTTGTTCATAGAATAAATTCCTAGTAATTTGTATGAAACATTCCTTATGCCTGTCATCTGGTGAAATGCTGCCATTCTACCTTTTTGTAAAATGCACGAAATGAATTTTGTGAAGACCAACCTATCACTGCTTTTCTTCAATCGTACTCATACATGTTGGTTTTGCTGCTTGGGTGGGCTGGAATCATTGATTTATCCCAAAATAAAAATTAAAGCGCTATCCAGAGTTATAAGTTCATACTCATTAATCAAGTAACTTCTAACGAGTCATCATGGCTTAGTGAGATCAACCACGGATTCAATAACAAGTCTTGCCAAAAATACAAGTTCGAACCTTATTTCATAAATATTAAAAAAAAATCTGAACAACTCCTCGTGGTTTGCGCTTTTTTTTTCAATTATATACTGAGTCGATATAGAAGTTCTGTCAGTCAATCATGTAACCATGCATTCTTATTTTGAATATTCGTAGCATTTTGTATTGTTTTCGTACAATGAACGAGTGTTCTTTCGGTGTCAACTAATGCTTCGTGCTTTTAACAGTTATGTAATAGCATTGTGGCATTGAATACGAAGGTAGTTTCTTGAAAAGTACAAATCATTTTCGGTGTAGAAAACAACGAATACATTTGTTAGTTCTACATTCGATTTCGTAATAAAAACGAAATTTAATTTTCAGTGTGGGCGAGCGGGTCGCGAGGAAAAGTACATTTTCAGTAAAAACTGTTAACAAACTCCGTGGTGGTCGTATACAAAAATCCAACATGACTGTAAATGAATATTTTGACTCATTACAATACCTGTTAGATTTCAGCAAGGTTCCTATTTAATTCGATTTTAAAACTTGGGGAAAATCTAGAGTTTTTAAAATCTTTTTTTTTTCATTCCAGATCAAGTCTAGAATAGTTTAATCTTGTTCCCAAAATCGGACGGGTATTGTAAAATACTTTTTGGGTGAGAGCAGAAAAGTTAATCCACCCGTCGTTCAGGTGGATTGTCACAAAGTGAGGGCTCGATTCCCGCTCCAGCCGACGGAACTCGATAATGTCCCTACTATATGGGTCCACCGGGCATTGTGTTGTCCGTTGTATAATGTAATGTGTTCAGTCTGTGCAGCAACTGGTTGAAGATGGTGTAATTCTCACCATCTCTCTCTCTCTCTCTCTCTCTCTCTCTCTCTCTCTCTCTCTCTCTCTCTCTCTCTCTCTCTCTCTCTCTCTCTCTCTCTCTCTCTCTCTCTCTCTCTCTCTCTCTCTCTCTCTCTCTCTCTCTCTCTCTCTCTCTCTCTTTCTCTCTCTAACTCTCTATCTCTTCTATCTCTCTCTCTCTCTCTCTGTCTCTAAAAAAAAACTAAGCTTGCCCCCCCCTATTCGAAATCCTGGCTACGCCTATGAACCAACAACCTGGTTTTGATGATACACACTCTTAATTATTTCTCGTTTGGCCAACCTCTCGCTTCTAACCTTCATTGGTACCTG
Source organism: Aedes koreicus (assembly GCA_024533555.2). Taxonomy (NCBI): domain Eukaryota; kingdom Metazoa; phylum Arthropoda; class Insecta; order Diptera; family Culicidae; genus Aedes; species Aedes koreicus. Next base: position 48,699 of record JAHHFK020005440.1, read on the forward strand.
TCCCGTTTCCGATAGCAAGACGTGGATTGGGGTAGACTTGAGGTACCCCATGGCTGTTGTCAGCATGTTGTTTTGAACCGTTTGAATTTTTTGAAGGTTCGTGTCTGCTGCGTTCCCGTATATCGATGCTCCGTACTCCAAACGACTTCTAATCAACGTGTTTCCGATCTTCACCAATGTATCAGGGTTGGATCCGCTATTTGTTCCTGCGAGTAGTTTTAGAAGTGGGAGCTTCTTGCTGGCCTTCTCTTTAACCGCCTCGATGTGTTTCCTATGTCGAAGTTCCCTGTCTAGGGTGAATCCCAAGTAGGTGTGTGTGTTAACTAGTTCAATTTTTGCTCCTTGTATCCTAATTTTGATATGTTCCGTATTCTTCCTTGTGAATGGTATGATTGCCGTTTTTGCTTGATTAATTTTCAGTCCTATCGCTTCCAGTTTACCGGTTACTGTTCTCAATGCCTTGTTCATGTTCTGTGCCGCCTCTTCCAACGATCTCCCCATTCACAATGAGTGAAAAGTCGTCCGCGAACTGCACAAGCTCGCAATCGTCGTCGTTTATCTCGTGTAAAGCCGTTGTATAGAGATTAAACAGAATAGGGGAAAGCGGGCACCCCTGAGCCAATCCGTCGTTCACTGTTTTCGGAATTTCTCCTTCCTCTGTCTTCAAAACGAGAACTTTATATTTCAGGTAACAATGCAGCCATGATATCAGTTTTGCCGGAACTCCTTGGTCCTTTAGAGTCACCAGAAGTTGGTTGATGTTCACGCAGTCAAACGCCTTGGATACATCAAGAAATGTAACCAAGCATTCCAGATTTTGTGTCTTTGATTCATGGATTGTGTTCACCACGTAGTTGACACAAGTTGTAGCAGAGCTGTTACTTCGGAAACCAAAGGATCTCGATGGGATTAGATCGCTCATTTCTGCAACTTGAGCAATTCTGTTTTTAACTACAGAATTAATCAGTTCCAGGTTCACATTCATTAGTGCTATCGGTCTTTTTGAGTTTGGCAACGTTTGATCTACTCCAGGTTTTGGTATTGGACGTATTTCGGTTCTTCTCCAGCTCTCCGGGATCTTTTCAGTCATGGATGCTTGACTCAACATTTCACTGACCTTTAATTGCATGTCCAGCGAAAGTGCTTTGAGGATGTAATACGACATTCCGTCCACTCCTGCTGCCGAGTGAAGTTTCCTTGTTCGGATACATTGCAAGACTTCATAATCCTTTAATGCTATTTCGAATCCTTCCAAATCCTTCCTTGTTGCTACCGATGGGCAGTATACTTCACTCGGCTCCTTGTGGGAAAAGTAGTCCATCGGCTCCTTTCTTTTCTCTCGAGTGAAGATTATGGTTTTCGTTTTCGCTCCTGTCAACGCGGTGTCGACTCCCTTTACGATGTTCCACAATTGCCTAACCGGGGTGCACCCATCGATTTTCGCCGTCAATTCCTTTACGTAAGTTCTTTTCGCTTTCCTGAACTCTTTCTTGAATTTTCCCCTCCTACGCTGCCACTCGATGAAGTTTGTCCTTGATTTGTCCCGATTGTACGCACGGAGAGCCTCTCTCTTATCGTTGTACAGTTCATTTATGTCCTTGTTCCACCATCTCTTCAAAAAGTTTTTCTTCTTGTTGCTGACGATATACGATGCTTGCTCCAGTACCTCATCGAACGAATAAAGTTCTTCTTTGGTATCCGCGGGGCGTATACTCTGTATATTATGTTGTATTACGTTAATTTTACTCGTCGCCATTTCTGTTTCCTTGAACTATTCTCGATTCTTCACTGGTTCTTAGCTGCCCGTTTGGTTGCCCTTCTCCATCAATAATTTCGTTGATTCTTCCAAATATGTGCATGACCATCTGATCCATGTCCAACGAATCGCCCCCGCGTACGCAGTTTGAAATTTCATCTCGCAATTCAATCAATGGTTTCAACCATATCTTGAGTCTCAGTTGTCTTATCAGGTCTTGTCGAATCTGCGCCACTATGGACTCCCCTACCGTCACGTTGAATGCGTGATCTACCGTTTCCTCAGTGTGTGTCACCCATGCCTCTCGCTTACGTTGGCCATCCAATCCTTGTGGCGGTGGACCCTTTCCCATAGATGTTTTCACACTCCTGGCGTAGCTGTCACCGTGTCTACCGACAACCGACTGTCTTGTTGATCTCCCACTGGCCTCAATATTGGACCCTGCTTCCAGTTCCGGGTACTCCTCATCCAAATCGAGTATCTCGTATCGGTTGGTCAGTTTTGGATACTGTGTCTCCACTTCTGCATAAGTTTTCCGCTGCTGCTTCATTGTGTTGATGATCTTTTCCCTCCTCTGCCGTTCCTCACAATACTTGCTGTCAGCTTCATGCTTCCTGCTACAGTTGGCACAGCGAGTCTTGTTCGGGCAATCCTCCTGGTCATGTACACCCGAGCACTTCTTGCATCTTGGTTTTGCCCTGCAGAACTTTATCTTGTGGCCGAACCTCCAACAACGCTGACACTGTTTTACAGGAAACACGCACAATTCGGTTTGGAAGGCGCATCCGTAGATTTTTAAATTTTCCCGAACTTTTTTACCCTTTACCGTCACCTTCAGATTGCTTGTGTTTACCAACTTGTCTCCATCCTTCCGTTTTATTCTCTCTACCTTCAGTACCGGAGCCTCCGTTTCAATGTTGTCCTTTATCTCCTCTTCCTTGAAGTCCGAAAGCACTCCCCCAACAAAGCATACTGTTTCTATCGTCGATGCCGGCATAAACAACTTCAGATTATGTTTGCCGAAGTCCACTCTTTCCAGCGAAGGGTATGCTTCCTTCGATTCCAGTACTAGCTTGTTCCGAAATCGTCCAAGCTTAGTGATCTCCATGCATTTTTCAAATTTGGCCTTCGCCAATATTTTTCCTATTGCTGCTGGGTGTAATGGAGTTTCCTTTTCAATGTCTTGCGGCTCCAGTATAGCTATATCTGACAGCATCCTTTGCACTTCATCTGGTTTCCCTCTGCCTCCCGTTTGTTTCGCTTTAGGCACTCCAGTCTGGACTGATTTTGCTTGCGGAATCCGACTTGTCGAACGCTGTGGACGATTCATTTCGTTTTCTTTCTCTTATCTGGTTCTATCAGTTCCTTATCTTTTATCACTTATTTCTTATAACTAGACTTTTCCTCTTGATTTATTTTTCTCTATTAATTATTATCAGTATTTTAGGTTATGTTATGTTTGATTGTGATTCTCTGCTCTATATTTCACTTTTACGTCTTCTAAACTAAAAACTGCACTATTTTCGGCGTTGATTGCGTTTACTCTACAATTCAGTCAATTTATTCTCAACTTTGCACAAGAAATTCCAATTTTATCCATAGTAAAGTAGATCCGCAGAAAAAATTTCCATCCGCTTCTCGTTCCGATCTTCTTTTTTTCCCCATGGCTACTCTTTGTGATACTCCTAGCAACGCAAAGTTTGTGAAACCACGCAACGCAGGGGGAGAGGACACCAGAAAGGTCGTTCAAATCTAATCAATTAGGGATGTTCATGAAAAGAGGTGAATTATATAAACTTTTTAAAATATGAGAGTATTTCCTGGAGAGAAGCAATCTCTTTTCCTAGATTTTGCTAAGGTATGATTGATTAAATTCATAGTGCATGCTATACTCTCTACAGATGCTTCGTTTAAAAACAAACAAATGCAAGAGACAGCAGGCTTCACGTTACATTACCGGTGCGCTATTTCCATGGTTAACAAAGAAGAGAGGAAACCTGGGCTCTCTCAAAAGCAACAGTGATGCCATAGCTGCAGCTCAACAGTGAAGCATTATTTATCGTTGGGTACTATTGGACAGCTCCAAAACATTTTTTTTATTGCAAATGATAGTGCCAGATGATGGACAATATAATCATATAATCATAAGCATATATCAACCTCCAATTCCTTTGTTTGTCTGATCTAAGAGTGTAATGTCATCACCCCCTCCCTTTCACTCTAGTAAATTCCCTGCCATTGTGTCCCAGTTATATTATCCTTTTGTTTCCGTGCTACTTGTAGGGGAGGATGGTACAAAACGCACCGTTTAAGCAACATCGTGAATTACTAGTGAATGGAAGCTGAAATTTAGAAACACGTTATTGGGTATGGCGCATTACTATGTTTTCGTTGTAGATCAAATGTAATTTAAATTCAAAACGATGATTTTTCGTGATTTTTTAAACCTTTTCCAATTTGATACCAAGACGACACCGGGGTAAAACGCCTGTTTCATTGCTCAATATGCACCCCAAAATTGGGGTAAGACGCACCACAGCACTGGTATATGATGCACCACAATATTGAGATAGCATGCACCGCTTGTAAAAGGTAAACACACGGCTATAATAAGTTACTCAGAGTTGTAAAGTGAGTAGGTTGCAACATCTCGCCACATCTTTTTAGCTCGAGCAACCAATGGGTATGGAATAAAGATAGCAAAACTTTGCGATATGTTGCCAACTCCTCATTATATACAGGCTAAAAAAAGTACCCAATAGAGCATTTAAGTGTGGGAACCCAACTTTGGGTATAATTATGTTTACCTACCATTGGGTTCAAATTACATACGTTTGGGTAGAATTTTACCATAAGTAAATTATTTATACTCAGCGGTAGATTAACATGATTATACCCAAAGTTGGTTTCCTACACTAAACTGCTCCACTGGGTACTTTTTTCTAAGCGTGTAGACGTATATAACGCCACGGTGCGTTCTGCCCCAGATTTAGTCTTGCATAGTTTTGTCTAAATATTCTGAAAATGTGTAGAATTATAGTGAAGTTTTGATACTATCATGAAGTTTTTATTGTCAGCGATACATGTGAAGTGAATTTATTACTAACCATGGATGTTAACGCATGGTAAAAGCTTATTTTAAGAACACTATTATTTACATGTGAAGTACAGTCATGAAGATTTATTCAATTTTGATCATGTGTTGGTGTATTTAGTGCCTTATTGTACTACAAAATTATGAGTTATGCTGTTTTATGTATACATTGATAAAGTATCATTCCATTAAAACTATAGTTTTGAAGAATTGAGCACATTTATTGAGTGGGTCGTTCTACCTCACCAGTGCATTTTGTACTGTTCTCCCCTACCTGCCCAGCAAGCTGTGGTCACCCATCTGCAGCTTAGTTCCAGTAAGGGACTACAGAGACCGAGGATTTGGAAGATGTCGCAACCATGAGCAGCAACAAATACCTGAAATAAGTTACCTGCCTTGCCCCTTCCAAAAAAATATGGTGCCCTTTTACCCGGGGGGGGCCCAGGTGTTGGCCGCCCCCTTTTTAAAAAATTAAAAAATTATATTTTTTAAAAAAAAATATTGTATATCGGGTCCGTGGTGTGTTACACACGCGCGTGCCTAAAAAAAAAAAAAAAAAAAAAAAAAAAAAAAAAACAACAACCCGCATGGAGGGAAAGAAAAAAAAAAAAAAAATTATTTTATTTTAATTTAATATAAAATTTATTTTAATTTTTTCATCATCATCTTGTGGCAACAAGCTAGTTGTGGGAGAGAACTGATGAAGACATGCTCTCCGGTACACGCGATTAAATGCAAAATACACAAAGGCAACATTTGAGCGAAGTTCTTCAGCAGGTCAGAAACTGATGGTTTCTAGATGATGTATTTTAAACCTTCAAAATGACAAGTAATAAATTGGTAATCAATCATAATTCATACATCAAATCATTGGCCCAATAGATAAAGTTAATGATCGTATCATTAAAAATGAAATAATTTGGAAAATGTAGGAGTTATAGACCTATTTCCTAACAACTGATTAAAATAGTGACCCCTGATTAAGCCGTTCCCTATCCTAGTTTGAAATTGAGTTTGAAATAAGAAGTTGTGTTTTCAAAACCTCTAATTGGAAATTGATTCCCATCACATGTGGTCCTTAGGTAGTGTAAAAACAGACATTTCACATCGCTAGAACCATGCTGTGCCATTGGCGGTGTTTGAGCACGATCAAATGCATACATTTTTGCCAGTCAAGGTGCCTTGACCTACCCCGCAGTGGGATGTTTTGCTTCGAAATACTGCCAAAACAAAGCCCTACGCTCAATTTCAAAATACTTCTATTCTATTTCATAACCTGCCGAGCTCTATCGGACCTATCGACACTTTCTCTTCACATCTTTGGTTCTAGCAGAAACTGCTGTTCACTACTGGGATCCCATGATGTTGAGAAGATATTTCCAATTTCAAAACATTATAATTTAAATTTGGCGCACTGTACGCAATAAAAACATAATTAATTAGTAAATGATTCTATGTTCATAATAGCTACCAACTAAATTACTTTTTTGCTTACCCTTAACAGTTTTTATAAGCTGTGGAGTTGCAATGGTCGGAGCATAATGGGTGATACGGTCAAAATTTGGTCAAGGGAAAACGCGTGTAAATCGGTGAAATCGTTTATTTAAAAAATCAAATTAAATTTCTTTTTCAAGTTCAATTAGTATAAAATTCAGGAAAAATATTCAGTTAGGCTTCCGCTTTTCCAAATCCGAATTGCCGGGCCTTACGCTTGACCCCTGCCATCAGATTTTGTACAGCCACCTTGTCCACCTTCTTCGCCGCAGAAAGCTAGTTTGCCTTGAACTGCTGCTCGTCCTTAGCAGTTTTTTTGGTCTTCTTTAGGTTCCGCTTGACAATAGCCCAGTATTTCTCAATTGGGCGGAGCTCTGGCGTGTTGGGAGGGTTCTTGTCCTTGGGAACCACCTGCACGTTGTTGGCGGCGTACCACTCCATGGCCTTTTTACCGTAATGGCAAGATGCCAAATCCGGCCAAAGCAGTACGGAACAACCGTGTTTCTTCAGGAAAGGCAGCAGACGTTTATTCAAACACTCTTTCACGTAAATTTCTTGGTTGACAGTCCCGGAAGCTATGAAAATGCTGCTTTTCAAGCCACAGGTACAGATGGCTTGCCAAACCAGATATTTCTTTGCGAACTTTGACAGTTTCGTGTGCTTGAAAATATCTGCTACCTTTCCCCTTCCTTTTGCCGTATAAAACTCCTGTCCCGGAAGCTGCTTGTAGTCGGCTTTGACGTAGGTTTCGTCGTCCATTACCACGCAGTCAAACTTCGTCAGCATCGTCGTGTACAGCCTCCGGGATCGCGCTTTGGCCGTCGTATTTTGTTTATCATCGCGATTTGGAGTCACTACCTTCTTGTAAGTCGATAGTCCGGCTCGTTTTTTGGCTCGATGCACGGTTGTAGACGATACACCCAGCTTATTTGCGGCATCTCGGAGAGATAGGTTAGGGTTTCGCTTGAAACTACCGGCAACTCTCTTTGTCGTCTCAGCGGCTTCCGGTTTTCGATTTCCCCCCGATCCAGACTTCCTGGCTGTCGACAAACGTTCCCCAAACACTTTAATTACATTTGTAACGGTTGATTTGGCAACTTTTAGCGATTTTGCCAACTTTGCGTGCGAGTAGCTCGGATTTTCGCGATGCGCGAGCAAAATTTTGATACGCTGCTCTTCTTGCTTGGACGGCATTTTGACAACTGAAGAGTGAATTCCAAAATCAAAATAGGAGCAACATTTTACACACACACACCTTCAAAATGAGGGGTGTTCAGGTTTTTTAAATGCAAAATTGAAAGAAATACGTCAAGTTGATATTAACCAAATTTTGACCGTATCGCCCTTTAGTTTCCGCTTTTCGACCGCCTTTTGTACCGCAAGCTCCCTTGACTGGCAAAATTTCACCCAATGCGCGCATCTACTTGATATTAAAATTACATTCTATGTAATAGTAATATTAATCTCAATAAATTTCATACCTTCCAACGTCACGGGGAAAACTAAAGAAGCATTTTCCGCAGTTTTTACCTTCCCGATTAGAGCAAAATAAAAATTCACATTTGCGTCCAATGTTTTGACGAAAAACAAAAACAAACCATTTCCGAACACACTCACACTTGCAAATGATACTAGTGCAAGAAAATCTCTCAGCAGGAATATGTCATAATTGTCGATGCGAGCGCTGTGAGTGGTGGCTTGGTCAACTATTTGTATTCAAATTATTCGTTTTTTTAGGTGGACGATGGGGATCAATTAGAGTGTTACGTCTGTTTGTCTGTGGTTGAATGATAATTTTTGATAATTGAAAAATTCTACAACCAAAAATAATTGAATTATTCGAGTTGGAAGTGTTCCTTGACGGTTGCTATTTGTTATATTTTCATCTGACACCCTACCTATTCAGTAAGATGTAGTCTACGCCCAAAAAAAATCGAACCCCTACTTGCTGACGAGAAACCATTTCAAATCAACTGAATGACTAGAATTGGGACCTTTTATCTGTTTTCCCTCCATTGTTACAATCTTTTCCAAGCAGGCAAAAAAAAAAACTCTCCTAAAAGAACGAGCCCAAGCCTACGAAGCGGTAAAACTCCCTGAAATAAATGGAAGGAAAATTGAAAACTACTCCCCAAACGAGCACAATTCATCCGAAAACAAATGAGGGTTGCGATAAGCGTTTTCCATCAACACTTGTCCTTATTTCATTCTTCTGTGTTGTCTGCCTCTTTTCGGTGAGTAACAAAAGTCACTCATCTCTGGGTCGTTTCATTCAATAACATGTCGGTCACCGTACCTCTGTGCAATATCCCGAATGACAGAAAAAAAAAAAAATAGAAAAGAAATGCTGCTTATTGAATACCAAAAATAAACCGTATGTCTCGAAAATTGAAAACTAGCAAACCTAAGGAAGACCTGGCTGATTGTTGTCTGGATCGAGAGGCCTCTTTATATAAAATTCCAAACATCCAACGAGCAGTCTGGGGTGGAAGCTGTGGCCGTTTTACCATTTACCAGTATCTTATGTGAGAGTTAGCTTATATTGATTCGGAATGGAAAAAGGCAAAACTTAGGTCGAAGTGGAATCGTTTTACAAATGGCTTCATTTTCCGGTGATTTCACCTGGAAGCTATTTTGCTGCCAGCGACGATTGAAAGTCAGTTCTTTTGGGCGGTGGTTTTGGCTTTTAGTCGAACGGGAAAAATGTTTGGTTTCTCCATTTAATTATGTTCCTAAGGAGTTTGAATTTTCTTAAAATCAAGGAAATTTAAAGAAATCATAAACTCCAATCATTGGTCGATTCCAACGCCGAAAAATTTCAAAAAAATTCCATTACACAGCAATATCCTCAAAGCCGCCGTCAAACGAAGAAATTTGCATAATTTCGTTACCAAAACGTCAATCAACAAAGGCCTAACGCAGATAAGATAATCGTCTTCCGAAACGCCTAAGCTCATCGGAAGCGAATCATCCGATAATCTGGCCCGAAAAACCGAAATTGAAATTTTTCCGAACCATTTAAATGCCAATTTGGCGCATCAGACGACGTGCACGCCGGGACCCCGTTGGTTGGTCCGTGTTGTCTTCAGCGCTCAAATCCAGCTCCTAGATGATAACGAAAAGCAACAGCCCAATCATTTAAAGCTACTTTCCACAGTTGCCTTCGCTTTGATCAGCAGCGATACGTGCGTCGTTGAGATTTCGATTCAATTTTTTGTTTGCCTCCTTCGTGTTGTTGCCGGTGGGAATTCTATTCTTATCAGCTGCCACCTTGGCCACTTGGTCGGCGGGTGGCCATCGGGAAGTGGCAGGTACTGCTGATCTTGGGTGGCTTATTTTCTCCGTCACTTGTCGGAAAAACCCCCTCCGATCCACTCTGCCAGTTCATGGAAAATTCTGCAGAAATAAGCAAGTGTAGCTGCGAGGAAAGTCACTAGGGATTAAACTGTGAGCCATCGGGGGACCTAGGCACTGGCCTGTGTGGTTGAGTTACTCCTCGAGCAGCAGGTTTTAAAGCGAAAAATGCCAGCGGAAAATCTCTTTTCACAAGCCAGGCAGTGGTAACACGGTGAGTGTAGTGTGGCTGATACTTTCAAGAAGGACGACGACGACGATGATGATGATGACGATGAGTATAGAGTCGAGTAGCTAGAAAAGTGGCTTTCTCACGCTCATCAGAAGACGAACGTGCCTTATCGGTCGGTCTTGGTAATCGCTCTTTGGCTCTTTGGCCCATCAGTGTGAGCCATTTCTCGCTCGACTCGGTATTAGCCATAGAGCTGTTAGTTTGGTTTTTCTTACCTGTTTTCTTAAGGATTTTCCCTCTTGGCCAAGAGAAGCTTAATGGATATTCATTTTTACTGGGCTGTTATTGGTTTCATGAAACGGGGGAGTGGGAGTGGAATAATGTATCTAGTGGATTATCGAGACTGGCGATTATTGAAGGTTGTGCAGATCTAAATTTTTCTTTTGAGTATTTTGATGATCAATGCGGGCGAATACTTGAAACAAATAGGGATTAGGGTAACGGGATGAAATGTCCTTGATTCTACATATGTACAAAATCTGTCATAAATTCAGCGATAATCGACCAAATCATGTTGGCATCATGATGATCCATTTATTCTGAAGCATTTGAAAGCTAAGCCAAATACATCATCTTCACCATTTTCAAATGTCCTAAATTTGGCTGAATCGAGCCGATATGCGTACTTTTGAAAAGATATACAGAATCATTATAAATGATCTGTTCTCATTTAACACATCGGCTGAAAAACTCCCGGTCTAACGATGGAAACAATTTTTGTTTCGTAAAATTTGACTTTATTCCTCAACATTGTTTCCTTCAGGAGCGATACACTCACTCTAGCGTTTCTCTTACATTTCTATTCCTTTCTTGTAGAACGATTAATTTTTGGCCTCAAATTAGGCATTTGTTTCGTCGATTACCTCTTGATTCGAGCGATATCTCTTTCCAGCGAGCATGTTTTTAGGTCTGCGAACAGGTAATAAAGGGCGATACGGTCAAAATTTGGTCAATATCAACTTGACGTATTTCTTTCAATTTTGCATTTAAAAAACCTGAACACCCCTCATTTTGAAGGTGTGTGTGTGTAGAATGTTGCTCCTATTTTGATTTTGGAATTCACTCTTCAGTTGTCAAAATGCCGTCCAAGCAAGAAGAGCAGCGTATCAAAATTTTGCTCGCGCATCGCGAAAATCCGAGCTACTCGCACGCAAAGTTGGCAAAATCGCTAAAAGTTGCCAAATCAACCGTTACAAATGTAATTAAAGTGTTTGGGGAACGTTTGTCGACAGCCAGGAAGTCTGGATCGGGGGGGAAATCGAAAACCGGAAGCCGCTGAGACGACAAAGAGAGTTGCCGGTAGTTTCAAGCGAAACCCTAACCTATCTCTCCGAGATGCCGCAAATAAGCTGGGTGTATCGTCTACAACCGTGCATCGAGCCAAAAAACGAGCCGGACTATCGACTTACAAGAAGGTAGTGACTCCAAATCGCGATGATAAACAAAATACGACGGCCAAAGCGCGATCCCGGAGGCTGAACACGACGATGCTGACGAAGTTTGACTGCGTGGTAATAGACGACGAAACCTACGTCAAAGCCGACTACAAGCAGCTTCCGGGACAGGAGTTTTATACGGCAAAAGGAAGGGGAAAGGTAGCAGATATTTTCAAGCACACGAAACTGTCAAAGTTCGCAAAGAAATATCTGGTTTGGCAAGCCATCTGTACCTGTGGCTTGAAAAGCAGCATTTTCATAGCTTCCGGGACTGTCAACTAAGAAATTTACGTGAAAGAGTGTTTGAATAAACGTCTGCTGCCTTTCCTGAAGAAACACGGTTGTTCCGTACTGTTTTGGCCGGATTTGGCATCTTGCCATTACGGTAAAAAGGCCATGGAGTGGTACGCCGCCAACAACGTGCAGGTGGTTCCCAAGGACAAGAACCCTCCCAACACGCCAGAGCTCCGCCCAATTGAGAAATACTGGGCTATTGTCAAGCGGAACCTAAAGAAGACCAAAAAAACTGCTAAGGACGAGCAGCAGTTCAAGGCAAACTGGCTTTCTGCGGCGAAGAAGGTGGACAAGGTGGCTGTACAAAATCTGATGGCAGGGGTCAAGCGTAAGGCCCGGCAATTCGGATTTGGAAAAGCGGAAGCCTAACTGAATATTTTTCCTGAATTTTATACTAATTGAACTTGAAAAAGAAATTTAATTTGATTTTTAAATAAACGATTTCACCGATTTACACGCGTTTTCCCTTGACCAAATTTTGACCGTATCACCCTTTAGTCGTTTGGGGGCCAAATCTGGCGAATACGGTGGGTACGGAAGCAACTCGAAACGAAATTCGTGCAATATAGAAATGATAGCCTTCGACTTGTGACACGGTGCGTTTTATTGATGAAGAAGCACTGTTTACTTCTGCACATGGAGACAATTTGTTGAGATTTCTTTATTCAATCGAACCAGTTGGCCCATGTAGCGATCGCTCTTGATGGTCTGGACTTTTTCAAGGTAGTCGATGAACAAAAATCTATGCGTATTTCAAAAAACGAACGACATAACTTTTCTCACTGATTGTTGCGATTTTGGCCGCTTTGTAGTATATTAGCTATTACAATAACTCACTAATGCAACAATCATCCATAAGCCCGTAATGATCAAAAAAAAAAAAAAAAAAAAAAAAAAAAAAAAAACTCGTTGGGAGGCCAAAAAGGGGCGCAAGAGGAAAAAACAACAAAAAATTTTTTTTTCTTTATAACAAAAAACACACCGCGTTCCTTTTCTCTGTGACTAAAATAAAAAAATAAACACTCTATTTTTTTTTTTAGAGAGGGAGAGGGAGAATTTCTTTTGTGTAGTATAAAAATCAAAAAAGAAAAGAAAAAGTGAAGAAAAAAAAACAAAACGGACCCGGGTGTCGGCTCTGTGCGTGGTGGGGTGTTGGGGTATTGAATGTATTTTTTTTTTTCTATTCCGTGTCGGGTATTTTCGTCACTGCGACCAATTTTTAGATCTATTGTGACATATCCCCTTTTTGTTGTTGCTTTAGTTATTTTCAGCATGACGCATCACTATTGATAGAAGTGATCGTCAAAGTCTGACCTAAAGCATTGTCCCAGGACGGTATAACGCTCCGAATAAAGTGTACTACCGTACTGGGGTTTGTTCTCCAAATCTCAAGGGGTTCTAGTAGCCCTTTGTTAAAGAACTTCAGCCTATTATTGAAAATTGCCGGGCAGTGGCATAACAAGTGTTCCGAGTCTTCTCTATCCATGTTACAGAATCGACATGAATCATCTTGAAGTTTTCCTATCAGCTTCAAGTGATAACGGCTCGGACAGTGACCGGTTATAAGGCCTGTATATATTGTTAGATCTTTTTTGGTAAGATCTAGTAACTTGCGAGTCATTGAAATGTTTGGAGTAATGAACCGCTTTGATTGCCTAGCTTTGAAAGTGTTGTTCCAGTTTGTCTCCACTTTCAAGCATTCCCAGGCTTTCATCTCCATTCTAAGAGAAGAAGCAGATACACCACAAAAGGGTTCAGGTCCTACAAACTGATGAGACGATCCGAGTCTTGCTAGTTCATCGGCTTTCTCGTTTCCATCAATTCCAGAATGACCAGGAACCCAGTACAAATTGACTTGATTACGACAAGACAATTTCCGAAGTGATTGAACACATTCCCAAACATGTTTGGACGTGCATATTGCTGACTTTAAAGCATTCAGAGCTGCTTGACTATCCGAAAAAATGCATACATTTGAATATCTATAGTTTCTGCGTAAGCATATAGCAGAACATTCCAGAATTGCTTGAATTTCAGCTTGGAATACAGTTGGCCACTTTCCCATTGGGATTGAAAGGTTAATCCCTGGGCCAGTTACCCCAGCTCCCACTTGATTGTTCATTTTCGAACCGTCTGTATAGAAAACAATCGATCCTTGGCGGAGGTTTGGGCCACCTCTTGCCCACGAATCACGCCCAGGATCAATAACTTGATATGAACAATCAAAGTTGTATTTTTTCCCATCCAATCTTCGTTGTTCATAACTAAAGGATTAAATTTTACAATTTTTAGAATGCTAAGATGTCCTATTAGATCACCTTTTAAAAGGTTCGCAAACCTTCTGATCCTTAGAGCGCTCTTTTCAGCTTCTAACTGTATGAATTGATGCAATGGCAACATAAAAAGTAGTGCATCCAGTGCCTTCGTTGGTGTACTTCTCATTGCACCGCTAATTGAACAAGTTGCTAGTCTTTGAAGTTTTTCTAACCTTCTTTGTGCAACAGTTTCTTTTGTTTTTGGCCACCAGACCAATGAAGCATAGGTATTCTTGGGTCTCACAATTGCCGAATAAATCCAATGGATCATTTTTGGCCTTGGTCCCCATTGTTTGGAGGGACGAAAAACCTGGGGGGCTTCTTTGTTCCTCCGTTCTTTACCGTCCGAAAAAAGCTCTTGTGCGCGGGGTCTATATTTTTTGAAAATATTATTAGTTAAATGAATAAGTTAATTATATGGATAATGGTAGAGAGAAAAAGATAATTTTTTTTTATTTTTATGTTTGTTTTACCTGCAGCCGCAGTTTTTTTTTGTTTTTCTTTTTTTTTCTTTAACCCTTCGTGCCGTGGGGGGTTGGGGTGCGGCTGCAAACAGACGTCAACAGCAACGCACGGTGGGTTGAATTCGTGTTTTACGCAACCGTTGATTAACGACCCAACCAGATGTGTTTAGTACAAATTTGCGACAAAACTAAACAAGATAGAAAGTTGGTGTCAAAAAAGAGAGTTGTAGAACGGTTTGAGAGGCATCTTTTGGTTAGACAAAACAATAAATTTTATTACGTATTTTTTGAAATAATAAGGGAAAATCCGTAGAAAAACAAAAAGTTTTAGATTCGTTTATCCCTGAAATGTGTCTAAATGCAACTTACTGAAAGTAAAAAGGACGCTATTAAATTGGAAATTTACCAAACTATCCGATGAAAGTTACAGTTTTGTGTTTGATGGCATAGTTTTAGAGTTAGAGCCAATTTCTGGCAAGCATAGACCAAAACAGAAAAAGTTTAATAACTCAGTGATTTTTGAGATTTGATCATATGCGTATTATATTTTCTTCAAATATAATCTTCTATCGCCCCTTAAAATATTTGCACCAAGGAACCGAACACCCTGTATACCGTCCTTCAACCGTACGTACAAGCACGGATCTGCATTTGAGGGTTTGAATCCGATTCGGCGAAAAACGGTATCAGTTTTCTTGTTCCACATCCTCGCCGATTGCTTGAGTCAGTAAAGGCTTTTCTTCAGGCAGCAAACTTTTCCTGAACTTGTTTCAAAGCCAGGGGACTCCTTCATATAAATTGTCTCATCCAGTTCGCCGTAGTTATGCTGTCCTTACGTCCACGTGTTTCACTAGTAAGTTCCGCCTCCCAGCAACAGCCAACAGTGTTCTCAGGGTTACCTGCTTCGCGACGGGGGCGAATACTTCGTCGTAGTCACATCCGTACTTCTGGGTGTAGCCTTGCGCTACCAGGCGCGCTTTGTAGCGCACCATTTCACCTTGGTCATTCTCCTTCCGCTTAAAAATCTACTTACATCCTACAGGGCGCTTACCAGCAGGTAGGTCCTCCATGACCCACGTTTTATTGCTTCTCAGAGAGTTCATTTCCTCTTCCATGGCAGCTTTCCGCTCTTTCCAGTGTGCACTGTTCTTAGCTTCCGCAACGGTTCGAGGATCTCCCGACTGCGCCGCAAGAGTTGTTCAAGGATAACGTGGAGGGGGGACCCCCTTGTTGTTCCTCAATGACCGTCTCACATCTCTTGAATCATTAATTGTTTCGTCCTGTTCCACAGAATCTCCAGAATCTTCTGCGAAACTTTCATCATCCGTCATAATGGTGTTGTTTCCACTCACCATATCGAAAAATTCTTCATTCGCATCCGAAATAACGCTTTGATTTTCTTCTTTGATATCGTTGGCAGGATCACAGACCTTTCGTGTAGGAATTTGATTCTCTAGGAACTCGTACTCAACGATCGCTTCATCTTCATCAACGCATACCGTGACATCTGGAACGAATCGTACATCTCGATTTACTACAAGCTTGTGTGTCTTTGCATCAATCAGCTGGTATCCTTTGAGGCTAACCGAGTATCCAACCAAGATCATCTTCACGGCTTTGGGGTCCAGCTTCGTTCTTCTCTCTTTAGGAATATGGTTGTAGGCAGGGGTCCCGAAAACTTCTAGATTTGAAACATCTTTTCGTACCACAATTCATATGGCGTCTGATTCACAGCAGCCGTCAGAAGTAGATTCTGCAAATAGTTCGCCGTATTCACGGTCTCCGCCCAGAACTTGTGCGGTAGCTTCGCATCCAGCACCATACACCGCGCCATCTCGACCAACGATCGATTTTTTCGTACAGCAACTCCGTTCAGCTGGGGGGTGTACGTCGTCGTAAATTGTTGCTGTATTCCTACTGCTTTGCAAAACATGTCCATTTCGTGGCTCTTGAATTCTCCTCCTTGATCCGATCTCAGAATTTTCGGTTTCCTTCCAAAACGATTCTCCGTTGCGCGAACGAATTGCTTGAAACAGCTGACCACCTCTGACTTCTGCTTCAGGAAAAATACCGTCGTGAATCTGCTGAAATCATCAATCAGCGTCAGGAAATATCTGCATCCACCAGGAGTTTGAGTATTCATCGGGCCGCATACATCGCTTTGGATCAGATCCAGCGTTGCCTTCGACCTCCGTTTTGCCTTGTTGGGAAACGGCAATCTCGACATCTTCCCTTCAATACAGCATTCACACGTACCGGTGGCTAGTTTTAACCTTTTCAGCTTGAGGATTGCTTCGTTGTTTCGATGTCCCAACTTCCGGTGCCAACCATGCAAACAATTCAGTTGGTGGCACACATTCATCGCTTTTGCTTCTTTGTGGACATTGTTCACCATTTCGCGCGGTCACTGTTGCCGCAATCAATCCGCCTTTCTCGATGATGCACTCGTTGTTTTCGAAAACCACCTTACCTCTTTTGCTTGTAAGTTTCAAAACTGACATCAAATTGATTTCGAGATCGGGCATAAATAGGGTTTCGCTTAGCTTCAGGGTCTTCTTGTCGCCTTTGGAATCCACCGTCTCCAGTAGGCACGTTCCAACACCTTTCGATTGTATCTGCTTCCCATCGGCCAACGTGACTTCTACGACAACGCTTGAATCAATGTTCAGGGACTTGGATTCTTCACTGCACATATGGCACGATGCACCAGAATCGATGATCCACTGCGATGGTCCATGTTCGTTCTTCAGCGCTTGTGATCTTGACGAAAATACAAATTCACCGCAACTTTCGCTTTTTGACGCTTCTTTGCTTCGAAAAAGTTTTCACCGGCTCTTCTGGTTTCTGCTGTTGCATCTCTTTGTCGGCAGTCTTTGCGCTTCTCACAGAAATGGCACAGAACTGCCTTCTTCTTGAACTCCGTTCTCAACGCTGATTCCACTCCTCCTGAGCTTCTGCGCCGAGCAACTTCATCTACCAGCTTACCTCGCACGAACCTCCTTCCAAAGCAGTGACCAGAGTAGAAAACGAATCCGGTAGACTGCTGGGCACGATGTTCACCTTCAAATCCATGTCGAGCTCTTGACCAGCGATCGCGAGTTTCTCGAAATGATCTTCCATCAGGCTCACGTACGCTCCAACATCTTCACCGTCAACATATTCCATCCGCATCACCTTCCTGAGGATTGTCGTCTTGCTGGTTCGTCCTTGCTTCTCGTGAGCACCACGGATTGATTCCCAAGCTTGTTTTGCGGTCGTAACCTCTTGAGGGTACAAGGAAACACGTCTTCTTAGGTTTAACAAGGAATGTCTCTGTTTATCTTTTCTAACAAATACTTTGAATATCATGGCTTGCACCTTCTGTTGCTATCTCTTCAAAATTTACCGAACGCACAGTATAATCCTAGCACAGACTTCATGTAAGGAACGTCTCCTAGGCAGCCGTGAATGATATATAAAGGGTACACCTTCGCATTTTAAGCTAGTTATTTGGCGGTCATGGAGCTGTGCAGAGCAAGATCTGCTGTAGGAACGCTTTTGGCGGTAGCAAGCACCCTGGAGGGTACACTGGCGAGCAGTTTTCCAAAAATAAATATATATCATATCTCACTTAATATCGACTGTTCCAAAATCATTGCGAGCAGATTGGATCGAGAGCTAGGTGCAGGTAAGTGAAAGATGCATAGGAATTTTGACTAAAGAGTGTCTCACATCAAATTGCATCACAAAAAAAAAGCTATCGAAAATTACCCATTGGGTATTTTCTCTTGAAAATTTGGGTGAGACGTAGTTTCAAGTGTTCTTTTAAATTGTATTTTTTATCGCTGCCAGTATTTTGAAAATTGGAAAAAAATTGCGTCACCCGAAAAGCAACGTTGCGAATTGATTTTGCGCAAACACCCGGAAAATCCTCAACTCTCTCATCGGGACATCGGAAAACAACTCGGTCAACAGTCAACTGTCAACGGTGAGTCATGTGATTAAACGTTACTACGAAACTGTGAGCATCGAATTGTTGAATCTGTTCAAGTCTTTCGTTCAGAGAACCAAGGACCGGGAGGGACTGCATATGTACAAGGTGCAGAAGGCTCCAAATCGTGACGAATGGCAAAATACGGTGGGTCACGGGCCTGGAAACTGTACACCCATATGCTGACGAAGCCTCATTGTCTCGTCATGGTTCATAGGTTAAATGGGAGCAAAAGCAGACAATCAATCAGGCTCCGGATCAACAATCAAATTACAGACGACCCTCCACTATTTTCGAGCACCTTGCTGACCATTTCTCCAAATCCTCATCTTCCTCGAATTATTCTGACCATTTTCTTTTGCAAAAATCCTTTCAAGAAGCATCCCCTCCCTGTGTTGATACTGTCACGGATCTAGAGTTTAACCTTTATTCTTCATTTGATGAGTTAGAGTGGGCTCTGCTCAAAGTACATGGTTCATCTGCAGGCCCAGACGACGTTGGTTACGCTCTTCTCAGAAATCTTCCCCTCATAGGAAAAACCACTCTTCTATCTCTGTTCAATAACATTTGGAATAATGGCGAAATACCTGAATCCTGGAAGGAAGGTTTGATCATTCCGCTGCCCAAGCCCGACAAAGATAGAAGTAGTGCCGACAGTTTCCGGCCCATCACCCTTCTTAACTGTATACGTAAGGTTCTTGAGAGGATGGTCAACCGACGACTCGTGACTCTAATGGAATCTCAGATGGAATCGACAGTTTGCTTTCCGCCCGCATAGATCCACCGACGATTACCTCACTGAGCTTGACGATATCCTTGACTCTCACCTGGAAAGGGGAATGCATGGTGACGCTGTATCTCTCGATCTGTCTAAAGCTTACGACCGTGCGTGGCGATTTTCCATACTCAAGTCTCTTGAGGAATGGGGAATCAAAGGTCGCATGGGTTGTTATGTACAAAGCTTTCTGACAGACCGGAGATTCAGGGTCAACATTGGCAATAACCGATCTGAGTTGAGATGTCAGGAAAATGGTATACCTCAAGGCTCAGTGATAGCCCCCACCCTGTTCCTGATTTGCATGCAATCTATATTCAAAAATATCCTTCCTAGAACGCTTGAATTTTAATCTGAGTGACAAACTGGAGGAAGTATGGTCTCCACGATGCGAGGAAAATCTAATCGGTTTCTTGAAGGAAACAAGACTTTTTGACCAAATCTGAGAACCTATGGTATGGGACGAATGACCAACAGGTTAAAGTTAAGTAAAGGTTAAAAACACAAAAAAATGTAGCTTGTCGAAACTTCCGGTCCGCCTCTAAGTATATTGCTATCAGGTACCAGGTGGTTATCCACCGATTGCCTGTCGATCTCCCAAATTTGGAAGACGTCTGATAAAGGGTGTCCACGATGAAATTGCCACACTATGAAATTGCTCTAACTTTTTAACCGTTGGGTAGAATTTAATTAAAATTTGGGTGGATTTAGTTCATAGTGCATTAGTTACATCCTGCAAGTTTTAAAGTCCTGTGATCAAAACTCGCGGAAATGGAGTCGAAAGAACAGCTCGTGCGTGATAAAATATTGCGCATTCATCACGAGAACAAGGATCTCTCGCATCGTTCCATCGCTAAAACGTTGGGAATTGCGAATTCCACGGTGTCGCGAGTGATTAAGCGGTTCGAGGAACCGGTGGAAGTTGACCACCGATCGGAAGCCCAGAAGTGAAGGAAAAGGTATTCCGTACAACACCAAAAATCACAACCGCGTAGTTGGGGCCTTCAACCGAAATCCGAACGCCTCCGTTCGGGATGTGGCTAAGAAGCTGCACCTAAGCCGAAGTTTTGTCCAGAAGGCCAAAACTAAGGCTGGGCTTCGAACGTTCAAGGTACAAAAGGCCCCTAATCGCGACGAGAAGCAGAACAAGTCCGCCAAAACCCGTGCCAGGAAGTTGTACCTCAACATGCTGACGAAGAGATGAATGCTGCATCATGGACGACGAAACATATGTGAAGGCCGACTTCAAACAGATCCCCGGCAACCTGTTTTTCACGGCCAAGGATAAGTTCAGCGTTCCGGAGCATGTCCGCACTCAGAAGATGTCCAAATTTGCGAAGAAATTCCTGGTTTGGCAAGCCATCTGCACGTGCGGGAAGCGGAGTGCACCTTTCGTGACCCAGGACACGATGAACGGACAGGTGTACATAAAAGAGTGCCTCCAGAAGCGGCTGCTTCCTCTCCTGAAGGCCCACAACGTCCCAACAATCTTCTGGCCGGATTTGGCCTCATGCCACTACTCCAAGGACGTGCTTAAGTGGTATGCGGACAATAAGGTCAATTTCGTGCCGAAAATGTTCAACCCTCTCAACACTCCGGAGCTCCGCCCCATCGAGAAGTACTGGGCGATTATGAAGCAGCACCTTCTTAAACGACCTAAGGTAGTGAAGACAGTCGAGGAACTGAAGAAAGTATGGGTTTACATGCAAAAAACGGTTGATTCACAGGTTGTGCAGAATCTTATGGCCGGGGTTAAGGCCAAGGTGCGGGCATTTGCGTATGGACTGTAAATACAATACGAGTAAAATGGTAAAATGAAGTTTAATAGTTATTTCTCAATCCCTGAAAATTTGATGGCAATCGGATGAAAACTCGAATTTTGCGAATCAATTTTGTGTGTGGCAATTTCATCGTGGACACCCTTGAGTTATTCCTTTTTTTATGCATTAACTTTGTTTCATGAAAGGTTAGAGGGAAAATATATAATGGTGGATTAAGGAAGCGAATCTGAAAGAGTTCTAGCTCGAGAGGGGGGGGGCCCCGACCCTTCCAATCTTGTCTGGTGGAAAATTAGGTTTTGTTTTCCTTCATTAAAAATTGAATGGGATGGGATTGGGTGGAGATGGGAAGGTCTTGATATTGGTCTCTCGCATCAGTCCGTAGGGCCGGAGTGAAAAGACAAAGTCAAAATATCCTATCTTGCATGCGCGTCGCTTGTTCCCAATCATTAATGCGTTCTCTCTTTTCTATTTCATGTCCTTTTACACTCTTCCCTATGCAATGAACGCGAGCAATGCCATATGAGAATCATTTAAATAAGCCGGATACCTTGGTGGAAGTGGAACGCTAACCAGTCAGACCCCGCAAAGGATTTTTAGACAATTGAGACGTGGTAAGTGCTCTCAAAACGCGGAGCGAAACAGGTAATTGTTATCCATTTTGTCCCTATATCACTTTATTATGAACCTACATCAAATATAATTCAATCTTATTATGAATTATAGGGTTACTGCCCCCGTATTAATCTCATTGTTCCTATATTAATCCTACGATGAATCAAACAATTGGGCAGTTGAAGGATCGGTTTCGTTTTCTAATAATGTTTGCTTACGTTAAATAACTACAACAAACATTACTAACTAATTCTGTCACGTGTATATCGTTTTATTTCAAGTAGGATGAATTGCAAAGTGATGAGATTAATGTGGGTACATCTTCCTTATATATATAAATATATATATATATATATATATATATATATATATATATATATATATATATATATATATATATATATATATATATATATATATATATATATATATATATATATATGATCACATCACTTATCAAGGTCAATCCTGATCCATCGAGTCCTACTCTACTAACATAGAAAACCCTCCTGTGACCTTTGTGAGGATGCAGAGGTAAACACAGTCCCTAAACAGCGAAGGTCATACTAACTTGCCTTCCCTATTCCCACCTGATTGCAAGGACGTGGCCGGCGCCGTTATTGATTATTAAAGAAATTGAGTCACTGAAACGTGTACAGTGAGAATGGTCGGATACTCCCAGCCCCCATTCAGTTGATTCATTGTGCAATTTCACTGATGCTGATCAATCACGGAATAGCAACCATTGATACGTGCAGTCATAGGCGTGATCATCAAGCTCCTGTATGAAGGGCCAAAAACGTTTGGGCGGGCCCGTAAGCAGAGACACTTACGTGAAACCCGCGAATATAGGGAAAAGAATCTCCTACCAAAAGCAAGTTCACACGCACAGCACTAGAATCGAGCCCTCGTTTGACAGAATAAACCCAATAGATGGGGTCGAAGAGCCCGCCCTCGTTCCGCGAAATGTTAACAATAGGGAGGAGGCAGTCCCATGCTCCCTATCCAAATCGTTTCACTTGGGTGCCCTGATGGTCCCTCCCTTTCCCCGTTATATGTTATTTAATATTTAGTATATTTTGTACACACAATATAAGGATATCATTATAGACAAACATGCCAATTTATTCAAATTTCAAACTTGAATGATACTACCAATGGATTGTTACTGAAAAATAAATAAAAATTAGATATGAATTAATATCCTTCTTGTCCTGGAAAAGCTGAAAACAGAATAGATCATTCCAAATATCAAAGATAAAATTTCAATAAAAGATATTGTTTTAAAAGACATGTAGTAATATTTTTTTTTTTATACTGTTCTAGTAACATTTCAAAGATAGCAATTGGAGTGAACGAAAAGTCCGGTTTGATGATTCCTGAAATAAATGGCTTATCTTACCATAATGCCACTAAACACAATATTAAAATATAATCTTACATTGCTTATAAGCACATCTTTTATGAATATAGTAGTTGAAATTCAGAAGTCTTTTATGAATATAGTAGTTGAAATTCAGAAGTGCAATTTTAAATTAAGTGTAATGCTGAAATGCTGAAAAACAAATTGAGCCTTTGATGCCCGTCGTGTTGCTCCCGGCTCTTACATGGTTTTGGAATGCAAAAATGATTCCAAAGCGAGCTGAAATTATTGATAAAATGAGAATGGGAAATATACAATATGATTTAAAGGTACACGATCTTCAGTCGCACCCCCTCACTTCGCTATTGTCAGATTGACAACATTGCCCAGGCTACGCCAACCAGCGTCTCCATGTTTCAGCTGGCAGTCTTTTGTGATCATATGACTCGTGGAGGCGTGAGGTAGGAACTTGTGAGGACGAGAGGTCGGCCGCATCCTCCTTCGAAGTTGTCAACTCACCATTTGAAGCCCTGTTGCAATACAGTTGATGTTACTCCAATACTACTCAATTAAGTCACAATCAAGTCACTGTAACCAAATATGACGATTTTGTGTTGCTTGGGATGTTTGTCAGATTGCTCCTTTGCCTAAATGAAAAAGCCAAACTACGCGAAGTTGCCTCGATTTTGTAACAAGTTGTAGCAAAAAAGCGTAAAAAATTGACATCCATGAGAAAAAAGTTGTAATTATATAATAGTTTTTAAATAGTAACGAGTAACAATTTTATTACAATATTTTTCCTTTAGCCTATAACCCAACCTATGTAGCCTAAAGTATCTAAAAACCCCAAGCAGCACACAACAGTCAAAACTGGTTTCAGCAGTTCTATTGTGACTTAATTGAGTCACAGAGCAGTCACCTTTACTGGGTTGAAACAAATGTGCTACTAGGGAAATATCTCTTAATCTGTAATGTTAGCTATTAGATAAGCATTGATTGCTTTTTCCCCCGCTAGCTGAAAGTTGAAGAAGCTATGCTCAATAAAATGTTCAGTTCTTGGTTAATCAAAAAACTGAATATTCAAACCTATGCTATAGCTTTCAGAAGCCAAATAATACTAGATTAAGAAACACAGTTGATAGTTAGAAAAAGTATCAACGAAAAATATTTATTTGAACTATTCATGGCATGGGTCAAACCACCCCGTTACCCCCGCTTTCCCCGTTTTAGGGTACTGTAGTTTCGTATTATTGAGAATATATGTTGATCATATCTTACAGTTTGATTCAGCGTGTGAGAAGCAGAACAGCAAGCTAGTCAGGGCGAGAAGTTGCAGTTGTCTTATCCTATTCAAATAATTTATCCGTTTTTATGAGCATGAGCAGGATAATGAGCATGATTGACCGCCCGAAGTTGTTATTCCGTTACTGCCAGTTCAGCTGTTATTACTCAGAAGTTCAACAGATGATGCAAACATGCTCAATGTGTAAAACTGGTGATCCCAAACTAAGGCAATACCGGCGCTGGCCTCGCCCGAATGCAGGTCAAATAAGGAAAGGGTAGGAATGCGTTAACGCTTATTTGGACGTTTTATTGGAAGCCGAGACCACCGCCGCACTTCCACGAGAAATCACTGGGATTTTGGATGACAAGATTGGGTGGCAGCAGGGTTCGTTTTGGTAAACAATAAGCTGAATTCACGCTTCGTTTAGTAAAATATTTAAATACTAGTACCGATTTCTGATTCGAACCGATTACAACAGTAAGGATGCTATTGGGGCCACACACAAAGTGTAATGGTGTTTTTTCATTGGAAAAACAAGGTGATTTTTTATAATGTTGGAAATCCGATTTGATCTGAGTTAAACCAATAATAAGGATGCTATTGGAGCCACTCACAAAGTGTGATGGTGGTTTTCCGTTAGGAAAACAAGGATAATTTTATGAACGCTTGAGAGACGCTTTGTTGTTCTCTTACTGTGCTCACTTGATCACTCGTTACACCGAATTATAGATAACCGAAACAACACAAAACGCGCCATGCTCGATAGGAAAATAGTGCGTAATAAAGCATCGATACAACCTTTCACAGCCGATGCTCGAACCAAACTCTTTTTTCGTAACTTACAATTTTTACTACTGTATTCTACAATCTATTGCACTACTGTAACTAATAACTGTATCAATCAAGTTGAAGTGTCTAATGAACAATCTATGCTAATCCATTAAAAATTGCAATTGAGGGATTTCGTAAAAATAAGAGTCCGTAGATGCATTTTGTGCCTTCTGGTAACTTTATGTTTCTATTGATATCCATGCTCATCGGTTTAATACCAACCGGGAGAGACTTGGCCTTATACAAATGGATTTCATTATCTCCAGTCCGCTCAACCAATCGCAACGTTTTGTGATAGATTGGACGGATTATTATAATTTGAGATAACTCCATGCAGATGTCTTCCAAGTTTGGCAGATTGACAAGCAATCGGTGGAGAGTTTAGAGGAAGACCGGAAGAATAAGCGATGGTTCTGCGCGTGTTTATAAACAGAAGAGCCTTCAGAACAAAACGAATCATCGGGTAAAATACATACGGTTTTTTTTTAATTATAAGCAGTCTAAAGCAGTTATTTGATTCATTTTATCCAGAAGTACCATAAATGGACATTCGAAAGTTTTTCAAAAGTAAGTATAATATTTTCCAGCATGTAATTAAAAAAAAACAAGCAAACAAAACAAAACGAATG
Organism: Aedes koreicus; assembly: GCA_024533555.2. Classification (NCBI taxonomy): domain Eukaryota; kingdom Metazoa; phylum Arthropoda; class Insecta; order Diptera; family Culicidae; genus Aedes; species Aedes koreicus. The sequence goes on from JAHHFK020005440.1 coordinate 74,384, forward strand.
TTTTTTCATGCAGCTGAAATAACCACGAATTAAAAAATATGCAAAATGGTTGTATTTCTCGAATTTGAAAAACAATTTTAATGTAATTCAATGATACACCATTTTGGTTTCATACTACTCAGATACACATGATTGCTGAATATACCGTGTTTCGACAGAACGTGTTTCAGTTGGATCATATCAGATAAATCGGTTCTTTTCGGACCAAAACCGGGTTTTCGAAAATCGACGATTTGAAACCCCCTTTTTAAGCGATTAGACGCTTATTTACGGAGATAAACGCATTTAAAGGTTTCCAGAGCCCACCTGATGGAAAATTTAGGTTCTAGTAATGTTTTTCGGACCAAACCCGGGTTTTCGAAAATCGACGATTGGAAACCCCCTATTTAAGCGATTAGACGCTTATTTACGGAGATAAACGCATTTAAAGGTTTCCAGAGCCCACCTGATGGAAAATTTAGGTTCTAGTAATGTTTTTCGGACCAAAACCGGGTTTTCGAAAATCGACGATTGGAAACCCCCTATTTAAGCGATTAGACGCTTATTTACGGAGATAAACGCATTTAAAGGTTTCCAGAGCCCAAGAGGATCCTTCTCGCGGCCAGCTTCGGCTTCTCGCAGAAGGCCCCGGCGCTCCGCCCAGCGCTCCCAGCGCGCCAACCAGCTTCGCGTGTTGTCCCCTGCGCAAGAGGGGCCCAACGGGCAGGACTCCAATGACAGCGATAACCCTCGCCAGCACAGAGGCAAATGCCGGGTGCTAGGAGAGACAAGCGATGACCGCGGGCGGAACAGGAGGAAGCCCGGCAAGGAACCAGGGTGAGGAAAAAAGAAAATAAAGCTAAAGAAAAAGATAAGCGACAGAGTGGCCTGGCAAGAGTAAGCGCGGGGAGGAACCTCATCGTTCCGACCGAGGCGTTAAGTTACTCCAAGATCACCGAAAGCGACTCTTGCCAAGGGACGCCTTCGCTGGCGGGGCTGGGCGCCGACGTTGCAGTGTCCGCCGCGTTACCCGCACCGACGCGAAAGCTGCTCCTGGAGCTTAGAAAAGCGACAACGCTTAAGGACCCGAAGTATAAAGACCTGGCAAAGCAGGCCTTAGGGTGAGGTTGTTGAAGGTTGCGCGCCCTGGCCTCGCAGGTGAAGCGATCGGGTGTAAAAACACCGGATGAAATCACCGAGGCGAACGGGAATCTCCACCTTTTCTGAAGGGAGCAGTGCAAGGTCGAGGTTGCCGCCGCGAACTGCCGTCTGAGGAGAAGGGTCACCAGGACCAGGGTGGCAGCAGACGGGTAGCGACGGTCGGCGCGAACGCGGCGTTGAAAGGTGGCAAAGAGTGAAAGGTGGAGATGGTCCATCTGCCCACCCCAAGCTAGCACTGCAACCGCCGAGAGCATGTTTCAGAATGCCTACAGAGAGCGGGCACATGTCCTAAGAATGCCAAAGGCCCGAATGGGAGCAGCATGGTGGCGAAGATTGATGACGCCGCTAGCCACAAGGCGCGGGGTTTTGAAGGTTCCCAAGTAGCAAAATGTGCGCCAAGAAGCAAGACGATAAGCACGTCAGAGCGGAGACCAAGTTAACCGCAGACCGCTAAGATGTTATACCAACGAGCTAACCGTCGTGCGGGTAGCCCAACTAAACCTGAACCATTGTGGGATGCAACCCAGCAACTGCTGATTGCCGAACAGTTAGAACGGAAGTCGACTTCGGATATCGCCATAATTTCCGACCTTTTGTCCATCCCACCTAAGTCACGCTTGGCCCTGGAATGCGAACAGGGCTAATCATGGCGGCATTATGGACGACTTGGTAAGTACCCAGTTCATCATGTTGTGACGATTGCCTTTTAAACAAGAAGGCTTCCGTTAAGTTTATTAAAGTGGAAATGAAGTGTTCTTCTGCAACTGCTTCGCACCGCCAAGGTGGTCAATCGAACAGTTTTCCAACCTCTCTTGATACGGGATGACAGCGGTGCTAACTGGCCTGAACCCGTTGGGGATCGCTCTTGGGAACTTCAACGCTTGGGCACTCGAGTGGGGAAACCGCCGCCTCACCAACCCTAGGGGCCGAATTCTTCGTGGAAGGCCTTGGCCCAAGTACCCAATGTGGAGCCTAGCCAGCATTGGGTACCACGAGTACCTACCATAGAAATGGAGCAGAATCAGATTATCGATATAACATGTACCGGTACTGGGCTAGGTAGCGAGTAGAAGGTGAATGATGGCTACACCGCAGAGCAACCTCGTGGCGGTACGTTATTGCCTCGGTAAGCAATGCAAGACTGCGTCTGGATAGAGGAGCATCCACTACATTCGCCCGCAGATGAAGGTCGATCCTACTTTGAAAAATGTGGGAGGGTTGGAAAAGATGGCACTTTAGAGGGAACGAAGCTTACGCGAAAACTCAGGAAACCTGCGGCGAAAAAACTCGTTATGACACAATCACGAAACGTGCAATGCGACCATGCCGAAAAGGAAGTATAAGCCGGGGAATGGAAGAATCGCCGATATATTGATTGAACGTTGTCAATCGCCAACCTCCAGAAGAACATGCCTCCACGCAAAACGGAAGGTGCAAAATGCACTTACGGTCAAACGCCCAGATAAAATCGTGCGATGAGGGGCGCTGGTCGCCGCGTAAGGCCGCTTTTTAAAAAGAAAAGTAAGGCTTGCTTAAGCGAATGCATGCTTCGAGGGTCTGTGTCAAAACCCTTATGCAGATGTCCGTTGAGTTGACGCCTACCAGGTTGTAGTGGCCCAAAAGAGCAGAATCGGCGGCTACAACCGAGCGTTCATCGAGAGCTGCTGCAGGGTAATCATTGTGGGAACTCTTTCAGCGCCACGACAGAAGTCCATGGGCCCCCGCCGCCGTGGGCGTTCCCATGACCCTAAGGCGGTTCAATTATCCCAGGCCTTAACGCTGTCCGCAGAACGGAGGAAGGGTGGACGGCTCAGCCGAACACCGGTAACCGGGTGGGCACCGACAACGGCACAAGCGGGGGTCGGCGGCAAGGCGGCGGTGACGAAATGATGAACTCGACACGACCCGCTTAAAGTCGCTAAAAAGGTGAACAAAACGCAAGGACTCGGATGGTGCTTCCGAACCTGGCCATCAAGACGGCTATCTTGCTGAATCCCAGAAGTGTTCACAGTGGTGTCATCCAAAAGGTGTCTGAACGAAGGCGTCTTGCTAGACGCCCTGGAAGAATTCGAACCCTTGGTGTTCTGAGAGAAAACAGAGAAACCCGCAAGAGATCCATCGACGCCTATAGGCCATGTAATCTGTATGTTTGAATACAACGGTTAAGGTGCTCGAAGAGGTTAATCCTCAACAGGCAGACAACTTGCCCACAGAGGGTAGCCGCGGTCAGTCAAGTAATCAGTTTGGCTTCCATCATAAGAAGTCAACAGTGGAAGCCATCCTGTCCGTCCACCAAAACGGCCGAGGTTGGCAATCCAGCGCAAGACAGCGGAAGTTACGATACTGTGCGGTGGTCACACCCCTTGACGGCGAGGAATCCGTTCAACAGCGCGGGTTAGGCGGCTATCGCCGACTCGCTCCAACGCCTTCGGGTTCCTGGGTACCTGCACAAGATTCTCGGAAGCTACTTCCAGAATCGCGTACTGTTATATAATACAGAGGCAGGCCAGAAACGTGTGCAGTTCACCGCAGGCGTCCCGCAAGGTTCGATCCT
>JAHHFK020005441.1:0-137667 GCA_024533555.2 Aedes koreicus
GGTCAAAATTTGGTCAATATCAACTTGACGTATTTCTTTCAATTTTGCATTTAAAAAACCTGAACACCCCTCATTTTGAAGGTGTGTGTGTGTAGAATGTTGCTCCTATTTTGATTTTGGAATTCACTCTTCAGTTGTCAAAATGCCGTCCAAGCCAGAAGAGCAGCGTATCAAAATTTTGCTCGCGCATCGCGAAAATCCGAGCTACTCGCACGCAAAGTTGGCAAAATCGCTAAAAGTTGCCAAATCAACCGTTACAAATGTAATTAAAGTGTTTGGGGAACGTTTGTCGACAGCCAGGTAGTCTGGATCGGGGGGAAATCGAAAACCGGAAGCCGCTGAGACGACAAAGAGAGTTGGCGGTAGTTTCAAGCGAAACCCTAACCTATCTCTCCGAGATGACGCAAATAAGCTGGGTGTATCGTCTACAACCGTGCATCGAGCCAAAAAACGACCCGGACTATCGACTTACAAGAAGGTGGTGACTCCCAATCGCGATGATAAACAAAATACGACGGCCAAAGCGCGATCCCGGAGGCTGTACACGACGATGCTGACGAAGTTTGACTGCGTGGTAATGGACGACGAAGCCTACGTCAGAGCCGACTACAAGCAGCTTCCGGGACAGGAGTTTTATACGGCAAAAGGAAGGGGAAAGGTAGCAGATATTTTCAAGCACACGAAACTGTCAAAGTTCGCAAAGAAATATCTGGTTTGGCAAGCCATCTGTACATGTGGCTTGAAAAGCAGCATTTTCATAGCTTCCGGGACTGTCAACCAAGAAATTTACGTGAAAGAGTGTTTGAATAAACGTCTGCTGCCTTTCCTGAAGAAACACGGTTGTTCCGTACTGTTTTGACCGGATTTGGCATCTTGCCATTACGGTAAAAAGGCCATGGAGTGGTACGCCGCCAACAACGTGCAGGTGGTTCCCAAGGACAAGAACCTCCCAACACGCCAGAGCTCCGCCCAATTGAGAAATACTGGGCTATTGTCAAGCGCCAAAAGTTATTAAACAAATATGCCAATTGACTTGGCGAAACGTTTAGTGCAAGTGGACAGGCTTATCTCGGTGGCTCTCCCACGATATGTGCAATATCTGCTATTATCCAGATGCTACTCTAGATTGGGATGATCAATCTTCTTTCAATATTTCCTCCCAATTCCCCATCATGAATGTCAATCGGGAAAGCAGTATAATTTTTCTTCTAAAGAAAATGCATCCAAGAAGAAAATAACAATTTCTATCTTTACTCGAACTACCCCTTGATTGACAGCGGTGTGCAAAGAATGCGGTTACGCACGAATGTTCGAAATGAAAAACATCCTTGTCGGCTACCGCCGCACAAGCGTCAAACTAGCCAGCAGCGGGATACTTGGCAACTGACACCGCCTACTGTGTGCGCTCGTTGACAAGTTTCGCGAAAAAGAACTTGCGCTCGCCACTGCCTCTGCCGCTGCTGCCGACGACCGGTGGTGACTCAATGTCTGAAAATATCCAACCAAAAACAGCACATCTCGGTCTCGGTTGACGAAAAGTTCGAATCAACCAAACAACCCGTGCAAGTGCGGTTCTGAGAAACGACGACGACGACGACGCGACACTTCAAAAAGATCTTCGAGAGATGTCCATCGTTGTCGCTTTTTACTGCCTTTCAAACGTGAAATTATGAATAATTATCTTTCGCTAGTTACTTTGCGACTTTTGCTGTCATCTTTTGCGTCCGTCCGTTCCGTCCATTCCCGCCCGGTCCAGGCCCGCGATTTGAAATTGAGAACGGAAAAGGGAAGACAAGTGGACGCGACGGAGAATTTTCTTCAGCCGGTCGCTGTCACTTTAGCTGTTGCCACGCAGTCTACTGCGATCGGGTCGTCCAAGATCGAAAACCGTGTTGTCCCTGTGGGGGGGTAAGGAGAGGAGAAAGACAAGCGGCAACTCAAGTTAACGACCTCGGAGAGATTGTGACGAGATTATGACCTACACGGTCGTTACGACGGCGACGACGATGATGGCCATTCGGTGTTAAATAAATGATTGATTTCGACAGAATGGTCTCAATGGCTGATTCCTGTTAATTGTAGCAATTTACTTCTGTCCAGCTACAACAGGTTTCGATTGGGCAGCCACGTCATAATGCCATTTTCTCACACCTTGTCACGTCCCCGGACGGCTGGGCCGGAACGAATTTTTATTAACGACATGTGTAGGAACCCCATTTGACATGTCGGGCAGTGGCAGTGGATTTAGGTAGCACCCCTTTATGATCTCATTATAGATCTCTGCGGTAACCTTGCCAGTTCGACCAGGTGAGGAGAAGCCCCCTGTTGGGAAGAGTAAGAAAAAATGTTTTAAAATAACCTGTCGAAGAGGCTCGACGATCTACCGGCCAATGACGGTTGGAGGGTGTTGCTGTGGTGCAACTAAATGGTATGAGATCAGCCCGGTCCTAAAATATCATCAACATCATCTCTTAGGTAAGAGAGCCAACTCGGATCGCGTCAATCAATCTCTTCGAAGGGCGCGTCACATGATTGAATTCAAGCCGGACAAAAGTGGTTCGAGGTGGGTTTGAATATCGGTTGGTGCCGTTGTTGTTGTTCTAGATAGTGGGTTGATCGGGCACAATTCGAGTAGACGAAATGTTTTAAGTCATATTTTTGAAAATTAGTAATAATATATCTGCATCACCCAGCTCGCGGAGGTATGTACGTCGGCTAACTTCTGGATACGGTCCAAGGTTTTAGTGGGACAATTTCGCAACAGAATTCATGAGGTCACCGCTAAAATCTGCTTTTAAAACATCCTACCTTTGAGGTTAATTTCCCTTAAAAATCCAATAAATTTCCCCGATGATTTCCTTCAACCGAAAATGCACGTTTCCGGACATCGTAAATCGCTTCGTGCCGACTCTGAAGTTTGCAAACGAACAAACTAATAAACTTGACCACCTGACCGGACTGTGTCATCGAAGCACTGACTTCCAAGAATCTCGCCTTGAACCGTTCGTTTGTGTTAGCATAAATATGCACAAGAGAAAACAATGCCAGCGATCCAGCGGGAGAAAAGCAGAGGTGTGAAGGGACAAAGCGTTGCAAGAAGCGTTAAATTTCGGCACCCGGCACCGGCACATCCAACGACAATCACCATTCACTAGCAGGGAGAAAGCAAACAAGGATGAAATGGTTGTTGTCCTTTTTTCCTCACGTGGATTTTGAATACGGCAAAGTTCCCACACCTTCGTCGTCGCCTTTGAAGGAAGGTGCGAAATACAAACAGAGCTAAATGAGTGCTTGTTCACCTACCTGCTTTCCGGACAGGTGTCGAAAAGTCCTCCAGTAGATCCTGCAGGGTGCGTTTCTGGCCCGACTCCGTGCTGGGGGCGACTAGCTTTTGCTGGTAGGAACCGTCCTGTTGATGGAGACATGTGTTAGCTAAGTGGTTCAGTTGGCATTGTTTTATTTATTTATTTATTTACATATTTATTTACATAATTCCAAAACCACGCTACGCTGAATCCGGTGACGGAATGTTTCAGCGGAACAGTTGAAATCAACTAAAGGCTGTTTCGATCAAAATTTGGTCGACTTAAACTTGGCGCATTTCCTTTCATTGTGCATTAAAATATTTTGCACACCCCTCATTTTGAAGATGTGTGCGTGTAGCATCATGCCTCTATTTTGATTTTGAGATTAGCACTTCAGTTATCAAAACGTCGTCGAAGGAAGAGAAGCAACGCATCAAAATTTTGCACGTGCATGGCGAAAATCCAAACTACTCTCACGCCAAGATGGCGAAATTGTTGAAAGTGGCTAAATCAACTGTTACCAACGTATTAAAAGTGTTCGGTGAACGTTTGTCGACAATCCAGGAAAGCTGGATTGGGGGGAAATCGAAAGCCGGACGCCACAGCGACGACAAAAAGAGTTGTCCGCTGTTTCGAGCGGAACCCCAACCTCTCCGTCCGAGATGTCGCAAAGAAGCTGGGAGTGGCGCCTTCAACCGTGGATAGAGCTAAAAAACGAGCTGGACTGTCGACATACAAGAAAGTGGTGACTCCAAATCGCGACGATAAACAAAACACGTCGGCCAAAGCACGATCGCGAAAGTTGTACACGACGATGCTGACGAAGTTTGATTGCGTGGTACAGGACGATGAAACTTGCGTCAAGGCAGACTTTAAACAGCTTCCTGGACAGGAATTTTATACGGCAACCGGACGGGGAAAGGTGGCAGATATTTTCAAGCACATTAAACTGTCAAAGTTCGCGAAGAAATATCAGGTGTGGCAGGCCATCTTTACCTGTGGCTTGAAGAGCAACGTTTACATTGCGACCGAAACCGTCAACCAGGAAATTTATCTGAGCGAGTGCCTACAAAAACGTCTACTGCCTTTCCTGAAGCGACACAATTGTTCCGTTCTATTTTGGAAAGGATTTGGCATCTTGCCATTACGGAAAAAAGGCCATGGAGTGGCATGTTGCCAACAACGTTCAAGTGGTGCCCAAGGACAAGAACCCTCCCAACACGCCAGAGCTCCGCTCAATCGAACAATGTTGGGCCATCGTCAAGCGGAACCTTAAGAAGACTCAAAAAGCTGTTGTGAGCGAGAAACAGTTCAAGGCAAACTGGCGTTCTGCGGCGAATAAAGCGGACAAGGAGACTGTACAAAATCTGATGGCAGGTGTTAAACGAAAGACCCGACAATTCGCATTCGGTAAAAAGGAAACTTAGCTGAATATTTCTCTTTTATTCTGTATTAACTGAACTTGAAAAAGAAAAAGAATTTGACGTATTAATAAAACTTTGATCGACTCACACACATTACTGTTTTACCAAATTTTGAGCGGAACACCCTTTAGAGCGTTGAGTTCATTGAAGCGCGTTGACATGAATCGAAATGGATCGTGTTCAAATTTTCTTTGAACAGCTTCAATCCTCGCAATTCAGATTATCCACCACACCGAAGCTCCAAATTCCAAATTCCATAGACCCTACCTAACGACTCATGAATATGAGCCGGGACCAACGGCTTTACTTCCCTTCCGAAGGAAGACGTGACCAGATTTTTTCGCCTCAGAAAAACCACCGACGTCGGCTGGGATTGAACCCAGACCCACTGGGGTGCCAAGTAGCAGTCACGATTACCACTACACCACCGACGCCGGCATTAGTATCAACTTTTAGCAGAGGCTGGTTGTTTATTATGTAATCAAATGATCAATTGGGTTCAATTTTCGATGGAATGTGATATTGAAGCATTTGTTAACACTCAGAGTGAGGAAATTCCTAGAACACCACTCTCCAAAGAATATTGATCAAATGCTGTAGTCGTAAGCAATCAGCGAAGCATCGCACAACCACATAAATTTTCACATCGTCAGCTTAGAACGACCTGCAGTTAGGTGGAAGTATCAGTCCAACCTCGTTGATGGAAATGGAGAACAGCAGTGGTCCCAAGTTGCTGCCTTGAGGAACGCCGACATATTAGCAAAGTAGTTCGATTGAGCTGAGCCGATCTTCACGTAGAGTATCCTGTCCGTTAGGTACGATTTAAACCAACGAACTGAGTTATTTGACACGCCAAGTTTGTCTAACTTTGCCAAAAGAATAGCATGGTCGACCCGGTCAAAAGCAGCCTTGAGATCCGCGTAAACAACGTCGACCTGAGATCCAGCTTCCATAGTCCGGAGACACGAGGAAACGAAAGGTGCAAGATTGGTTGGGATCGATCTTCGGGGGTGAAATCCATGTTGTTCAGGAGAGATGTAGTGTCTGCAACTAGCAAACAACAAGTCATTGACGATGATCTCGAAGACTTTCGAGCAGGCACAGAGTGATGTCATTCCTCGATAATTGTCGACATTTTGTTTATCTCCATTCTTGAAAATCGAGAACATGAACGAAGATTTCCAACGTGTTGAATATTTTCCCTGGCGTAATGAGATATTGAAAAGCTTCAAAAGAGGAATCGTAAGCACCGCTGAGCAACTCTTTAGTACTTTATTTAGTTCATTACTTGACCTGCATTCGGGCGGGGCCGGCGCCAGTATTGCCTTAGTTTGGGATCACCAGTTTTTACACATTGAAGATGTATGTTAGTCCCAAGCATCATCTGTTGGTTCTCTGTTTATTAACAGCTGATCTGGCAACAACGGAGTAGCAACCTCGGGCGGTTTATCATGCTCATGCTCAAAAGTTGCGGTTAATGTTGGCTACATGTATTAAACTCACAAATACAAACTTCTGCTTACGAATTACGACTCCGATTCCTTCCTGGCTTTTCCATCCACCTTCCTAATCCTCTACATTAACCGTACAGATCAGCGCAACGTGACGGTTACGTTCTTCTACAGTTTCCGTGTGGCACAAACTGTGGTAGGTATTTAATGCTTAGTTGTTACAAATCGCATACTAATTCATTTTTTTCTGTACTCACAGGTTAAATATTTTGATACATATTTGGAAAATAAACTCCACTGAATTGTACAAAAGAAAGAATCAAAACTTCTTCACTACAGCACAATATACGATTGAGTTTTGACGTAGGACTACGTCTTTGTTTTAAATACAGGGGTACACGTTGCGAGTACGAGAATTTGGAGCGTCACAAAATATGCTTAGGTTTTGAACGATAATAACTAATTGATTTCATGACCGATTTTCAAAATCTTTGCACCAATCTATCTGGAATATTTCTACGCATCAATTTTAATATTAAAATTGACTGATTTTTAATATAAGCTATAAGAAATAAGTAAATGCACGGTGATGTCGATTTTTCAGAGTAAATTTACCAAATACAAAGTACTTTCCAAGCACAGACTTCATATTTAAGTAACGAACGACTCCTAGGCAGCCATGAATGTTATAGAAGGGGTACACCTTCGCATTTTGATTTAGTTTTTCGGCAGTCGTGGATCTGTGCAGAGTAGGATCTGCTGTTGGATCGCAGTTGGCGGCAGCAAGCACCCTGGAGGGTGCACTGGCGAGCAGTCGTTGCCCAGAGAGGCGTTGGTGCAGTTGGCTATTGTTGTCGATGCTCCCGTCAACCTCGCTGCGAGAAACATGGTTGCTGAAGCCTACGAGTTGGCGGAAAAAAAGCCGCCCGTGACAACGAGACAAGAATCAATTATCCCCCGTCACCTGCAGTTGGCCACCCGCAATGACGAAGAGATGAACCAAGAATACCAAGAAGAAAGCCCAAATTCAATCGCGAACTGTTTCTCCCGGTATGATATACCGCAGAATGGTTCTGAGCCAATAAACTGTGCATTTGAACTTTGCTTAGCAAGCTCGTCTGCCCTTTCATTATCTTCATTGCCACAGCGCCCCGGACCCCAGAATAAATTTACGGAGTTCTCTTGGGACACCTTTCGCAGTGAAAGAATGCATTCTCAGACAAGTTTGGATGTACATTTATAATTACTCAACGCTTTGAGTGCCGCTTGGCTGTCTGTAAAAATACAAATGTTAGCAAATCTGTATCTCCTCTTCAGACAAACGTTAACGCAAAAATCTCCGCCTGAAACACCGTTGGATAGTTTCCCATCCATTTCTACTCCAGGGTCGAAGATTCCTGCTCCCGTTTTTGTTCCAATTTATGAACCATCTGTAACGAATTTTATGGAACCATGACGAACAGTGGGACCTCCGACTTCCCAATCTATACGTGACGTCTCACATTAGTTGTAAGTAGAGGTTCCATTTCCCGACCAATTTGCTTGTCCCGGGATTCGGGATAAAATTTGTTGCTTGTCCCGGGAAATCCCAATTTTTCAATGTGCTCAAAAACGCAATTTTGTGGTTAGGAATATGTTTTATTCATCAATAAAAAAATCAATGGTTCAAATCAAGTAACTGGTCTTATCAATTTGAATTCGTTCTCTGAAAATACGACTTCAAGAAGCAAATGTTATTAATGCTTTCATCGGACAGTGAGGTTCGCTTTTTAGAACAGATATTTCCGGAGTTCGAAAAGATGCGCTCGCTATCGGTTGACGTCGGTTTGATTGATTTTAAGCCGCCGAAAATGATTTCAAGATTCGGGCTCAACTTACCATGTAGCTCAAAAAGTGACAGCTCCTTCGCAATTACTTTTGAAAAATCAATCATTGCCGAATCAGTCTGGGACGGGTTGGCATAGTCCTTTATAGCCGATTCCAGTTCTTCACGCATGCTCGATGGTGTCGATCCTGAATCGTCATACATACAGGACAATCCAGCATTCAACTCGGCAGCATCATCATCGGTCTGTCTTTGGCAGTCTTGCAACAATCGAACTCTCAGTTCCTTGATGAACTTAATCATTTGCGTTTTCGATGAGCTTTCCAGTTCTGCTGGCATTTGCGTTGACAGGAACTTCAGCGCTGTTATTATTTCCTGTTGGCGCCGTTCGTTAATTCTTTTCGTGATTGCATCGAAGAGGTCGTTTCCAACTTTGGACTTACTTTTCTTAAGCTTCGAATACAAGAAACTCAAGCTGCCTTCCGCAGACAGCAATGTAGCATCTCGTCTTCCCAATGCTTCCGAAGCGAGTCTGATTGGCTGAAGAGCTTCCGGAAGGTTTTTTGCATCCTCGAAATCACTGTCCAACATAAGAATTGAAAAGCCTATTTCGGAAAGTGTCTTTGATGCAATCAAAACCGCGAATGAAGTGCTCCAGCATCGTTTCAGACGAGTTCCAACGAGTTTTGACGTCCACACACAGTTGAAGTGGTGGATTTTTTTTCTTGAAGCAGTGCATTTTTAACAGGCGATTTTCGAAAAAAATTCACGACTCTTCGAATACGTTTCAGAGACTCTCCAAATCGCGTGGTGTACAAGTCTATAATTGAAATAGATTAGCTGTTTTCTTTAATATGAACATGAACATTCCAATATATTTACCCGAAGAACCAACTTCATCATCGTAGTTATCACTATCCGAATCGTCGCTATCTGAGTCCTCATTTTCAATTGGTACCGGTGGCTGATCCTTGTATAGGACATCGCAAACCCCCAAGTGAATCGTATGGTTGTTATACTGCTGATGAAGGTAATCCGACAATCTTCCAAGCTTCGTCATCACTCGAGCTCCGTCAGTCGTTGATGCTACAATGTTTCCATCCTTAATACCGAATTTCCGGACCATATCCTTGACCATTTCCAAAACCTTTTCAGCAGGTAATGATCCACGAATTTTGCCGAGACCCAGGTTGTAGAATGGTCCGTCAGCGAAATGGTCATTCACGTTTAAGTAGCGCTTGTTGCTTAGACTTGTCCACTCGTCCAAAGTGAGACTAACCAGTTTACCGCTATCGATCACAGGACTGAAGCGACTGTCATCCACGAACAATAATCGTGAAGCCGAAAACTTGGTGCTGCGTGTGGTGCTAATTTGACAGCTCGGTTTTTTCGAAGGCTATATGCAGCAAACACAATATTCGCGGCGAAAGTTGTCGTGTTTTGTCGTTAATTTGATTCGAGAGAAGAATCTTCCGTGTTGTATTTAATGTAGTGGTTAACACAACGATAGTATTTTTTCATTGTTTATCAGCCAGGTATTATAATTTTTTATCTTAATTACTGATACTAGTAGTTTGGTAGAAGAAATATTGTAACTAACTATAATCCATTGTGTACCGAGCTTAAAATGTTAATATCGTCACTAGCACCACACCAAAACTGGCAGGCTTCAAGAACTAACGCTTTCTTCAGTCCTCTGCTATCGATACGCTTCACTATTTCATCCCGCGTTTGCTGCTGAGCGTATCTATAGTATTAGGCGACCAGCTTCATGACGGATGTATTCGACGTTGGCAGAGAATCACGCTTATTCTTGTTTACGGCCGTATTCATACTTCGTTCGAACGACTCTATACGAACGAGTTCGAAAAAGGTATTCTTGTTTTCGTTCGACCCCGTTCGTACGAATCCTTTTTCGAAATTAAATAGTGTTAGTGTTACCCGATGCACATTGACTTTTCTAAACATTTCGAATCATAGAGCAGTGCTAGATTTGACGTTTCTCGGATACTCGAGTTGTCATATCAATGTAAATAATCAAGTTTTCACTGACATATCTGGTGGTACTGGAGATTTGAGCGAAAATTGTTTTAAATGAGAACATTTCTAGGGTTTTTTTCTCATTAGGGCGAATCGACAATTGAGAGATTCTCTCCGGGCTCGCTCTCTTTCATTCATTACAGCGCCATTATAAAACTTTCGAGGGACTCTTTAGTACAGATCGAAACACAACAGTGCTGGCAAGCATACTCTACAAATAGTAGAATGAAAAACGTAAAGGTGATTGGTTTATGAATGAAAGAGAGCGAGCCCGAAGAGAGTCTCTCAATTGCAGATTCGCCCTACTGAATAAAAACCCTAGATTTCTGGTGAATTGAAGTTCAACTTCTGAAACAAATCATACTGCATGATAGAAGTACAACATTGTGGTGTTATTAGTATTCAAGATTGGTTGAAAGAAACATGGTTAAAAAGCCATTAAGCTGGTACAATGCCATTTTTTTAATTAACCCTTTCAGGCCTAATTTATACAACCAATTTGGTGAATTCTGATTGATTTGGTGCTCAATAACATGGAAATGATTGAAAAATTAAGACATATTATTTTTTTGAGAGCAGTCCAAAGTGCCCAAGAGTTAATTATTAAGATCTACAGTTGTAACAGTAGCTTTATCCACTATACAATGTTATGATATGTATTCAAACATATTCAATGAATGTCCTGGAAGACCAACTGTCATTATGAAATAATCTTGGGATATTCTATCCCAAACAAACTAACATAACTTTGTACAGCTCATAAAGCTATTGTTACAAAAGTAGACCTTAAGTTTTGAAGGACAGTTTGGAGGACCTAAAACTAACAAGGTTATCCTTTGATGTCTGTGGACGTTTCAGAATATTCATTGAATATATTCGAATATTTATCGTAGCTTTGTATAGCCCAGGAAGCTACGGTTACTACCGTATATCTTAAGTTCTGAACTCAAAGTCAGTTTTTATGAACCTGAACATCCCGAGATAGTCTGATGATGACTGATGAGCTTACAGAAGCTTCACTGAATGTGTTTGAATGCATAACGTCACCTTTCATAGATTATATAGTTAACTTTACGACTATAGATCCTCAATTCTGAACTCAAGGGCAGGTTTGATGACCTAGAACATCCCAAGATATCTCATTATATCGGTTGACCTTTCAAAAGACTCTTTTTTTTTGGTCGAATACATATTGTTACTTTGTTTAGTCCAAAAAACTGTAGATTTTAAATGTTGAATTCCAGGAGATTTTGGATAACCTAGAACATCCGAAGATTATCTCATAATGTCTGTTGTTCTTCCAAAATTATCAATGAGTATGTTTCAATGCATATCGTAGCATTGCATAGCCTAGAAAGCTTTTGTTACAACTCTAGGTCGTTTGTTCAGATTTCAAGGATAGTTCAGATGACCTATAACATGTCATATCCTTAGTTCTGAATGCCAAAACAGTTTGAATGACCTAGATCATCTCAAAATTACTCAAGGACAGTTTGGATGACCTAGATTATTCCCGTTTATGTCATAATGTTATTTTTCCGTATGAAAATATTCACTGAATATGGTTGAATACATAGCGTAACTTTGTATAGCCCAAAGAGCTATAGATACTACTGAAGATCTTATGTTCTGAACTCCAGGACAGTTTGGATGACCTATAACCTCCCAGTTCGATACAAAAATGTTAAACGTTTATCAACGAGAATTTAGAGAATACGTATACATATGTACAATATTCTAAAACAACGCTGTACACTATTAATAATGCATTTATTTTTTTCTTTCTGAACTTATTCATATTCAGGATGTTCTAGGTCGTCAACTCGGCCTTAAACTCATGTTTTTTTTTTATATTTTCCAGATAGAAAAAGTGACGGAAAACAAATTTGCCGAAGACAGTGTACACTATTATTCAGTCTTTTATACAGCCATTATCCTTTTGTGGTCATATATGACCCTTTAGGCCTGAAGGAGTTAATATACTTTTTCAGGCAAGGTTTAACATTTATGAATCCCGAAATCAACAATGTTCTGTATTGAAATTGATGCGTAGAAATACTTTCGATCGATCGATGTAAACATTTTGAAAATCTTTTGAGAAATGACTGAGATATTAATTCTCAGAACCTGACCACTTTTCGTGACGGTCGCAATGCGATTTTTTTTTTAATTGTACCCCAGTATTGTTAACAAAAACGTAGTACTACGTCAAAAGTAATGCAAATTGACAATCCAAAAAGATCATCTGCACGTTATGTTATTTTTAAGTGAATTTAAAAAAAATCCTCAAGACATACTACTAATCCTTAGTCCTTAAGAATCTGTAGGAACTATTATTTCTTGAATCTTAGGATCAACCGAATCAAGATAATATATAATACACACGAATGCTTGTAGTATTTTTCATTAACATAAAAATATACACTATTATATAAATATTTCATGGGAATGGGAGGGACCATCAGGGCACCCGATTGAAGCACTCTGGATGTGGAGAGTGGGAATGCCGAATCCCCCTCGCTAACAGTTTGTGAATAGAGGGTGGGCTCTTCTCCCCGCCCATTGGGGCATCCTCATGTTAGATAGCTTGCTCTTTTGACCAATTGTTCAATCTTGTTGTTGGAAAGAGATTCTTATATCTCTGTGGAAACGTATAAGTGATGTTGCCTGTCGATCCACCCAACACGTTTTTGGCCCTTCATACAATGGCAGAATTAGAATAATCAAAGCTTGATCAAGTCTTACAGAGAGTAAAGTCCATTGCTGTTTCTAACTTTTCTAACTTGACATTCATAAGAAACAAATTAATCGATTTCAAAACGCTTAGGTCAAAAGTTTATTCTCAACTATTAACTCCTTTGCGGAATAAGTAAGACCAGCAGAAATGCATTAATTATCTGGTTTTCCTGGATCAAAATTTCAAGTGATAAATACATACATACATAAACATTTCAACACAGGTATTCTCCTACAGGTGACTATCGACCGGGCAGAATCGACTGCCATCATCAAGTTAACTGTAATGTAAGCTTGGTTAACTTTGTTCGTTTCAATTATGGATTTTCTTAAGTCTTCCCGGTTGAGTGGCCTACTCTGATAGTTTAATTCATATCCTAAATTCTGCTGTAACTTTGTGTCAAATCCACATAAATAGGGAAATCCACACTTCATTCCAATAAAACAATTCATTTCGTTTACGAGATCCGCAACTAACGAGTGACGTTTGTGAGACAGACCAAAAAACGGATACAAACGAAAACGGGAATCGCGCAATTCGTTCGAACGAACGATGTTCGAAAGTTCGAATGGTTAGAAACGGTTCGAACGAAAACGGGAATACGAATGTGACATTCTTTCGAACGTTTCCTCTACGAACGTAAACAAGAATAGGGGTGAATATCTACGATCTGCGATCGATTGTCTGATGAACTTGCTGTTGGTGATTGCATTGATCGAAAATCCGTCCTCTGCTGCCAGCCGAGCTACAATTTCCGCCCGTGACTGACGTTTAACGAACTTGAGCATCGATACTTGTTTCACTGGGACATTCGGTGTGGATGATTTAACTTTCGCAGCAGACTCACTAGGATTTGTGGGGGATTTGGAATCCATGTCGTGTTTGTTCGTCATGTGCCGGAGCAAGCCACTGGTCGAAGAGCCCTTGGACGACAAAATTTGCTCGCACTTCCGACATCGTGGTTTTTTTTTGTCATCCGCAATTCTATCGAAGTGTTTCCAAATTTCAGCCATGCCTTTAAAATAATTGGATGTAAGGCTACATTAGCATAAATTTTGTATTACTACTTACTTTGATGTAACGACAATCCGAGATTATTCAATGAACACAGAAGCAGTAATCAGTGAATGAAAACAATGTTTTGAATGGAAATGACAGCTTGCGCCGTATTGGCGCACGCGCGTGTGTGTGTGTTAAATGTGTAGGCAAAAATGCGAATGCCTACTGAACCAACACAAAAGGAATGATGCATTTTCATGAATGATGTATAACATCGATGTAGGTACAGTAAATATGTATGTTGGCGTTGTATGGGTTATATTGAATGCGCGTAAACGGTACACTGAAATTTATTGGGAGGTATCAAAGCGCAAAAATATGTAAGAAATGTGTGTCCCGGGAATCCCGGGATTTTCGAGACGGTGAAAAATCTTATCCCGAATTTTTCAAGATCCCGGGATTTTTGTCCTGGGATATCCCGGGTTGGAATAAGAGAGTTCTTTGTACCTTTGTAACCGGACATTGCCCGAGTAGATATCATTTGAAAAACATTGGCCAGGTTCAGAATGATATCTGTCGTTTCTGTAACATGGAACGTGAAACCTCGGAACATCTGCTTTGCAGTTGTGATGCTTTGTACAAGAGCAGACTTAAATTTCTGTACAGTGGCTATATGCAACCTAAAGAAATTTGGACTGCAAATCCTGGAAAGGTGGTGGGTTTTATAAACTCAATTTTGCCTGACTGGGAGACGCGTCTTGGGCTGGTCACTTGACAAATGGTGATCTAGCTTTAAGATGCGAATTAGAATAGTAAACAGGGGTATACCACAAAAGTTCAACTCAGTGGACGCAGTGTTTATATTCAAGTGGCTCATCTAAACACAATCCGAAGGAACAAAATCATAATATGGTGATTTATAATGTTTTCTTTATTGAATGGCTGATAAATCACATTTGAACATTACTTAAGTGTTTCGAAGCAGTTTTATTTTAGTTTGTTTTGTGAAATTTTGTGTTCAGTAATGCCTTGCCTTGCCTGGTAATGCCTGGCAATGCCTTAATTCATAAAATCAGAAAAAAAAAACTATAAGGGACAGCCCAATGGGGTTGTACACAAAGTTGACGTAGGACTACGCAGCAATCGAATTCCCATACACGTCAGGGCCATCCGCTAATTGATTTAAGTCAGTCCTGAAAAGGGCCAAGAAAAATCTATTGTACACTCTTTAGAAAGCATTTGGTGGCTCTTAATTATGATACGGCCCCGGTTGTATTTTCTACGATGGTTGAGAGGGCCACTATCTCTAACGCGTAGAAGATAGTTATGGATCTGTTGGTTCATTGGTTGTTCAACACGCTTTGCTATTTACTCCGAGACGCGGCGTTTAAAGCAATGCCATGTTCAGCCGGGGCGCGTTAATGGAAATTTCAAACAGCACAAGAGAAAAATTCATCCAAACGAACTCTCCAGTTGGCAAACTAATTTGGTCGTCCTGAAAAGGACGGATTTAGTTGACGGGGGAGAAACAGTTCGCGATTGAACTTGGGCTTTCTCTATTGGTTCATCTCACGGGATGATTGATTCTTGACTCGTTGTCACGGGCGGCTTTTTCCCGCCAACTTGTAGGCTTCAGCAGCCATGTTTCTCGCAGCAAGGTTGACGGGAGCATCGGCAACAACAGCCAATCGCACCAACGCCTCTCTGGGCAACGACTGCTTGCCGCCGCCAACTGCGATCTTAAGACCACTGCACAGCTTAACGACTGTCGTAAGACTGAATCAAAATGTTCTGCTAAGAGCTATTAGGTAAAGGGGTCGGATGCTAGTGCACAAAAGAAGGCGGTACCAACGAAGGCAATGTGATACAAATTGCACCAAAGGGGACGAAATTCAGTTATTGCGCCACAATAATTAGTTTTAATTACTGCACGCTAGACGGATGATTTTCTTAACAGAAATATCCCTTAATTACTTGCTATCAGCAGCAACTAATCCGCTATGCACAACTAGGAATTAAAATGAACTCTACTAAATGGTCGGTCGGACGTGTTGCAGTTCGGCTCGCATTATCCATGTTAGAATTTCGTTCGGTGGTTGTTCATTTACTCCGGGACGCGGCGTTTAAAGCAATGCTATTTGCAGCTGAGGCGCGGTAATTGAAATTTCAAACACAAGAGAAAAATTCAACCAAACTCTTTAATTGGCTAACTGATTTGGTCGTCCTGAAAAGGACGGATTTACTTGACGGGGGAGAATGATGGTTCGCGATTGAACTTGGGTTTTCTTCTTGGTCTTCTTGGTTCAACTCCTCGTCGTTGCGGGTGACCATCTGCAGGTGACGTGGGATGTCAAGGGTGGCTCTTTCCCGCCAACTCGTAGGCTTCGGCAGCGAGGTTGACGGGAGCATCAGCACCAACAGCCAACTGCACACAAGCCCCTCTGGGTAACGAATGTCCGTCAGTGCACCCTCCAATGTGCCTGTTGCTGCCAACCGCGTTCCTTCAGCAGATTTATGCACAGCTTCACGACTGCCGTAAGACTGAATTAAAATGCCAAGGTATACCCCTTATATAACATTCTTGACTGCCTTGGGGAAGTCCCTTACTTAAATATGAAGTCTGTGCTAGGATTATACCGTGCATTTGGTAAATTTACCTTGAAAAATCGACATTATAAGACATCACCTTGTATTAACGTTATTTTCAATAGCCTTATTTTGAAAATCAATCAATTCCAATTTGAAAATTGATGCGTAGAAATATTCCAGATAGATTGGTGCAAAGATTTTGTAAATCGGTCATGAAATGAATTATTTATTAACGTTCAAAACCTAAGCATATGTCGTGACGCTCCAAATATTTGTACTCGCAACGTGTACCCCCGTATTAAAAACAAAGACGTAGTCCTACGTCAAAAACCGTACTAAGACTGCATTTAGTTATAAATTCATCGAATGGGACGAAGTTGCATCCATGAATAAACCCAATTTGGTGCTTATAGACTTTATAAAAAGAGTTGTGTAACTTTTCGTGAAACATACTACCAAATGTCTTATCAAACTTATCTTAGCAAGTGTATAACTAGTTGAATCTCGCTTACAGCTAAAAAACTTTATGAGTTATAATAAAAACTGTAATCGATCGCTGCATAATAGGCTGAGTCAAGGTACACATACCCTACTAGAGTTTTGTCATTTACTGATTTGGCGTGGAACCGCTCTATAGAGACTGCTAGGCATTTCAATCCTTTCCAGCGGCTGACTTGAGTTCTTCTGGAGATTCTTCGTCAGTGCACTGGGATGCTGTCGAACTGTGCCTGTCTCCATCGAATGGTCTCCGCTTTCTGAAGCTCATCCTGTTGAAGTGGTTTCTTGACTGTTGAGTATGCGGGTTTTAATTAATCGACGATGGTGCTCTGTAGAACGGTTTCAGTCTCCACCACCGCATGGAACAACATTACTTCCTCTCCGGTTTCTTCAATTGGCTCGACTGAAGGCTATTGCTCGCTTGAGAGGTACAGCATCGACGGACCTTGTGCCCACTAAGAATCGTTTTGCAAGGGAGGATCGCGACGCCACTACGTGAGCACATCGGCGATATTCTGCTTCGTCGGTACTCAATGCCAGTCTCGCATTCAAATCAACTCTAGAATTAACCAACTCTGAATGCGACGAATTGTTTAAACCGATTCTGGTCCGACTAAAGCCACGACAGTGCGGGAGTCTGTTCACATGTGCGCTCAATCGGTAGAGAGCGCGTTACCATGATGGCTGATTCGGGCTCCAAGAAGAGTGGCCATCAACTCTAGTCTTGGAATCGACTGTCGCTTTAGTGGTGCAACTTTAGCTCGGGACATGGCAAGACTTCAGTTCACGTCTCCTTGAATGACCGATCATAAGTATGCTACACAACCGCAAGCGTGTTCGCTCGCATTGGTAAAAATGGGCAGCTCGAGTGACTCAATTGATGAGGACACCGCGTGACCCAGGTAGCAGCGGGGAATTCTTAAAGCGAAGTAGATTCGAGCAGCAACTCAGTCCACTGTTTCCACAAACAACCAACTGTGCTAATCGATCTCTTGGTCCCATTCACAGCCACTGCTCCAAAAGTTGCTCCGAAATAGTGTATCCGGACAACTTAAACAGTTCAACACTTTTTTGAGATTTGTCCCAGAACGCCGGAGCATGTTTTACTAAAATTTTGATTGTTGGATCAGTTAGAGAAATCGTTGATGGAAAAATCAGGCCAAGATTTGAATATGACCGGAGCTAACCCAAATATGAGTAATGTTAAATGAGCGTGACAAAGTTTGTTCGAGCACTTCAATGCGCAACTCAGCCATATTAGCCTGAATGCACGCAATTGCTATTGCCGACAGAAAAGCTTGCGATCCACATCGAAAGCTTTGGATAGAAAATACATTTAAAAGCTCATCGCACTATATTAACACACGAAACACCTCAAAAGTATGTTTAATTTAACCCATTTTCACGACCACTAAAACTTTTTCAACATTAAGGTGATTATTGGTGAGGTAAATTATCACTTCTCGATTTTTGAGACTAAAAATCACAAACAAAACAAAACAAAGAACACTCAAATTGCTAACCAATGGATGCTCCAGTGGAGCAAACGATTCTTGAAAATTTCTCGCCTGAAGTCCTAATAGTATTTGAGGTCTGTGCTCAGAAAACTCGAAGAGATAGGGACTTGATCGCGTATGTCCTTAAAAGGAAATCAGCTGAAATTTGAAAACGATTCGTTAGAATTTCATGTTTCCAGGATAAGCCTCTCAATTAAGAGTGAAGAATATTAAAGTTTTATTAAAATTGGCCATAATGAAAAATGGCTTGAAGAAGCAGACTGCGGTATTTTGCATTCAGAAGTTTAGGATAGTAATATTGAAATGCCTCTGTTTACCGATAAAAAATATTCTATTTTAGAGGAAAAGTGAAGACCTTCACGGTATGCGTATCAAAAATATTTCCGCAAATTAGTTGAAATAGGAGACTTTTTCGCTCCAACAACGTCGATCCGAATTAATTTTAAAAAATAGTGAATTTGCGAAGTATAAGCGTTTTAAAATTGCACTCCTAGGTATAAATCGCCGTGAAAACTTCTAACGTCTGCATCATCAAGCCAAGATTACTCCCTTAAACCGCCTGTTTACTTCTTGACTAGAAAACTATGGTTGCCGTTACTCAAATGCGATGTGCAATTTCGATCCTAGGATCCATTTTTGGAATAACTCTAACGATAAAGATAGCCCCGCTAAACCACGTAGACTTTTCTGGGGGGAGGGGGGCTCGGACCAAAGTCTACGCTCATACAAAATTTCAAAAAAAAAAATGTATGGGAAAAGTCTATGCGGGGGGGGGGGGGGTGGGGGGGTGTTTGATCTGAGATTTTCAAAAATGAGTCTAAGTGGTTTATGTTCAGGCCAATGACAGTAAGGCGCAACGCGGATTTCAGTTTCGTATCATTTCTGTTATTAAATATAATGAGTTTGCTAAGAACCGCTTAAGTTCGATCTCAACAAAAGAAAAAAACATGTTATCGAGATTTAAACCGAGGATTATACCGGGGCTTGCTTTGTCATAGCCATGAAAAATCTTCCTTCAGAAAGAGGGGACTTCATCCGCAATCAAATCGGTATTCTCGAAGTCTTCAGCACCGCTAATAGGCAGCTTTTCCCGTCACTTTGACATCATTTCTTTAAAATTTCCTCGATATCACCCTTTCATTCATTCATTCAAACTTACCTCGGCGTAACATCGTACTGGAATGTGCTTAAAACCATCCTGGTCCGGAATGGGTTCCATCAGCCTACGATTGATGGCCCAAAACTGGTCAAACTTATCTAAAAAAATATTGCACAGTTAATTTCATGTTCAATGCTGGCCAACCCCAGCTTACCATTAACTAAACCCAACCACAACTGATTGTGATCCTTTTTCTGCATAGCCGAAACCACCTGGCCTCGATGCTTCAGTACGTCTGCTTCTTTGAGCCCGGACATGAAGTGTGCCTCCACGATGTCCCTGAAAAACAAAATATCGAATATCAGCACCGACATTGAAGCTTTCTATCGCCAACCATACTTATTCGGACACCGGAACAGCACCTCTTCTGGAAATTTTGAAAAATGCACTGTGATATGCCACGGAAGAATGGCATCGCCACCGACTAGAAGATCAAACAGCACTCCTAAAATCAACCCGAAAATGAAGCTGAATAAGCTATAAGCAGAATTAAAAAATCGATACAGTACTTATGCGTAATGTAACACAGCTTTAACACAACATTTAGCTCTCGGTTGCATACTTTGAAAAGAAAGCTCTTATACGAACAATGTTTGTCTACGTTTACTCAGCTTGTTTATGTAGCTAAGAAATTAATCCGTTAAGCTTTTGAATTATCATTTTATTTTCTTATACACAGTTTTATTTGTTAGCTTTGTTACAGCTTTTCAAAAGCCTTTATATTAAAAATACCTTAGCCGCCATATAGCTAAGTGATTATAGCTGTATAGAATGTTGTATAAGCAGTTGCGGCACAGAGTATGCAGCATCTTTGCAGTTATTTATATTGATTTGCAATTCATACACTGAGCGAACGAATCGAGAGGAATTCATAGGAATATCGTATGGAAATTTGCCGGAAGATATTGTTGCAAATTTCATACGATTCTCTAATGGAAAGAAGTTCAGAAAAAAAAAGTTGCAAGTGGGATTCGAACCATGAACCTCGGGATCCAGAGACGAGCCACAATCCCACGAAACTATACACGCATGATAAGTGATGTCAAATGAAAGTGTATAAAAGACATGTTTTACTCGACCAATGCATCGAATCATTTCATACGATTTCGTATGGAATGAGTCTTGGACCCTTGCTTTGTGGTTCAGTTCCGATCGTATGAAAACCGTACGGATAATTTCCTGAGTGTAGCTAAGTAAGCGCATTCATTTCATGTTATGTCAACCACCTTACAACCATTCGTCTGAGCTGTCAAACGAAATGAAAGGAATACCGTCCATTTTATAAAGCAGAGTATTTAGATTTCATAATGTTTCGAAGGATTTTGAAGACATATAAAAAAAGCGGTACTTACTACCGAAAAACTGATGATACCTCTCGTGATGATCTTCAGGAATAGGCAATGAAGCATAACATATCCCACCTCGCATTGAAGGATCTCTTAGCAATACATAAAAATCAATACAATGACATTCATCTACCATCAGATCCTAGAACATTGTTGGGAACTCCTTCGAGTACTCCGGTTGTCGATATTCCAGGTGGACAATATTGACACAAAGGCCTAGAAAGTTGCCTTTGAAACTGTCTTGCAGATCTAAGCAAAGGGTTTCAGTTGGTGAGGATTTTGTTCACCGTAAAACGGTAAAATTATATACGGATACAAATTTGTGTGTATAGGATTAAATAAAATCTTGTTGGATTTAAACGAACAATTTCTGTTGAAGTTTATTGTGTTTCATTGTTTTGATAGTATTATGTCACATAAATTCAAAATAAGATTCATTTACTTCTTATACACATTTAGTGAAAAAGATTGTAGCCATATGTCTCGGTGGCTGGTGGTTATTCTATCAAGCCACTGGAGCAGTAAATCAGGTGTTCAATCCCCGGTCTTTTTTGTTAATCACAGGAAATTCTTGTACCTAATTTTAATAAGATTTTCGTTTTGATTGTCTAATTTTTATTTCCTCAGAAGTAATAAAGTATCTAAAAAATAATACTTTCAAATGGTCCGAGAAAGGCACAGATAACATCGAAAATTGGATGGTTATCATGTTTAGATTATAATAATTTTGGTAACACTGATTTTCAAAACAGTATCAACCAGTTGAGTAAAGAGCTTCAGCAATCATTGGTATTGTTCAGCATTATTAGAACTAAGATCTGGTTTGAACACTTTAAACACAGGTACTGGAATTCCTTACAGCTGATATGGATCAGAGGATGCGTAGTCACAGGTCTTATGGCGAAGGTGCAGAGTTCGAATCTGGTACGCTGGTAAGTGATATATAAATGCATAGATAAAAAATCTTATAATATATAATTCATGTAGTTAAATATTAACGTTGGCTTCACAACGGTAAAAAAGCAACATTGCCGTAATATCGTCACGAGTATTGTAAACAGTGTTTGACATACATATTTTTTTCGATTGCTGTATAGTAACTATGTTTAAGCGTTTATATAAACGTGTTAAGACTAGCAATAAAACGCCGATTGCCTCAGTTCTAAAAATAGAAATTGCTTTGAACGAATAAATATCTAAGTATCAGCTGTATACAAGTTGAGATAAAGTTGAGAGAATGATTATCAAGCATAGAAGCTGCAAATTGGTGATAATACTAACTTTTTTAAAAGCAGTATACACGCTTCTTGCTATCTTTTCGCATTTTTCATGAAGCTGTGTAGATTCGCCAGATTTGCCTGTGAAAATGTTGGCTGGGCGCATATGCAACCACTACTTAACCATTACTCAGTTTAACGCTGTATACGTATTGCCAATGAAGCGTTTACCTAATGAAAAATGTTAGTTGGGGTACGCAATGCACTGCTATGGAATTACTAGATTATACCCCATTGTATGTACTATCAGCTCGTGTAAAAAGTCTAGAAAATCAAATGGACCGGTGCTTACTCATGCTTTCACAAATCAGTGCTAAGTTGGATGTGATAGGTTCACGCAATCCAGCAGACAAGGCCGGTGAAATCCAAATCGAAGTGATGAAGTATGTTTTGGAACCGATTGGGAGTCTTGCCGAATTGAAAGCAATCGAGGAGAAGTGATGATAAATTCGTTGAAAGTGTGATCTGCTCCATGGGAAAGGTACATGGAAAACATAGTAAAGCAAATTCGTTCATCTGCGTCATGAAAGAGATGTCACAAAATTGCAAGGCTAGCCGAAGATTTAGAAGAAGAAGATGGTGATCTGAATGACAGCCACAGCACTACTACTCTCAAATCAGAACCTATTCTGCACGGCTAACTTTTTGCTAAACCATATGCGAAATAAAAAGCACCGAAAAACTTCTTTGTTTGTATGTTTGTAATGAATACATAAACTTGAATAAACGTTTTCATTGTTTACATTTGGTTTTGTTCGCAATTTACAAGCATTCTTTGATAGGCAATGTGTGATGAAGAAGGATAAATATAATATCGTTATGTATAGCAATTACTACTAATTTACACAAAATTTGATCCATTGCGTATATCTTCTGATTTGTACAAGTGATATCTGTTGCATGAAAAACAAGAATGTTCATCGATAGGAAAGGTTCTTTAAACAAATTATCAAATTTTACTAGCTCTGATCCGTCGATACCGGTAGAGTCTGCTTGATTCATTGATACTATCTTTTTATCTTTTGTTAGAAACCATTGATCTGAAGATGAGCTTTTCAGTGCAAATTCATTTGATACTTCAATGCAATGAAATTTATAACTGTCGGATTTGTTAGGCATGGATACTGAACTAAAACGTTAGCTTTGAACTCGTTTTGATGTTGTTTTCTCCAATAATCGGTTAATTATTTGTTGTAAAGGAAGTCGTCCTGTCCGTATCAGCTTCTTAATTGAGTACAAATGGTTTTCAAATGGGTAGGAAGAAATTGTGGGTAAAGGACCAAATCTCTGAATCTCATCTACTACGCGAATTAAATTATGAATATTGCTTGTTACTGAATTGAACTGCTTGAAATAGTTATTGATAAACTGCTTGAATAAAATCTGTGCAACAGGCAAAAATCGCCGACAATAATTACTAGAACAAATGGTAACTGCACAGAAGAGGTTAAAAAAATTATTGTCTTCAACAAAGTGTTTTAGAATTACAACGCCAATATAATTCAGAAATGTAGCACATTCTGACGCTTTCCTATGATTGAGAGTTTCTATTCCACGAACAGAGCGATAAATCTCTACAGGTAATCGAATTTTTGAATATTAACTACTCCAATGTAATCAGGATCACCCGAATCGCAAATAGACAATCTTCCGTTTTTTTGTGACTTTTCGAAATTTTGTTCGTAATTTGGTTCCAATACCGTTTCGAGGGAAGACAAATCTGGTTCAACATTTACCACCACTGCATCCAGCAATTTGGTCATCTTATTATATTGTTCAACAGGATTATTGTAGGTCTGGTTGTTAATATCTATTTGGCAGGAATTTTTCACCTTTACCCTGTAATTACCGCTGTTTAGAATCTTTTTCCACTTTTCTTTGCTAGCCATATTGAAAAACAGTATCGACGTTTTACTTGACTGTTGATTATTTATAAACAATCGTAAAGCTAAATATATAGCTTTATATTTTAGTCTTGTATCTTTTTTAGAAAAATCTGCAGAACATCACTCTAAAGTAATGATATATTCTACATATAAGGCATGAAGAAATCATTATATGTTTTTATTCAGTAAAGTAAGATGTTGTAGGGAAAAAAGGGGGAAGGAAAAAGGAGAGGAGGGAAAAAGGGGAGGGGGATTACGCTGTAATGCGCATTTGTTTTTCTCTGCTGGTTTCGTTATTGGCGATCACCAATTAGCCCAGATACACGTATTCGTCTACTACCTCGATTTCATCACCGTCGATCTGAACTCGTGGTAGGAGGCTAACATTGTCTTCTGGTGAGCCTCTTCCCTTCATGTATTTTGTTTTCAACGCATTAATCACAAGCCCAATCGTACCAGCTTCAGCCTTAAGTCTGATGTATGTTTCCGACATCGTCTCAAAGTTACGTGCTACGATATCAACGTCGTCGGCGAAGCCAAATAGTTGGACAGACTTCCTGAAGATAGTGCCACTGGTGTCTACCCAGGTAACCAATAAGCAGTTCCAAAGCGTTTTTATGGCAGTCTATCAAGCAATTAAGTCGCATTAAATGCAACATAAATGCCACTTTTGGCCCAATATAGGGCTGCTTTACTGCAATGCTATGATAATGCTTCATTAATGCTATTTTGCATTCGAAATGCTTATTACAAGCTACAAGCATTGAAATAGCATTTGAAATGCAACTTTACAACAAATAGCATTCAAGATGCTGATATATTGCTAATATAAAGCTTGTAGCATCTGAAATGCAGATTCCGGGTTGATTTTCTGCATATGTTAATGCTTATAGGTTACCTGGGTATTCCAGCTCTTCGAATCACACCCTCCAATGCAATGTTAAAGAACAAACACGACAATCCATCACCTTGCCGTAACCCTCTTCGAGATTCGAAGGGACTCGAGAGTGTCCCTGATACTCGGACGACACACATCACTCGATCCATCGTTGCTTTGATGAACCGCGTCGGTTTTTCCGGAAATCCATATTCGTGCATAATCTGCCATAGCTGGTCTCGATCGATTGTATTATACACGGATTTGAAATCGATGAAAAGATGATGTGTGGGCACGTTATATTTGCGATATTTCTGCAGCACTCGTCGAATCTCGAAAATGTGGTCCGTGGTAGCGCGGGTCCCCATGAATCCCGCTTGGTATTGCCCCAATCCTCCGGTAAACATTTCTCCTCCTAAATCTTGGTAAATACCCAGTGCAGCACTCTGGCCAGTGCTTCACCACCGTATTTTAATAGCTCGCTTGGGAGTTGGTCAACATCCGCAGCTTTGTTGTTTTTCAACCGACCAATTTCCTCCTCAACTTCCTGAAGGGTTGTGGATGGGGTCCTGTCATCTTCTGCGCGTGTTCCTAGATTTATTACCGTGCCACTTTCGTTCGCTGTAACATTGCCGTTCAGTTGCTCGTCGAAGTACTGCTTCCACCTTTTAATCACCTCACACTCTCCTGTGAGAAGGTTACCATCCAGGTCTCTGCACATATCGGCTTGTGGTACGTAGCCTTTGCGCGAGCTGTTTAACTTCTCGTAGAATTTGCGTGTGTCGTTAGCACGGTACAGTGCTTCCATTTCTTCGCGGTCTCGATCTTCCCTCTGGCGCTTTTTCGTTCGAAGAATAGAATTTTGTCTGTTCCGTGCCTGTCTATACCGATCCACATTTGCTCTCGTACTGTGTTACAGCATTCTCGCCCGTGCTGCATTCTTCTCCCCTACTAACTGCTTGCATACTGGTTTGATGAGTAATTTTTCCTGGGATGAAGAATTAAGGTGATAAATGGCTTTGTTTTTCAACAATCGTGCAGAACCGAAAAATTGCTATACATTTTTAGATTGGATATTACATCTCACTCGACTGCCATCAGTTAATTGTAGGTTAAAATAAAGTTACAATACAATCAACGGAAACATTTAATTGAAAAGTACATTTATCGACTTTAACTGTAAAACGAATGCCACGATCATATTCAAATATGTAAATTTGAAGAAAATTTCATGATTTTATATGTTATGATTCTCTAGATAGGCGAAGTTAAACTTGTAGAATGTACAGAGTAACAGATCTTTCTCATCAGATTTAACCCACATGTTTTATATCTTGCCTATATTATTATTTTCTGTGCACTTGGCTACAATTTTTTAGAAACTCCAGTTTTTTTCACATTTTATAATGAATATAACCATGGTGCACAAATATAAGGCATTTTGACAACTAGTGGAAACTTATTTTCACCACGAAATTCAAATCTGTTCCTAGCATCACTGTTAGTTTTTGACTTTCTTGTGGAAGTTACTTACCTTACCAATCAGACTAAGGCCGGTGTGGCCTCTGCTCTTGTCCTCATTAGTGTGTAAACCCAATTTACCCTTATATGTCACGAAATGGGTATTTATTTACCCATTGCAAAGAAGCCTGGTTCCCCCAAAATGGGTAAAAAATTATCCATTTTTGCAGTGTAGTAGATTGTAAATTCATGATATCCATGGTACAGTGAATGGCATTCGCTTATTGCAACATTTGACAGCTGTCAAATCGACTGTCAAAAACTTGTGAGCCCCTTGAGTTAAATGACAGATTACTGCTTGACGATTTCAGATGACAGTTAATTGCTTTTTATTTGCAAAATGTTGCAATTAGTGAGCTTACAATTAAAAGACGTTGCAATTAACTAAATTGCAATTACCGAATCGTCACTGTACACCCAAAAAACCGCTCTAGAAACTACCATTTTAAGGGTTAAATGCAGCATAAACACCAAAAATTTTTACCTGACTATAACTGCGTTTGATTTTACATTGCCTGCGATTAGATCAACCATGGTGCGGTTGACTATAAATATGAGGTCTGTCAAACATACCACAAATTTTGAAGGTTGTACCATAAACGTAGTAAATTTGACTGACATTTCATGGTATTATTGAAAATAGGCATAGTCGGGTAAAATGGTAGTTTTTACTACAAGATTGTTTTCAGTGTACCTAATAAATCAATTAATTAATATATCGCATCTTTTTGAGTATCCGTGCCTCAAAATGAAGATCCGTGCCTTGATCTACCCCGCAGTGGGATGTTAGGCAATGATCCTTGGGTTCAAGTACTACTTTACCCATGCCCTTTCGCTCAATTTTCAGTACTTCTATTCTATTTCCAACCTACCGTACACTGACGGAACTATCAACACTTTCTCTTCATATCTTTCATTCTTTTTTTTTTTTTTTATTTTACGTCGGCCTATTTCCTCACATGGTGACAATCACCGACGCCAGGGAGACGACTCCACCACCTGGACCCTACCTAACGACTCATGAATATGAGCCTTGACGAACGGCTTTACTTCCCATCCGAAGGAAGACGAGACCAGATTTTTTCGCCTCAGAAAAACCACCGACGTCGACTGGGATTGAACCCAGACCCACTGGGGTGCCAAGTAGCAGTCACGCTTACCACTACACCACCGACGCCGGCTGTATCTTTCATTCTAGCAAACATATCTGTTCACTCTTGGTGCCTCATGGTGATGAACAAAACATCTCCTTCTACATAATTATTTTAGTTTGTATAAAATAAAATAAACTCTTGGTTTTTTCCTTTTTTTTTCACCTATTAATGTGTAAAAATATAACCGTTTTTTATGGTATGAGGTTTCCTTTGATGGTTTTTTTTACCCATTGCATGCTTGAGAAATTCCCCCATTTTATGACTGATAGGAATATATTTGAAAATGTTTTTTTTATCCATTAATAGATATTTGCAAAAAAACCGTGCATAGACGAAAAAAATTTTAGAGTGATGAAAACCCATTAGGCACTCTCTTCCCCAATTTGATGTTTCTCTTCTGTGGTGAGTTTCACAATAACTTATTAGCTCTTCACTTCAATCGATAAATCCCATAAGCAGATGTCAGTGCTCACGTGAAAAATGGCGGTACACTGATTATAGAGCAATGATAATATCTATGTGTTCCACACATGAAATTTTGCAATATAATCAACAAATGATATCTAGTTGTAACCACACGTACCTCTTATGTGTACAAATAACCACTCCTGTGTACTTGTGGATAAATGAATATTGTTTGAAATTTCTGATGGATTTTTGCCAATGAATATGTGTAGATTATTTGCCGTGTTCTTGTCCTACTTAGTGACTCCACCGAAAAGTCTTGTAAACTCAAGAGTGAGGAAAAGTACTACATGACATCTCCGATCTTCTCGACGACGACACCTGGAGCCCATTTCCAACCGTTTCGACCATGGAGCTTGGCATATACGGGATCGTTTCGATTGAAGGAGCTCGGTTTCTTGCGGTTGACGTTCGTGTCGTTTGTTGATACTGGCATACGTAACGGCGGTGGACGCAGAAGCTCCGGACACGTTCGGATTTTGCGACCGAACATGATCTCGGATGGCGACTTCTGATCCTGCAGAGCACGGTTGGGCGTGCTTCGGTACGTTAGCAGGAAGATATCCAGTGTTTCCTGGATTGATCCTCTCCCCTCTCGGATTTTCTTGACGGCCCGCTTGAAGGTATCCACGAATCTTTCCGCCTGGCCATTCGATTGAGGGTGAAACGGAGCTATCGTGAGGTGCTGGATGCCGTTGGAAGCGCAGAAATCAGCGAATTCGGCGCTAGTGAACTGGGTACCGTTGTCACTGACTAGCGTTACGGGCATACCCAGTCGAACAAACAGCCCACGCAGGATGCTGATGGTCGCTGCAGAGGTGATGCGGGTCGTTCGGATGATCTCCGGCCACTTGGAGAACGCATCGATAGCGAGCAGGTAGTACTCGCCTTCGATCGGACCAGCGAAGTCGATGTGGACGCGTTGCCACGGAACGGTCGGTTTGGGCCACGGCACCGGTGGAGCGTGAGAAGGTGATCTAGCACACTTTTGGCATGCCTTGACGAAGTTGATGATGTCGGTATCCAAACTGGGCCAGTACACGTAGCTTCTTGCGATGGCCTTTCATACGCTGCATGCCCGGATGACCACGATGAAGCTGTTCGAGGCACCACTTCCGATGCAACGACGGGATAACGAGTCGTTCGGCAAAGAGGATGCACCCATCCACCACAGAGAGCGATTCATGTCTGGCTTGGAACCGACAAAGTTCTGACCCGTCGAGTGTAGACTGGGGCCAGCCGTCCTGGACGTAGCGGTGGACTTGGCGGAGCAGCGGATCTGCTTGGGTGCTTTGCGCGACGACTCTGAAATTGAGAGGCAACACTTCAACTGTATTAGAGACTACTGACCTAAGATCCTCTTCCAGGTTGAGGCTAGCGATGACGTTGTCCTCTTCAGGCTTGACATGCTGGTTGATCAACCTCGAGAGCACGTCTGCGTTTCCAAACTTCTCGGTGGACACATATTCGATGTCAAAGTCGTAGAGCAGCAAGTTGAGGGCGGAGCGCTGAACACGGTTTGTAGTGTAGACGGGGATTTCTTTCTTGGAACCAAAGATACGAAGCAGAGGGCGATGATCGGTCTGCAGCCGGAAGTGCCGGTTGTACAAATAGAGGCCACGATGTGTGTTGATGGTCAGCAAACTACGGTGAAGTTCATCGACTTCCACCTGCAAGAAGGCATCGGACAAATCTATCTGGATGAAGATCTTGCAGTTCGCCAGCTTGACGAAGATATCGTCCGGAAGTGGAAGAGGATACTGCTGTGGTTGGAGCGCTGCGTTCAGACCCGTTGAGTAGTCTCCGCAAATTCTAATGGAGCCATTGGCTATGCGGACTAGGACAATCGAAGCGGCCCAGTCCGAATAATCGACCGGTGTGATGATGTTTAGCTTCTCTAGCCGGTCGAGCTCACGGTCAACGGTATCATACATAGCGTAAGCTACCGGACGCTTCGGACAGAAGACTGGTCGAACATTTTCTTTCAGCTCCAACTTCACCTTCGTTTTGCTACACAAGCCGAGCTGCTCGCTGAAGACCTTGGGGAAAGACGACTTAAGTGTAGCTGTCGACGCTGGCGATCCTGACACGTGGCAGCAGAAAGTGTCCATCGGCACGGACCACAGGTTGAAACTGTCGACCAAATCGGATCCGAGTAACTGCAGCTGGTTCTCGGTCACACGGATGAGTTCGCGTCGTGTGCTGCTTCCGATGGTGACGTCACACTCGAATTCAGCGAGAGTAAGCTGCCAGATGCCGTTCTCGCTTTTACTGTCGGCGATGATAACGCAGGACTGCCAAGTTTCCGCCATACCTCCCTGCCGATGACGGTGATGTCTGAGGCGGTGTCGAGTTGCAGGCGAATATCCGTTCCGGAAAGGCCAACGGAAACAAATCTGCGTCGCTGCTGCACGCTGCACACGTCGACGACCACCACCTTGGCTGATACTGCTTGCTTCTTGCGCCTCCGTCCAGCTTTTCGGGACTTGGCACTGTTGCCGAACTGCCCACAGTCGGAACATTTGTGGTTTCTGTAGCTGCAATCCCGAACGTAGTCAAATGCACCGCAGAACCAACAAGGCGAATTTGGTTTGCTGCCGGTGTCACTGGATGGACGTTTTGGTGACTCATGTTCACGCTTCTCGTACCGCTTACCACCAAACTTGCGAATCGCTTGTACTTGGTCATACGTGGACGGAGATTTGATCATCGCACTGTCGTGTTTGAGGTTAGAGAGGCGCTGACATTCCTCCAAAAGTTGTTCTAACGACACGTCGTCCCTCTCTTCGATTTTCGTGAAGAGACGGGTTCGAATCTCGACGTCTTTCTCCGATTTCAGACCACACACGTAGACCAAGCACTTGAATTGCTCTTCTGAGAGCTTGCCAAGCTCATACTCCACGCAAGCCTTGTCTACTCTGCAAGCAAACGTCACATGGTCCTCTGCTGGGTTTTTGCGCTATCTGCAGGCATCGGTATCGACGACTGATTACCGACTGTTTCGCTCCAAACAGGCTCTTGAGCTTGGCAACTGTTTGTACGAAGCTAAACTCTTTCGGCATTTTCGGTAAAATATAGCTTACGTACCTTTCATGCTCCGATGCACCCAACTTACGCAACAAAAGGCGAACTTTTGCTTCATCGTCCAGCCTAGCAGCATCCTTCTCGAAATGATCGTCGTATCTCGAGTACCACGCAGCGAACGTAACGTTGGATTCAGCTTCGAATCGGAACTCTTTAATATTGCTGGCCAGTGAGTCGAGAATTTGTTCCGGGTTCGGTGGTACTTGCACGTTGATCGACGATGCCATGCTACGAAGAAAGTGCTCCTGCTTTTCGTCGCTCTGCTGATGTCGCTGGAGGATTTGCGCCATGGTTTGTTGGTATTGCGCTTGTTGTTGCTGCATCAGCTGCATCATTTGAATGAGCAGCGCTTCGGTATTGTTTACCTGGGCTTGCGGTTGGAGGTGCGGGAAAGGCGAAAACTGTTGCTGCTGGGCGGTAGAGACGGGAATGAACGGCTGTTGCTGATGTGCTGAACTAACCGGAACGAACTGCTGCTGCTGCTGCTGGACGTGGACCGCCGACACGGGGATAATCGGCTGATTTATTTGCTGCCGATGATTTATTACCCCCGGGGGGTCAACACCATTTTGTTCGTCGTTAGTCCACTTTCTCTTCTTTCGCGCGGGAGACGAAATGTTGGGCGTTTTGCGGCGGAAAACTACCTTCACTCGCGATTACTAGTCGCCACTTTTGTACCGCACTACCCCGGGAATAGCATTCGGAATTTTGTTTAGGTATTTTACCTCTTAATCTGAGCTCTTTAATACCGAGCCCAGTTATCAAGATCAAAATTAGGTATTCATATGTTGTTGTCTCCTGCTCGGGTACACATCAAATCTTCAGAATGTGTACTCCCACGGTTCCAAAGATGCAGTCAACTTTGTGTGTGTCATTTTCCGCGAATACACCCTTTAGCTCTCTTTCTCCGAGATAGATTTGCACCACATGAGTCAGATGAGCACATTCAAGTTGGGAAGTGCAAGTTCGTCGTACGATCTTCTCCAGAGCATGCACAAGCTGCAGTCTGCGATTCCAGAAGTGGAAAGAAAAGGAAAGAAAGTGGCTACCTTCCAGCACACTCAACATCATCGATCACAAAGAGTCATAACAACACGGACGGAGTGAAATTTCACCTACACCAACACCAAGCCGGGAGCGCAGTCTCTTGGGCTTTGCTTTGGCCAGCCACGATCAGTCTCGTTCCAGGTTCCCTCGGTATCGGAACGTGCGCGGTTTTCCCTCCGGTAGAAAATTTTACAATCGAATCAGTTTTTCCCACGACGTGTTTTGTTATAATTCCAATCGGATCGGATGCAGCAGCAACAGCAGCGGAAGTGATCGATAATGAGCAATAACTGCTACTATCAAATAATAATCGTCGCCGCCGTCGGAAGCATCTGCCTCCTGGTGACGGTAGCGGAAGCCGTTCGCTACGTGCCCAAATGGAAGAAACAGGTTGGGTCAATAAGAAAGTTGAGCACTTGGCATTTATTGAATATACAGACTCTATTAGATCGGAGAAGCTTGGGCAAAGCTTTGGCCACTGCATTTCGGTTCGGGTTTCACCTTTTCCACTAGTGCCGTCGTCGTTGCTATGTTAGTAATTATGCACAGCCTACTTGACGGTGTGATGATCGAGTAAGGTACGGGAGAAATTTTGAATTTCACCGCGATCTAGATTCGGCGAATTGTGCTTCGGCTATCAGCGCGGCGTGGTGACTCAAATGCAAGGGCAACCGACTAACCGCATTTATGAGTGAAGCGGAAACCCGTTATGTTGTTGTTCTCTCGCATAATAGTCAGTGCATGACTGAACGAAAACCTAAATGGAGCAGAGGAAACAAATTCTCCTACCATCATCAAGAGCATCTGCGCGATCTGATCTGCGGGCTGCCGAGGGAAGGAAGCAATTTATGAAAGATCATTGGACGGGCGAGAATGCTATTGGTTTGAGCCAAGTGCTCTGAAGTTGGACACTTGTTGCAAAAATGTATGGAAAATTTACTGTTAGGTTTCCTGTTCTGAACAGCCTGAGATAGCTCGGAGGTTTGTGCGTTTTAAGTAAAAGTTGCTAATTGTTTGTTCAATTAACATAAACTTGAGGCTTCCGATGTGAGTTTAGCTGAGTGTATTATTAACGTGCCCGTTTCTCCAAACGCTTGTTGGTGGGTCTGACCCGTTCGTGTAAGTCACAATGCAATTATGATTTTTAAAAGGAATGGTCGATGGGTACTTTCGATTGATCCATTTTCGATTGAATCAATTGGTACGTTTTCACTTTCGTGAATTGTGTATTTGCCGTTTGCCATTAATTTGCATGCGGAGACACATTTGCAGAAGCATTGTTGTTTATATTCGACACTTTATAAATGTAAATAGGGATATCGCAAGCTGAAGAAGGCATCGTTTTCGTGCGCTATTAAAAAGACGTTAGTCATATAGGGAGATGTATTGTGGGACGGTTAAATATTTCATAGGTTTTTGAGGTTTTCAACGGTTAATTTTTTTATTTAGATAATTAAGTTTATAAAATTTTGGTGAAGTAACTACATTATTTAAGACTATATTGTTTTTGAAAATGAGTTCTAAAATTAAACGATTTTCGACAATTTCAACGTAGATCTTATAACAAAAAGAACAGACATTGATTTCCATATACCTTTTCATGAAGAACGTGTGTAAAAGTTTGTTCTATATTACTTTGATGCGCCCCTCGTTTGAAGAACAATCTACTACTACTTTTATGTTAGTCACTCTCGACACATACACACCTACATATCATTCTCTCGAACGCGATTGTTTAATTAGATCTTGCGCGATACAGATCACTACGTGTGGTTACAGGGTGCGGCAGAAAATAATGCGCAAAATTTGTTCTATTTCTTTCAAATCCCATTTTCAACTAATTCAAGCAATAATATCAACATTTTCGAGTGCAGTTATCTTAAGAAAGTCCTTTTAAACAAATTTATTCAACGTGTCCTCCATTTTTATAAATAACATCCTCGAGCCGACGCCGGAAGCCAGAGCATGCCTTTCGGACGTAGTCCTCCGACATTGACTGCCATGTGCGTGTTATGGTTGACTTCAGGGTTTTCACACTAGGGTGTGATGTTTTGCAGGCTCGTGCTTCAACATATGCCCAAATCGAATAATCCAACGGATTAAGATCTGGACTGCTAGGGGACCACAAATCCTTCGGCCAAAACTTCATGTTATCGTTCAACCATTGTTGGGTTCGATTGAACGTGTGACACGGCGCTCCGTCCTGCTGTAGGACAACGTTTTGGTCCTCGGAGAAGTTGGCCTTCACCCAGAGAAGCACTTGGTCCTTTAAAATACCGATATACACTTCGGTATTGATTTTAACTCCAGCGTCAATGAAAACAAGCAGCATTTTCAAACCGTTGGACGCCACCAAGCCAAACATCATGACACCAGCCGGATGTTTGGTTTGAAATTTCGATTTCACTTTTTCCGGAACGTTCTCCATTTTCGTCGGCTGTTGGCCACAGCATCGATGCTGAAAAGCTTTTCGTCGGAGAACAGGATTATCATTTTTTCCTTCTTCAACAAGGAAAGCAATCTCTTGGAACGAGTCACTCGTAGTTCCTTGACCCGGTCCGTAATCAAGTGGCGTTTCACTCTGGCTCTGGAAGATGTATGCAGGTCTTCTTTGATGATTCTCCGCATGGATTTCTCAGAAATATTGGCTTCCTTTGCAAGTTTTCTTATGGAACGCACCGGGTTGCCAGCAATTTTAGCACGGACCGATCATTTGATCACCTTCGCCGTGCGTGCAAAGCGCGGACGTCCGCTTCCCGGGTTCCGCTGCTTTGGCGCATCCTGCAGGGACTTATTTATGCGGTAAACTGTTGCCAAATGGCACCCTACCACCTTGACAATCTCCTTCGGCTTCTACTGGGCGAGCAACAAACTGGTGATCACTTCTTTCGCGAACATTTTGACGAATTTGCAATAAAACAAATAGAATGTTTGGATGCAGCACTTGAAAATAAACATAAACAAATACACTTTCGACAGAAATTAGTCACTAGCTACACGAATTAACCAAATACTCAAGTTTGAACATTTTCGCATTATTTTCTGTCGCACCCTGTACATTATGCACAAGAGCTTAGTCTAAGGTTATGCAAGAGCAAATGACGTTCAAACTAACAGGATACGGCGTAATTTGAAGATAAAATTGTTGTCTATGAAATGCTTCTACACAGAAAGAAAAACCATGGTAGAAACTACTGATCCAAATACCGTTGAATTAAAAACACACACACTTCCGTTTTTTTGTGCAGAAATTACACGCATTAGCAAACGAAAATATTTTAACAAAACTAATTCAAAAAAACAACAAAAGGTAAAAAACATTTTCTTCCATCATACAATAAACCGCTTATAATTAAAATTTGATTTAAATTTTCCTAGAAGCATTTTAAAATTTTCGTCCTATGCTTTAACATGAGATCTGTCAGATTTCTCACCACTCGGTGTCTTCTTCTTTTTTCAACCTGGATTCGTCCATGAATAAAAGCATAGACTAACTCTAAGACCAGTAGGTTCCGAACAAATACGATTTTTTTCTTGGCTCAGTCAGTACTAGCACATCGGTCCCAAGCTCGGTCCCAAGCTTAATAATACGCCCCTAATAATGAACTCACACGAACACACACTCAAATAATCTGTCAAAATAACACACACGCTCGTTTGTAATTACTCAAAACTGAGTAGAAAACGACTCAGTTTCGTTAAAAGTGGAACTACCCTAATTAGAGTAATTGAAGGGTTACTCATTTTTGATTAAATAGGTCACCTGTCAAAATAAGAGTAAACATTACTCAGTCACGCTTGTTTGTATTTTTTCAAAACTGAGTAGAAAACGACTCAGTTTTGTTAAAAGTGGAACTGCCCTTAGGGAAGGTCCATTAATTATGTCACGCAGTAGGGGGGGGGGGGGGGGTTTCGAGAAAACGTGACGATCCATACAAAAAAATTTGAAGGTCCATACAAAAAACGTGACATGGGGGGGGGGGGGGGGTTACAAAAAGTCAATTTTTGCGTGACGTAATTAATGGACGTTCCCTTATTAGAGTAGCTATAGAGTTAATCATTAATGATTAACTAGGTCATTTATCAAAATTTGAGTAAACATTACTCAGTATCTAATTTTATTTTAAAGAAATCGTTGATTGTTCCCGACAACTGGCCAGTTGAAATGGAAGTGTAGAAAAACTTTAAATTTGTAATTTCATGAACTGAATTAAATTTGTAAATTCAAAAACTGAATTGGATTGAATTCGGCACTTCGATTTAAAATTTTTGTTGATTACAACATACAGTAGTTCCATCTTGAAACGTTTTGATCGACTGAACCTTGGATTCAACCACGTTTTACGCTTTTGACAGCTTCATTATAATTACTCTATTTTTAAAAGTACAGCGCTTTCACAATCAGAGTAGCATTTACTCAGTTTCCTTATATCAAGTTACTCAGTTTTGGACATTAAGCATGGAAATACGAAACTGAGTGAAAGTTACTCTATTTAGAGTAGATCTGAACGAGCGTGCAGCAAAACAAAACAAAGGCGCAAATATGTATAGTACTCTGAGAAAAATTTATGTTATAGAAATTAAATATGGAGGATGATATGATATAATGTTAATAACATGAAAATGGATGTTGTTTTGGACGAATTTGGTTAGGTGCTGGCTTCAAGGTGTACTTCGGACCAAGGGGTTCTACAACAGTGAACCAATTTCAAATCGCTAATTGCATATTGATTGTTGATAAAAGCGTCTACTTAACTTTCACCCATGCATTTCTTGTGGGTTAAAGTAAAGTATACGTTTTTATTCATACGGCCCACTGAAATGAAAAAAAAAAAATTGCGCCAACTGTTCCATCTTAGCATTCTTCTTTGGTTGGGCCCTGCATCCAACAAATTGTTGCCTTGGATCATTCTTGTTCCTTATGGGCCTCTCAAAGTCACACGTGTGGAAATCTTCCATCCTCACTTGCATGGAGGCAATTTGCCGAATCCGTAAATAACAAGTCTACGAGGGAGGGGGGGGGGGGGGGGCTGCGATGAACTCGGAGTCCATAATAGGCAGTCCAGTAATGAGACCGGACACAAGAATTTGTCTACCATGTCGATTTCATCACCTGACTACTACTTACTGACCGATCGTTTTTTCGATATCTTAGAAAATCGTGTTTTGGAGAAGATTAAGACGATGGTTTTAAGCAAAATACACGATGACATTTTCGACTATGACTAGCCAATTTGTCATGGAATCGAGTTATCCAATCAGTAACTATATAGGTATAGGGGTAAACTTTCAGCTTCTCTTTGTTTATTTTTATTTTGATTGAACATCCGATCGCCAATCTCTGGTCCTGCAACTCCAGCAAGAATAACTTCAAGGAGATGTGATGCACTGTTAAAAGGTGCGGTCATACGACAATGAAAACTTTTGTGCATGTCTAGAGTGTGATGGTCTGCATACAAAAAACCCGAACCTATTCTACTTTCCCGTTCTTGAGAAAGAAAAAAAAAACTCCTAAAAATAAGTCCAAAAACCGTGGTAAAAGAACATCCGATGTCCGATTAGATTTTATTCGTATTGGAGCTTACCGCCAGAGGAGTCCAAATATGGCTTTTAGTTCTTCGAATTTTGATAGTTGAAGATGGCTTGTATGCCTGTAAATAAAGTCACTTACTTTTATCCCGTTCAATTCCATATTTCCATCCGACCAGGCCTGTGAGATCCCCAACGCGCAGAACGAATACTCGCACTACGTGTGCGACGACAATGGTGACGTCAAGTGCCTTCCGGGATGGACCGGCGATCTGTGCGATGTTCCCATCTGCAAGAAGGGCTGCGACCCAATGAACGGATACTGCAAACGGCCACACGAGTGTCGCTGCAAGCTCGGCTTCTACGGTGAAAACTGCAACCGCTGTATCCCACTGCCTGGTTGCCAGCACGGAGGCTGCAAGGTGTCTTTCGAATGCGTTTGTCACAAAGGATGGGATGGCATCTTCTGCTCGGAGCGTTAGTATATTTCAGCCACTATTTCTAAATATTTAATCATAACAACGCTTGTAATTTCAGCTATCTGCCGAGAGGACTGTCATCCATCACGCGGATATTGCGAATCACCCGGTGAATGTCGCTGCCGACTTGGATGGGCAGGTACCACATGTCGCGATTGTCAAGTGCTGCCAGGATGCATGCATGGAACGTGCACAAAACCATTGGAATGCAAATGTCTCCCCGGATGGACCGGAATCCTGTGCCAGACTCGTAAGCTCCCAGCGGGTTTTATCTAAGGATAACCTAATTCTAATAAATATCTATTACAGCCATCTGCGCTAAGAACTGCAGCCGCGAACACGGCTACTGTAGACGCCCCGGTGAGTGCCGCTGCCGCGTGGGATGGATGGGAAATGAATGCAACAAATGTCATGCGTATCCCGGATGCAAGAATGGCGATTGTCGTAGGCCTTGGGAATGCAACTGCAAACCCGGTTGGGGAGGAATGTTGTGCGATGAGGAACTTAACTACTGCGAGAATAATCCAAACACATGCCAAAATGGCGGCAAGTGTAAATCGTTGATAAAGGACGACGGTAACTTTAAATGTGAGTGTCCGTCCGGTTACAAAGGACAAAACTGCGAAATGCTACCGCCGTCAATGATGACCACGTCATCGTCAACGACGACTACCACGGCGGCCACGACCAGCAGCACGTCGGAAATGACGACAGACGAACACGAGCAGATGACCAATCTAAGGCTTCAAATCGGCAACGTAACCACGCAGTTTCCCGGTGAAGACTACCTGAACGAGGAATACAGTGCGGAAGATCTTGACAACGAAGCTTAAAATGGAAATCGATTGACTTTCGAAGCGAGCATTTATTTATTTCAACTTTACTTAACTTATTTATTTGAAAATAAATTATTCAACAAAACCTATAAACAAGTGGCCATCAATCGGTCGGAAGACTTTCTAGCAAGTCGACCACCATTTGATTGCTTTCCAATATGTCAGTCTTTTTGCTCGCCAACTTTCCCGACTTGAAAGATCTCACCTTGGAGTGACCAAAGTTGAAATTTTTCTTACTTTTCGACCCAAGGCCAGAATGTGAGTCAATCGGTTCCAGTTCCATTTCCGCTCCCGCTGAGGATTCTGAAAGGGAAGTTCTTTTCTTGAAATGCTTCTTCTGAGAAGATACTCGTTGATCGAAGCGAAAGTTATGAGGAAATTTGTGCTGCTTGATGCAATGGTCACGACGCTCTTCTGGACTTTGACTTTTTTCAAGACATTCTTCGAGGAA
The DNA here is from genome assembly GCA_024533555.2 of Aedes koreicus. Classification (NCBI taxonomy): domain Eukaryota; kingdom Metazoa; phylum Arthropoda; class Insecta; order Diptera; family Culicidae; genus Aedes; species Aedes koreicus. The sequence continues at coordinate 39,497 of JAHHFK020005441.1, forward strand.
GCAAGAGAACTAAAATATTTTACAACGTTAAAATGTGCAGCAAGATTGAGAAACTATCTACCAACCATTGGATGCTTCCCCGATTGAACCTGAGCCGCAAAGTAGGAATCATGCGTTTCGGAAAGATGTAGATCTAAGAGGTGGGCATTTGGCAACGTTTTCTTACACTCACCACACGAGTACCGATGTAGGGAATTGTAGTGAGTTTCATAGTCCTGAACTGATCCACATGTGTACAGGCAATCAGGAACGTTGCAAACGATGTTCCTAAAATTGATAATTATATTGAAAAACAAAGTTTATAATGGTAGCTTCAGGGGGCAACTCACGTTTCCTCCAGCTCGAGATCATCGCCCTTGCTGATGTCACTCAACACTCCCAGTTTGGTAAACTTCTAAATAGAATTTGTTTTTTATAATAATTGCTAATATGATTAGTATTTCAAGGGGCAAGACGGCTTTCTCCTGAGTAACATTTTTCTTCAAAATTACTCAGGATTCATCAAGTTTGCACACTCTATGATTTTCTTCTCCTCCCAAGATACAGAGTGGTGGGAATGCCAAAAAAATGTGTGCAAAAACGAAGAAAAACAACTTCACTCACATTTGATCATAAAACTCACGTTTGCTCAGAATGCATCAGCTTCCATCAACTTGTACAATTTATTACTCGCTTTAAAGTATACTGGCAGCACTGGCTTGAATTTGTTGTTGACGACGGTGGCAACCTTGGCAACCAATAACAGCAGTATGTTTACTGTCTGGGAAAATTATTTATTTTGGTTTCGTAAGGAAGCAATATAGGTCGCAGTATTTGGAGGAGAAATTGAGACTCGATTACGGTAAGTAGATTATTTAATATTGCTTGATTGTTTTTTCTTGCAGGAAGACGAAACACAGATAGAATATGTGGAATTTATTGACTGCCAAAAGAATCACCTCCAAAAAGAGACCAAGCCAGTTCGACCAACCGCAAATATTGAAAACTCCAGTTTCGCGATAGGTTGATCCGGCTTGGTTTCTTTGTGGAGGTGATCCATTCGGCAGTCACTAAATACCACATATTCCTATTGTACGGATTTATTGACCCAACCCATTCGACGTTGATGCAGTTCGCGATAACGAAGTTTGAGGAGCCTAACCGTTCACGCCCCGCATTACTACCATGGAGTGTAACATTTTGTGTTCTTTTTTTTGCAACGCCATTCACACCGATTGGTGGACCAATCCGATGAGCTTTTTGGTTTGTATCTTACTCCACATAGAGTATAAAAAGACGAGTATTGACGTAGTTTAGAGCAGAAGTTTTGTGAAGTTTCAAAAGGGAACATCAATAAATAATTAGTAAAAAGTAGTGATTATATCATTTGTATATCGAGCTCTGTAGGGTGTAATCAATCTGCAACTAAACGTGTTGCTGTTTAAACTCCGCCGTTGTTTGAATGTCGCTGTTGCCCCGTTCATCGCAGCCACTCAGAGGATCTGCCGGCTATCTAATGCTGCAATTTCTCGCTACCTTCCAATTTGAAGGGTTGGTTTAGGCCATAGTTCTTTCCATAACTGGCCATCATACACTGGTAGTTCAGCCCGTCGTTGTGAGTATATGGTTCGGCAGCAGGTTCCCTGAGTTGTTCGGTACTGTTAATGTCGAAAACAAATTGTTTCTGTTTGCTGCTGTCGTTTCCGCTGTAAACGTTGGCATGAGGAGCCAACACTATCCGTAGATAACCTGTGCCTGCCTTCGCTTAGCATCCACAGCAGTGTAGACTTTTTTACATTTTAAATCTGCACCAGTACATTACCAACCTCCTATGATATATGTATCCAATCAATGTATATTTATTCAATTATTTCATCATACAAACATCATCAGAAAATACTTACCAAACGTTTTAGGCTAATAGAAGTCGCTGAGGAATTTGCATTCCCCATTTTCGCAACCAAGAAATCTAAAATAATGACTAGCGGGTGAGGAAATCCACAATGTTGACATGGTATTTTTGACGACAGAACTGTATTGTTTTTATCATGCAATTTCACTGTCAAAACCAAGCTTTACAAAAGGTAGGAATGTTCAATATCACAATATGAATCCAGTGAATACGAGATGCTCATATTTGCTCAGAGTTACTCAGGATTGCTCAGTGTCTTGCCCCTAGGACGAAATAATACAACTGATTTATTGCCAAATAGCATCTACAATGCTTCGAGGGAATCGACCAAGTAAAAACATACATCGTTAAAGTAAGCTTAAATAAAATATTTGCTAACTTAAACTTAAATAAAATATTAAATTCCTAGAATTTATTTTGATTTTCAATGCTTTCTGGAAGAAAAAACTAACACAAATGTTAACAATATGCAAAACCTGATACACAAAACTAGCTTGTCATTGAGTGTGGGGAAATGTGGCGAAACGTCAACTGGAAAATTTCCCGAGCCAAATCCCGAGCCAAATCCCGTTCAAAATCCCGCGATGGTTTTTCCGAACTGTAAACCAGCCTTTACCCAGATTGGATTCGTTCACCTTCACTACACTGACGAAAAACATCTTAAAAGTTCATTAAAAAATCTTATAAAATTATATAAGCCACGAGGAATTGGTTTGAATTTCATACACTCAAAAAAATCGACACGTTGTTTCCACGTGAAACGCACGTAATTTTCCTCCACTACTAAAACCAGTAATAAACACAACAGTAATACAATAATTAAATTAATGAGACCAAAAACATCTCTATTTATAAATAAAAGGTACCTTCTTACAATCCTTGAAGTGTTTATCAGTGTACAAAGTGCACAAAGTTTCCGATCCCAAACGGTTCAACAGATCCTTGAGGGCAACCAGCGGCTGTAACGGCTGCAACCGTGCCCTTGAAGGCACCCCTCATTGCTTGGGCGACGGTTATCAGGACCGATTCCCATTCGACAGCTTCCAATTCACCACTTGGATTGCGTAGCATGGGGGCAATCATACGTTGGCGCTTCAACCCATCTCAAGCAAAGCGGGACTTGCCCGATAGCCATTCCTCGTTGATATCTTCATTTTCACGATACAGAATACGGAGGTCTTCTCCGATACGGGTGTTCACTATGACGAGCTACGAAACTGTACGGCTTGTTTGTCAGAGCATCAACCGGGCAAAGATCGACCACATTTCCGGACAACTCCGACAGGAAGAACTTCTCCACATATGTTCCAATCTGCATATCATTTCCTCGTTGCGGTGATCGATATCGATGAACCGTGAACGATCCGACCCGATCCTGCAGATCGCATTCACCACCCTGGTCCCAAATCGGACAATCCAACGGATGATTCATCAGCAAGAACTCCATCACACCTTCACGAGCCTTGCGGGTCATTTCCGAATTGGTCTTGAATTGGTTCTTCATAACCGGCATGACGCAAGCGGCTACCGGTTTGGGAGACTTTTCCACTTCCACCAAACACATACGACAGTTACCGGCTACGCTCAATCGCTCGTGATAGCAGAAGCGAGGAATCTCAACGCCCACCAATGCAGCAGCCTCCAAATTAAAAATAAAAACAATTATTACGTTTAATGGCGAAATCCAAACTCCCCATCCTAAACATCTTCACCTGCAGCACCGTTGTTTCCGAATCGACCATTACCGACACATCATCCACAAACACCTCAATCATTTCCACAACATTTCTTGGTTCGCCATTGTTGTTGATTTATTAAATTGCCTTATGATTCTTTCATCCACAGGATGAATATGGAAATCATAAGGTAATTTTGTGGAACTGATAAGATACACATAGAAAAATCATTATGAGTAAGTAAGAAAGTCGTAAGAGTCCTTATGAATAACATTATAATCTTATGAAGTCTAAACAACCTGCATTTGTGATACTTCATAAGGCGTAATTTATGATTGATTGATATCAATAGTTTTTTTTTCATCAGTATACTTGACAATCGATCAACCGTCATTAGGTCAGTTTTCAGATGTTGTTTTTTTTATAATTTTAATGTATTGTTTTTCTTTTCAATCGGCTAATCGATCCTTCCCTGCTATATAGGCAAAATGACAAAAATACCGTAAAATGCAGCCATCCACCCCACCAAATCTTTCAAAATCCACCACCAGATGGATGAACAATCACGTTTTTGGAGTCCATTAGGGGTTCCAATGGACATGGCTATCTTGAATGGATGATAACGGCCACGGAAGATAACGAGAATTTGCGAATGGCTCGGGTCACTGGTCACTGGTCAAAAGTCAAGGGTAGTGACCCAATGATCCACTTGACTTTAAAACATTCGATCACTTATCGAAAGATCATAAAACTAAACAGTCTTGAATTTGCTTGCTCAAGAAAAGGTGTATATACTATAATACTATAAAAAAGAGATTCGATAGTGGAAGATATAACGTGAACGACGGTTAAAACGGGCAACAGTACTTTATTACGAAGTTCTTGTAGACGTACCGCCGGCAACACGTTATCCCAACTAGTGATGGTTAATCTCACGCCGTATTCAAATCGCTGAAATCTGCTGCAATTGTATACTTTGGGACGCCGATGAAAAAATCAACAAGCGGGTTTCGATGCCAAACTTTTGAATGGAGAGGTCGACTGCTCGAGGCTTCTCTCTCAACTGAACATCCGAAAATCATTTTCAATGGCCTGTTCCTCACTTCGCTTTCAAAGAAATTCGGATACTGTTGAATAATCGAGTTGAACCCCTTCAAAGGGCACAGTTTCGCCGTTATATATTTCCGACTTCTTACGAAGATGTTTCTCGAAATCTAAAACTCCTAAATCTGTCAGGTGTTTTAGGTCCACACAAAAATTTGCAAGGAGCTCCATCAGCGAGACTTCAGCCGATTGCACATGTTCAGGAATTCCATAGCTTTTGACTGGAAGATTCGATTCGCTTTGATGATAAGAGACAATACGTAGCTTAAGAAGAAGAGAAATGGCAGCGTCATCGGGTCATTAAGATGACAACAATAAAACTGTTGTCTCAGTTTTATTAGAACGAGAAGAACAACACGAGCTCCGAAAACCATTCCATATTCCATTTGACAACTGTCTCCAACGATAGCCATCTAGTGGCAGACGGATGCAGAACTGTGTCATCAGGGATTTTTGGATCGTTTGAGGCTGCAGGACAAGTAACTGCAGATATATCGCATTATTTGTTCCAGCTACAATGGTAGATTTTTGAATGCGTTACTTGCACAAAGGGCCAAAAAGTGGCAGGTTCATTTGATAATTATCAAATTGATGGATCGGTCAGAACCCATAATTACCGAAGATCCATCTGATCCAAAGCCCACAAACCATTTTTTTTGTAATCGGTGCAATCGATCTGCAACTGTTTATCAATTGCGCAAAATATGTATAGGTTTTCGCACTGCAAGATTATATTAAAGATAACAAAAAATCACGTACGAAATAAATATGCTTCATATAGCAGAAAAAATTATCGAGAACATTATTCGAACTTCTCAAAATTCTTCTGCATGAAAATACTTCTACATTAGAAGAATAGTATTTTTGTAGAAATCACTGGAAGAAATTCTGCGGAAATCTTTGGAACAATCTCTTGCGTAACTTTGAAACAAACACTTCTCAAACGGAATACCTGGAAAAAAATATTGTAGTAATATCTGGAGAACTATAAGTAACAATCCTTGCAGGCATCCTAGACAAAATTTGAAAAATGATTCCGAATTTTTAAAGTTAAGAATTCAAAAGATGGGATTACGGAGCTCATGCAAAAAATCCAACAAATCATGATTTTCTCCAAGAATTACTGCAGTAAAAAATGTTTAGTTTTTGTATAGTTCTTTCAGGTGTCCTCCAGTGATTCCTTTGAAATCACAAAACTTCACAAGATTCCTCCAAACCTTTCATCACAAGAAAGTTTTGAAAAAACTGCCGATGCAATGTCAGAAAAAACTCATGAAAGAATCCCTGGAGGAATGCCTACAAACGTATGAAGAATACCTATAGAAACGCAAGAAGGATTACAAAATGTCCGAGAATCTTGAGAAAGTCTATGAAATTTTCTTCAAAAATTATCAAACATAATATAATCAAAAAAATAATGGAGATATCATTTAGGGCATACACACAAACTGACTTTCATACTGTCATCTGTCACTGTAGTGTCAGTGTCAAATGTGTTATTTTGCGTCAAGCCTAAACATCATACTAAAAGTAGTATTTATAAAAAGTTGGGTCCTAAACTATACTCATATTTTGAATTTGAGGTTTTTGAGTGAAAAGACAATTACCAAAAATCTTAAAAATCTTGGTTTTTCTCAAAAATCTGTAATCTTCACATACAGATATCTGTATGCATAAAATGAAAAAAATCTGTGTCAATCTAGATAAATCTGTGCATGTGGCAACCCTGCCCACTGCACCCACTCAACAGAACAAATCAAGTTATATGCAAGATGAAGGTACATCACGCAAGTTACATTTTTATGAAGATGCTATGACGTCATCAAGACATCATTCAATCCAGTGACGAAATAGATGTTTCACCTGAATCTCCAGTGGCACGATATTTGACACCATGTGCTTCTCCGCAGCACATTTTGTCGGATCCACTAGCTATTCGCCGATCGGACAGGCTGCGTCGACCTCCACAGAAATATTCTCCATAGGAGAGAAGAAATGTTATGTTTAGGCTTTGATGTTATTATAAAAGTCCTATGTTAATTTCTCTTAGTGTATATGTGCAAACAGAAGTTCACTCAAAAAAATCGACACGTTACTTCCACGTGAAACGCACGTAATTTTCATCCACTGCCAAAACCAGTAAAAAACACGTGGAATTCAAGTAAGAGCTACGTGATATCCGCGTAAATTCACATTCTACGTGATAATCACATAAATTTTACGTGATTTTTCACGTTCAATTCACTGGACACGTAATGTTCACCTGATTTTACTGAAGAAGATATGGTTACGTGTTCAGGTGGAAGTTACGTGAAATTTCACATCAAAACAACGTGTCGATTTTTTGGGGTGTAGGTTGGTTGAAAAAAAAAGACCAACGAGAGAAGGAAAGGGAAATTTTTTTTGGGGAAAAAAAAGAGAAAAAAAAAAAAAGATCCATAGAAAAAATATTTTCGCGGCGTGTTTTTTTTTATACAAAAAAAAAACAAAAGGGGGGGGGGGGGGGGGGGGGAGAGGGAGGGTCTCAAACCACAATACAAACATTTTTTGTCTTCAAAAACCTCCACATGCTAAATTTGGTTCCATTTGCTTAATTAGTTCTCGAGTTATGCAGAATTTTGTGTTTTATTTGTATGGGAGCTCCCTCTTTCAGAGAGGGGAGCGGTCTCAAGCGATCTTACAAACATAGAAATACCCCTCTAAATACCCCTGCATACAAATTTTCACGCCAATCGGCTCAGTGGTGTCCGAGTCTATAAGGGTCAGACAGACAGACAGACAGAAATTCATTTTTATATACATATATAGATATATGAATACAATATATAATACAATATATAATACAAAATATATAGATAGATATGAATACAAGATCTCTTATTAAACATGTTTATAAGAGTGATTTTCCTCGAGTTACATACGAAGCCTTGAGAAGTGATCGGCTCTAAGGTCTATTACCGAACTTCTCTTTGCATCGTTAGTTGCCTATATGGCGGGCGTAATGTAATAGGCTTTTAATATACTACTGCTCTCTGCACGGTAAAGATTATTTACCCATTTGACCCACGCTTGACAATAGGTAAACATTTAAAAGGGGAATAATAATATGATTAAGACAGTACCCATTAATAGGAAAATGATTCTTACCGTGTGGAAGTAGGCCTGTCCACAAACCATATGCGTTTTTTGCAGTTCGATGTAGTATCCAGATTATTTGAAAATTGGTAGAAACTGTGAGCTTATTTCCTAAATCCTCAAATTCGAGCACGAGACAACAAGACAAGTGAGAGAACAATATTACGCGACCACATCAATCCAAATAGGCAAGTCTATTGAAACGATCGTTCAATGTACATTGGCCCTGTCGGAAAATTGAGTGTGAAATACATTACACCAATCCTCCTGAGCTGCAGTTTCACAAATCGCCAGCGATCTTTCCTCGCTGCTGGAGGCAATTTCAGAGAACACGTGTGCAGCAGAGAAATTACTTCTTGTGGAGCTATTTCATTCTGCCCTTCCATCTCTCCGCCATCCTCTCCGCTGCAACACCCAACCGACTGTCGGACTCGTTACAGTGTGTCTTGATAGAGTTTACTTCATACATAAATGACAACCGAAAGGGAACCCGGAATGCGCGTGAGAACCAGCAGCATGTGCAACGTTTTGCCGTTTCCCAAATCCCCGGACGCTTTTTTGGCGCACATGTATGTGGGTATGCGTATCGGAGCATAAGAATGGGACTGACTGATTCATAGAGATTTAGCCTTGTCGTCAATGAATACGAGTCCTACGAATCGGAAGGGAAGGAACAGGAAAGGAGCAGGGTGCGGGTGTTCTCTGCATATGTTCCCCTGCTAACTTATGGGTATCTTTGGGCTTGAATGGTGCACTGAAACTGGAAGTTGATTGTGTAAGGGCATTAGACAAACCGGTGATGAAGTTTGAATTTTCCCACCAAGTGCTAGAAACACCCGCTGCTTGTACGGGGCACATGTGTTTGCAAAATGCGCGCTGTGCAGATAAAGAAAATTCCTCCGAAACTGTGGAACACTTTTTGCAGCATTTCGATATGCCATTCGAATAAATGTTCTGTTGCAGTTGTGCGCGGGATTGGAGCTCAACCGAAAGTTTAGCATATGACTCACTTGTGTTTACAATTGCGGCTGACTAGAAGCGGTATTTTCAATTTATCATTTGGGATATATATGTAGGTAGAGCGGTAGAGCAACTAGTTCGAAAGTTTTCATTTGAGAGCTCTTAATGGCAACCAACATATCGTGAAAACTCTCCAATCGGACGGTAAATCAAACTATTTACATCTGGTACCGAAACGACTATCAGAGGCTAGGTCTAAATCCATCTCAAACGACTGATGTAGACGGCCCCTAAACCATCAAATAGCCACTTAGTTTAGCATATGTAGTATCATCATCGCTTTATAGAATGAACAAATAGACGGCTCTTCCCACCCAGCACCGACCGCCAACCGACGAAGCCGAATATTGTGGTTCTTAGTTACAACTCACCACAGACAGGTCGGAGTTTGTAGAACCCATTCGTTCGTCTTCGTACGTTCGTACATCCTGTTCGAGACTGGAAAACTCCGGTTCTTTATGCACAGAGCGTATCGTATAGAGTAAGTTGGGACGGTAGCCAACCTACCTGTCGCCGAGTCCAACCGCAGCCCGGCGCTGATTACGAATGCCAAGTGCGTCTCGAGTGAGTTTAATTAACAATTTAAATTACACACATTATGGTATCTTCACGAGGAGAAGCCTCCCCCAACTCTTCCCCAAACTGGTCGGTGGTATCAGAACAACCTGATGTGAACATTATTGGCGTTTTTGTCGAGTGACAGCAGCATTCCGCTTGGAATTTCGATTCATCGTCGAGGCGTGTGAGTTCCGCCTGCCGGGATTTACTAATTCGAGGAATTTCAGCAAAAGAATTTACTGCTCACCTAGAACGCATCGGCGAAAGATTAATTGACATTCGATTGCGGTGATAGCCGTGTGTCGTCGGATATCGGGAGAGTTTCGATCTTGTTGTGTGCGAGGGTGAGGGTTTCACCCTAGATTGTTTTTTTTCTCTCTCTCTCTAGATGCAACCGTCACAATACCCGCAGAGTTTTGACAGCCCGCACAAATGAATGAGTTTGAAAAGCCACTCGAATTTTCACGCTACCGGCAGGGAAAACCGTTACATTGCCATCCCGCCTAATGAATGACGACCGCTAGAATGAATGGTACTAGTGGTGGGTAGAATTTAATTTCACCGAAGGGGGAGGAAAAGATGGCCTCTTTAGGTCGGTGGTCGCGTGTGAATACTGGGTTTTTCCCACCCGTGTCACGTGACTGCTGGTTTAGGAGATAGACTACTGAAGGATGAAACTTGGAAGGCTCACCTCACAAAGTGAGATATTTCTAATTGGTAATCCACTAAATGAAGCATGTTCTTCAGTGACCGGCGAAAAAAACCATCCACTGTGGCACATACAGAATTGGTAGAAAAAAACAGGGCTCATTAGGTATAAGGGAACGTCCATTAATTATGTCACACAAAAAGTGACTTTTATACCCCCCCCACCTTGTCACGTTTTTTGTATGGACCTTCAATTTTTTTTGTATGGATTGTCACGTTCCACCAACCACCCCCCCCCCCCCAACCTGCGTGACATAATTAATGGACCTTCCCTAATTTGATTGCATCTTTGATACAAATCTTGTATCAATGCGAATATTTGATGTCTACTCAACAAGTACCATTTGTCGACTAGCAGAAAAACAATTCTCACATGCCATTGTTTCTGACGTAGACTACGTCTTACGACAAGGGTAGGCTGTCAAATGAAAATCTGAAAATAATTAGCAACCGTCACGAAATAACGCTACAAATTAAACGCTAGTAACTCAATTAATCCTCGATAGATTCCCCAGATGTTTACATCAATTTGTTGGATATTTTCCCGCGTATCAATATATTTGAAAATTATCCTTCAACAATTGTAAACTACTGAACATAAGGTAAATGAAAGGTGATGTCTTATAATTTCGTTTTGCAGATTAAATTTACTATATGCACAGTACTTTCCTATCACAGATTTCAAATATGAGCAAGGAAGGTCTCATATGCAGCAGTGAACGATATATAAGGAGTACTCTTTCGCAAAGTTTCTCATTCTTTTATCATCTCAGTTCGAACAAGCGACACGTACGGACGTGTCTTTCGCTCTCTCGCAATAAGTTTTTTCTCCCGTGTTCCCCCCTCGCCCGCTTTCTCGCGATTGTGTGTTCGGTTAGCGATTTATCACCTGCGTTTGCTCATCTTCTGGTGGTGGCAAACCAGAAAAAAAAGTGCTGCAAATTTTGGAAAAATTTCCCGCTCGACCTATTGCCGTGGAAATGGGTCGAAAAAATCGACCAACGGTGACATCCGCTCCCGAATCCTCACCGCAACCGGGCAGCTCCAAGCGGCTGCGTCATGATGACGCCGGTCCATTGGATTGTAACGCTCGTCTACTAGCGAGCAATCAATTCGCTGTGCTCCCGGTACAGGAGGTGCCAAAGAAAGTGAAGGTCCCCCAGCTCTTCACCACGTCAAAGGACATTGCTGCACTCAGGGCCGAGCTTGCAGCTATCCAAATTCATTCGCTATACAAGCTGTGCAGTACGGGCACGAAGATAATGTGCTCGACGGAGGCTGACTACCGTGCTGTTGGCGCTGATGAAGGTGATACTGCGCGGCCTTCCGGAACTCACTCCGGAGGCAATTTTTGCCATTAGACGTCAGCAGCAGGGAAATTATCGGGACCAACTCTATCTGGTCCATCTGGTGAAGGGTTCCGTCACGATGGCGGAATTGACGAAAACGCGGGCCCTCTTCAATATCATCGTCGAGTGGGACCGGTATCGTCCGAGGCAACACGACGTGATGCAGTGCGGCAACTGCCTTGCGTTCGGCCACGGAACTCGAAATTGCCACATGAAACCGCGAAGTGGCAAGTGTGCCGGAGCTCACGGCACCGACGATTGTGCCCCACTAAAGTGCGCAAATTGTGGCGCAAACCATGAGAGCAGCAATCGAGCCTGCCCCAAACGTGCGGAGTTTTTGGCAATCTGCAAGCAGTCATCCACCAAGTCCCGGCTTGGCCAACGCCGTCCACCACCTCCGATGAACGAAGAAAATTTCCCGACCCTCCGATACCCAGTGCCAAACCTAACGCCAATCCCATTAAATCACCGCCATGCAAACCGCCCGTCAGCTTCCGTTCATCATCGATTCACGGCAGCCGCCGCCGCTCCCAACACGGCTCCTCCTCCAGGCTGGGCCAATCCGGGTTGCAGTACCTCCACGCAACCACCCGTCGAAGGACAGCTCTACGACTCGGAGCAAATGGTCGAGTTCGTTCAAGAACTCTACCGCCAACTACGTTCCTGTCGCTCGAAGGAGGAACAGCTAAAAGCCGCCACATCCATGACGATGACGTTCATTTTTAAGTATGGACCGTAAACGCACCATCAACATTCTCAATTGGAATGCTTGTTCCATCCGGAACAAAGTTATCGAGCTCGCCATCGTCACGAAAACACACCTCAAGCCCGAACTTAGTGTCTTCATTCCTGGATATCGGATTGTGCGACTGGAACGTTGCGGCTCTGGTGGAGGAGGAGTCGCGATCGCCCTGCGTAACAACATCAACTGCCACATGCTTCCGAGCTTCCAGCTGCAGATGATTGAATCCATCGGAGTTGAGGTCGAATCTACCGTCGGCCCTATCACCATCATCGCGGCTTATTGTCCCAAGCAAGCCTGCACCACCAACGGAACAACAACGGTCCTACGAAACGACATCCGTAAGCTAACTCGAAGGCGGGGGCAGTTTATCATCGCCGGCGACATGAATGCGAAACACGAAACCTGGGGGAACACACGGCGCAACCGAAATGGCATCATTCTACAGGAAGACCTGGAAGAGGGACATTACACCGTCCTGGGCCCGGATACTCCCCCCCCCCGGTTGAGCAGATCCGGGGTCCATTCGACAATCGACATCTTCCTCACCAAAATGGGGAACAACATCGCCCAGCCGATCGTACACCAGGAGCTCAGCTCGGACCACTATCCGGTGGTGGCCGAAGTTGGCTCCTCGGTCAACCGGCATCAAATCACCAGACGGAACTACCATCGCGCCAGTTGGGAGAGGTTCCGGCAACACGTTGACGACAACATCGACTTTAACATGCACCTTGAGTCGGTTGATGACATCGAACGGCAGCTGCAGAACATCGAGCAAGCGATCTCCCAGGCTCGGGAGCAGCATGTACCGGTGATTGATCAGGTGAGCAACTCTGTACCTATTGATAGACCCACTAAAGATTTAATACAATTGCGAAACGCCATTCGAAGGCAATACCAGCGAACTGGTCTGCCTACCTTAAAAAGTCATTGCAATCGGATGACAAAAATTATTAAGGCCAGAATGGTGGACAGAAATAACAATTTTGCCGACAAGATCCGCTTTCTCCCAGTTTGTGCAAAGCCGTTCTGGAAGTTAACAAAAATTCTAAAAACTAAGCCAAGGTCCATTCCACCGTTGATCCCACTAGACACCAATGACTCCAAGGATCGCTTGATAACTCCTGCAGAGAAGGCTGCTGAGATAGGTCAACACTTCGTCAGCTCCTACAAACTTGGGCAAAACATTGTCAGTCCACACGAAGCCGCCGTTGGAGAGCTTATAAACAATATCCATCTTAGAGTTAAAGATCTCAGCTGACGAATTGTTGACCTATATTTAAGCGTCAAAGAACATGAAGGCCCCAGGTTTCGACAACATCATGAACTTGGAGCTCAAGCAATTGAGCCCCCAGTTCTATAACCATCTGGCGTTGATTTTCAACCAATGTCTCCGACTTAGCTACTTCCCCTCGTGTTGGAAGTCAGCTAAAGTCATCCCCATCCAGAAACCTGGGAAAGATCCTTCATGTTCTAGGAGCTATAGACCAATCAGCCTTCTCTCAGGATTATCCAAGCTGTTTGAGAAAGCGATCCACCGTCGGCTTCTCTCATCTGCCGACGAGCTGAACATCTTGCTTGACGAACAATCTGGCTTCCGACGTGGTCGGTCAACAATTCACCAACTTAATCGAGTCATTAACATCCTCATACGAAACAAGTCTGTTGCGAAATCATCTGCCATGGCACTTCTCGACATCGAGAAGGCATTTGATAACGTGTGGCACGATGGCCTGGTGTACAAGCTAAAACGATACAATCTTCCCATCTTCCTAGTGAAGATAATTAAAAATTATTTGTCGAACAGGACATTCCGTGTTTCGCTGCAAGGTGCAGTTTCCGATGCACAGGAGATCTCCGCCGGTGTTCCACAGGGAAGTATACTGGGTCCACTTCTGTTTAACCTATTCACCTCGGACATACCCCCGCTCCCTGAAAATGGATCTTTGTCGTTGTTCGCCGATGCTACATCAGTCGTCCACAATGGTAGGGTAACAAGAGCGCATACAGCGAAACTACAGCGAAGCCTGAATGTTCTGTCAGAATACTTCGCCAAATGGAAAATTTGTATCAACGCGGCGAAGACCCAGGTCACCCTCTTCCCACACTCCAATTCTCCCAAACTTGTTCCGCCTGAGGATTGTAAAATTAGCCTAAACAACACAACGATGGAATGGGCCAAATCAGCTGTCTATCTTGGCGTCACCATAGACAGCAAGCTTATTTTCAGGGAGCAGTTTGACAAAACTGTCACAAAGTGCAACGTTCTGTTGAAGCTACTGTACCCATTGATCAACAGAAGGTCTACGTTATCCCTGAAAAACAAGCTTGCTGTCTGCAAGCAAATCATACTTCCAGTCATCGAGTACGGCATGCCAATCTGGGAGAGTTGCGCAAAAACACATCACCTGAAGCTTCAGCGTGTGCAAAATAAGTTCCTCAGGATGATCCTGAACACCCCTCCGAGGACAAGAACATCTGAGGTTCACCGTCTGGCCGAGATAAAACTGCTCGACGATCGCTTTAGTGAGTCTATCAATCGGTACAGGGCACGCTGCCTGACATCGGATCACCAGATCATCCGGAATCTGGTTCCCCACCCCTAGGATTTTACAAATTGTAGTTTTAGTTGTAGATTAGGTAGGTTATCAAATTAGCAAAGTCTACGCTCCATACAAAATTTCAAAAATGTGTATGGAAAAAAGTCTACGTAGGGGGAGGGGGGTCTGAGATTATCAAAAATAAGTCTACGTGATTTATGAACAGGCCCAAATGAAAATCTGATAATAATTAGCAACCGCCACGAAATAACGCTACAAATTAAACGCTAGTAACTCAATTAATCCTCGATAGATTCCCCTGATCAATTTGTTGGATATTTTCCCGCGTATCAATATATTTAAAAATTATCCTTCAACAATTGTAAACTATTGAACATAAGGTAAATGAAAGGTGATGTCTTATACTTTCGTTTTGCAGATTAAATTTACTGTATGCACAGTACTTTCCTATCATATGCAGCAGTGAACGATATATAAGGAGTACTCTTTCGCAAATTTTCTCATTCGTTCGGCAGTATTGAAGCTGTGCGGAGCGGCTGGGAGCCAGAGTTGGATTGGCAGCTGGCGGTAGCAAGTATCCCTTTGGTTATGCAATCGTGTGCTAGGCAGTCGGTTGACCATGCCAGTGGTTTTTTTTTGTATCCAGCCGGTGAAAGCAACCACAAGGAGCGCAATAAAGTGCTTATGTGCAGCGTTGCCAATACTTTTTTTGAAAAGACTGAATTTGCCGCATACTACAATCTACATGTTGTAGGGTACGGGACGGGTTTTAAGCAGTTTAGTCAGCACCTGAGACATTTGATGAAGCTGTATGTAACCTATAATTAGAACTGCCAATATTCGGACATTAATCCCTCTGCTTACGTCTGGTCTATCGGAACATACCTTCAGCAACGAGCATTAGGCTCAGAAAATTTCATAGCCATGGAATAAAGTTCCCAATTGCAGGGACTTCTTAAACGCATGCGGATTGCTTTCCGATTAAAAAAAATGTTTTCTTCAGCTCCTCATTCTGTACATAAACTAACAATATTGTATGAGTGCGATTCTGTGCACGTGTGCGAAGGCGAAATTAATTCGGCCAGTTCACGATTGGCTGCAAACGTCGATTTCCTCAACCCGCTCCTTCGTTTTACCCATCCGCTCTCGAAAACAATCAACCAAAACATGTCGATTGCTACGATCACAAACTCGTATACTAGCAGGTTATGAGACAGACTTACACGAACGAACTTTTAGTTTGTCATTGATCTTTAGATTGGCAATGTGTATTTCTTATTTCATTTACAGGGTGCGGCAGAAAATAATGCGAAAATGTTCAAACTTGAGTATTGGGTTAATTCGTGTAGCTAGTGACTAATTTCTGTCGAAAGTGTATTTGTTTATGTTTACTTTCAAGTGCTGCATCCAAACATTCTATTTGTTTTATTGCAAATTCGTCAAAATGTTCGCGAAAGGAGTGATCACCAGTTTGTTGCTCGCCCAGAAGAAGCCGAAAGAGATTGCCAAGGTGGTAGGGTGCCATTTGGCAACAGTTTACCGCATAAAAAAGTCCCTGCAGGATGGTCCTAAGCAGCGGAAGCCGGGAAGTGGACGTCCGCGCTTTGCACGCACGCTGAACGTGATCAAATGATCGGTCCGTGCAAAAATTGCTCGCAACCCGGTGCGTTCCATAAGAAAACTTGCAAAGGAAGCCAATATTTCGGAGAAATCCATGCGGAGAACCATCAAAGAAGACCTGCATGCATCTTCCAGAGCCAAAATGAAACGCCACTTGATTACGGACCGGGTGAAGGAACTACGAGTGACTCGTTCCAAGAGATTGCTTTCCTTGTTGAAGAAGGAAAAAATGATAATCCTGTTCTCCGACGAAAAGCTTTTCAGCATCGATGCGGTGGCCAACAGACCGGTTCATTTTACCGCAAAACGAAAAACTGAAATTCAAATTTCAAACCAAACATCCGGCTGGTGTCATGATGTTTGGCTTGGTGGCGTCCAACGGTTTGAAAATGCCGCCTGTTTTCATTGATGCTGGAGTTAAAATCAATACCGAAGTGTATATCGGTATTTTAAAGGACCAAGTACTTCCCTGGGTGAAGGCCAACTTCTCCGAAGACCAAAACGTTGTCCTACAGCAGAATGGAGCGCCGTGTCACACGTCCAATCGATCCCAACAATGGTTGAACGATAACATGAAGTTTTGGCCGAAGGATTTGTGGCCCCCTAGCAGTCCAGATCTTAATCCGTTGGATTATTCGATTTGGGCTTGTGTTGAAGCACGAGCCTGCAAAACATCACACCCTAGTGTGAAAACCCTGAAGTCAACCATAACACGCACATGGCAGTCAATGTCGGAGGACTACGTCCGAAAGGCATGCTCTGGCTTCCGGCGTCGGCTCAAGGATGTTATTAATAAAAATGGAGGACACATTGAATAAATTTGTTTAAAAGGACTTTATAAAGATAACTGCACTCGAAAATGTCGATATTATTGCTTGAATTAGTTGTAAATGGGATTTGAAAGAAATAGAACAAATTTTCGCATTATTTTTTGCCGCACCCTGTATTTGTCTCTAGTTTAAAGTCATTTTTTTTGCATCACACGAGGGTCGCATTGGGCCAGCTAGCAGGGGAGGAGGAAAACCACCTGTCCCGCTCGGGGGGGAGAGGGGGTCGCTCCCTTGCCGGACTGGGGTCCAATTTATTTTCCGCGGGGCGCCATGCGTTTCGGGTTAAATTTAGTTTTTGCCCGGCCGCTCCCGCCCCGGGGGCAAAGTACGGTGGCAATGTCACACACACTCAGAGGTGCCGGCCCGAGATTCGCAGGGACGGCCCGGTCCAGGGGGACTCCCGGGCCACCGGGGGGCGCACTTTTTTATGCTCGGGGGGCCGCCGTCACTCCCAACTAACATTTTTAGTTGCCTAAGCCGAAGTTTATAACTTATAAGCTGTTTTATAATTGTATAGAAGCAAATGAAGCTGAATAAGCTATGAGCAGAGTTAAAAAATCGATACAGTACTTATGCGTAATGTAACACAGCTTTAACACAACATTTATCTTTCGGTTGCATACTTTGAAAAGAAAGATCTTATACGAACAATGTTTGTCTGCGTTTACACAGCTTGTTTATGTAGCTAAGAAATTAATCGGTTAAGCTTTTGAATTATCATTTTGTTTTCTTATACACAGTTTTTTTGTTAGCTTTGTTACAGCTTTTTAAAAGCCTTTGTATTAAAAATAACTTAGGGAAGGTCCTTTAACAATGTCACGCAGTAAGGGAGAAGGGGGTTTGGGAAAACGTGACAATCCATACAAAAAAAATGAAGGTCCATACAAAAAACGTGACTGGGGGGGGGGGGGGGGTATAAAAAGTCACTTTTTTTCGTGACATAATTAATGGATGTTCCCTTAGCCGCTAAACAGCTAAGTGATTATAGCTGTATAGAATGTTGTATAAGCAGTTGCGGCACATAGTATGCAGCATCTTTGCAGTTATTTATATTGATTTGCAATTCATACACTGAGCGAACGAATCGAGAGGAATTCATAGGAATACCGTATGGAAATTCGCCAGAAGATATTGTTGCAAATTTCATACGATTCTCTAATGGAAAGAAGTTCAGAAAAAAAAGTTGCTAGTGGGATTCGAACCATGAACCTCGGGATCCAGAGACGAGCCACAATCCCACGAGACTATACACGCATGATAAGTGATGTCAAATGAAAGTGTATAAAAGACATGTTTTACTCGACCAATGCATCAAATCATTTCATACGATTTCGTATGGAATGAGTCTTGGACCCTTGCTTTATGGTTCAGTTCCGATCCTATGAAAACCGTATGGATAATTTCCTGAGTGTAGCTAAGTAAGCGCATTCATTTCATGTTATGTCAACCACCTTACAACCATTCGTCTGAGCTGTCAAACGAAATGAAAGGAATACCGTCCATTTTATCAAGCAGAGTATTTAGATTTCAGGTGGACAATATTGACACCAAGGCCTAGAAAGTTGCCTTTGAAACTGTCTTGTAGATCTAAGCAAAGGGTTTCAGTTGGTGAGGATTTTGTGCACCGTAAAACGGTTAAATTATATACGGATACAAATTTGTGTGTATAGTATTAAATAAAATCTTGTTGGATTTAAACGAACAATTTCTGTTGAAGTTTATTGTGTTTCATTGTTTTGATAATATATGTCACATAAATTCAAAATAAGATTCGTTTACTTCTTATACACGATAAGTGAAAATATTGTTGAATATGTCTCGGTGGCTTAGTGGTTATTCTATCGGGCTACTGAGAAGTAGATCAGGTGTTCAATCCCCGGTCTTAGTGGCATTTTTTGTTAATCACAGGAAATTCTTGTACCTAATTTTAATAAGATTTTCTTTTTGATTGCACAATTTTTATTACTCTAAGAAGTAATAAAGTATCTAAAAAATAATAATAACAAATGGTCCGAGAACGGCACAGATAACAACGAAAATTGGATGGTGATCATGTTTAGATTATAATAATTTTGGTAACACTGATTTTCAAAACAGTATGAACCAGTTGATAAAGAGCTTCAACAATCATTGTTGTTCAGCGTTATACGAACTAAAATCTGGTTTGAACACTTTGAACACGGGTACTGGAATTCCTCACAGCTGATATGGATCAAAGGATACAGTCACGGATCTTATGGCGAAGGTGCAGAGTTCGAATCTGGTTAAGTACGCTGGTAAGTGATATATAAATATATAGATACAAATATTATAATATATAATTCATATAGTTAAATGTTAATTGCGCTCTACAACGTTAAAAAAAGTAACATTGCCGTAATATCGTCAGGAGTATTGTAAACAGTGTTTCACATACATATTTTTTTCGATTGCTGTATAGTAACTATGCTTAAGCGTTTATATCAACGTGTTAAGACCAGCAATAAAATGCTGTTTGCCACAGTTCTAAAAATAGAAATTGCTTTGAACAAATAAATATTCCGTATCTATAAATCAGCATAGTATCAGCTGTATACAAGTTGAGATAAAGTTGAGAGAATGATTATCAAGCATAGAAGCTGCAAATTGGTGATAATACTAACTTTTTAAAAGCAGTATACACGCTTCTTGCTATCTTTTCGCTTTTTCAAGAAGCTGGGTAGATTCGCCAGATTTGCCTGTGAAAATATTGGCTGGGCGCATGTGCAACCACTACTTAATCATTACTCAGTTTAACGCTGTATACGTATTGCCAATGAAGCGTTTACCTAATGAAAAATGTTAGTTGGGCTGCACTATTAATTAAAATATCTGATTTTATCGAAGTTTTCTGTTTCAAAACGAAAACTCACAGTGCGAGGCAATATGTAAGCCTCATGTGCGCCAAATTTACGGAATCAATGGAAGCTGATTCAGTTTCAGATTGATCATTTAAATTAGTTAGATTAATCATTTAAATTAAATGTATCTTAAGGTTTTAAATAAACTGAAATCTGTATCTAGAGCCATTTTCTAAGACCAGCTCAGTACCAACATGTCAAAAGGGCGGATCTGCTGTAAACAATTACTATAACCGTCGTTTTCTCGAAACTGAAAACTTTCTCCGGCAAATCAACAATCCCAACTGCAAGAAGAAACATTTTCCTACCTTATGTGTATTTGATTTGCATGAGTGGGTTTTATTCAATAAATCGATTGTAAAAAAAAGCAGATCCGCCCTTCTGAAATATTGGCGCTGAGTTTCTTATCTCATCTCCATTTCATAAAGTGACTAGTTTCTAAGCACAATCACATCCTAAAAATGCATAGTTTCTAATCTCTTCCACATGCTGCAAAATGCCTAAAATTTATTCACTTTCTGACGTATCAGGCTTAGTGACCTTGAACGAACGCACACTAAAGTACCATTTAGATCAAAGGAGTGCAAGTAAGAAGGAAAATCTTTTGGTGGAAAACAAACCATCATTCCTCTGCATGTGCCAGAAAGGGTGAGGTGATTAAACGTCAAAAAGCCGAATAACCTCCTTAGGGATTTTTGCATAAAACCTTTTTAGGCAAATTATGCATAATTCCAGTCTTCAAGAAAGTGACTACTTTGAAGTCATAAATGCACACTTTAGATTTACCGTGTAAGTCGATGCGCAAGGTTATTACATAGGAGGTGCGTACACATGCACTTACACATCTTGTGTTACTTGGGGACTCTAGTCTAGTAATTGACGAAATATTACTCCGACGATTGGAAATACGTTCAGTTCAACCACAAGAAACCAACCAATTTCCAAACGGAGTCTCGCCAAGCAACCGTTAGGCTCATACAGTAGATACAATCGAATTCTCATAAAATGTCAGATTAATTATAAACGCTTTTGTTCTATGCATCGATATAATTGTAACCCGAATAGATGACGTAAAATGCAACCCGCACCGGTAAAAAAAAGGGACCTTTCCAAACCCAATTAGGAGCGATTACGAGCAAAGCCACCCCAAAAGGCACTATCGTTTATTTAGGCCTGCAAATCCTCATTTGATCGCACCCCTCAAGAAACATGCCAGCCACATCATTTAGATTTGCATGCTTTAATGTACACACAGGAGAGCGCATGGCGTCAATTGACCCGACTCGGTGCGTGACCCCTATGAGCCGGTATGCTATTAGATTACCACCACCAGCTTTTCCCAATCTGATACTCAGCACTCAAGTGGCTGCTCGTCGTCAATGCAAGTAGGGGAAATCCCTCTATCATAAGCTATGTCATTACCGGTTCGTTTAGTCCCCTTGCGCTTGCGTCCCTAATTTTCATTACAAAAAAAAAGATAGAATAGAAACAATCAACAAATAATCCAATATATCACTTTATGAGGATTTTCCCCCTACTTGCAGTGGAAAGTGAAAATCTCCCATGATTCTCAAGCAGGATTTTTTTATTCTCAGCTGGAGGTATATCATCTCCCACGATGATGACTATGGGACATGCTGGCATGTCAACGAATTAAACGGTCCGGGGAAAATCCTCGACTCGACCGTTTTCAACTCATCTGTGTCATCGTTTCTCTTGCATTGGGAAAACTTTACCCTCATTCAGCGAGGGGGTCCACTGTTCTCGAACATTTTGTAGAAATAGTAGGCTGAAAGTTATTCCAAGTTGGAAGTATTTCGTAGTCAAAGAGACCATTCCGCAACCATCAATTACCACCGGCAGTCGACTTGTTGGCAGCCAGCTACTGTTTCCGCCGACCGTATGGCGTGTCCGTTTGCCACGCAGCAGCAGCTAATCTAACCATCGCCATTCGGTGAAATTTGGCAGGAGGGCAATCCTTTGTGAACGAAGTGTTTATTTCCGAACGTTCACTGCACTCACAGGGTCAATTATTTTAGGAGAAGACCGGGTTGGCAAACTTCCAGCATATTTGGCTGGAATGAATGGCAGCAGCAGCAACAACAAAGGAGTGCATCATGCACTTTGCATGGCACACACACACGATCTGTTCTTAATTGACGGTTTCTCGCTCCGAAAACCGGACCTGACTTGTGCCACTTGGCCAGAAGCAATTTTGGGCTTTGGATGCCTTCTGTGGCTGACTGCTTGCTTGAATGGGGAAAAATGGCATGCAAATTAGTAGGTTCTACTTTAGGAATTGTTTCGTATATTCTGTGAAGCTTAGGGACAGTGAAGCAAGTTGCGTTAATTTTTACATCAGGAATGTTTAGGTTAAAATTGTTTGTTGGTGTGGTTTTTTTTTTCTTTTGTTTAAGGAGTGTATCGAAAATAAGCTATCCCCAAACTTTCTTTCAAATTATGTTGAAAACCGATATTTTATTCATACAAAAAATTGATCCTTTATTGTACGAGGTTAAACTTGAACATAATGAAGATCGGATGAAATTTAAGTTATTCCTTCACGAATTTTCGAACTTTGGATCGAATGCTCTTCATCAAGTTCCGAACAAGTGTTGCATCGCATTTTTTGGACGCTTGAGCCCAAATTTTTTTGAACTCCTGCATGTTCCCAGCTGCCTTACCAGTCTTCTTGAAGACCCTCTTCCCGATTGCCCAGTAACGTTCGATGGGTCGAAGCTGAGGGCAATTTAGTGGATTGATATTTTTCTCAACGAAATCTATACCCTTTTCCGCAAGCCAATTGAGAGTGGTTTTGGCATAGTGAGCCGACGCTAAATCCGGCCAAAACAGTGGAGGTGTACAATGCTTCTTATATAAAGGCAACAATCTCTTCTGGAGACACTCAGATCGATAGATTTCCGCATTCATAGATACCGGTAGTGTAAAAAATGGTTGACTTCAAACCACAGGAACATATTGCTTGCCATACCAGTACCTTTCGACCGAATTTCTCCACTTGAATCGACCTGTCCGCATCGCTCACATCCTTCCCAACGACGGCAGTAAAGTATTGTGGACCTGGAAGGGTTTTTGAGTCCTCCTTTACATAGGTCTCATCGTCCATCAAAACGCATGCATCCGGACGCTGCAAAAGACGCGAATACAATTTCCGGGCCCTTGTTGCTGCTCGCTTCTTCTGTTCTGCACTTTGTTTCGAGATTTTCTGCTTCTTGTAGGTCTTCAGGTGGTTTCGCCTCTGGATACGCTGGATCATTCCGACACTCGTTCCTGCTTTTTTGGCCAAATCACGTATTGACATTGATTTGTTCTTCATGATTAGAGATAAACACTATCTGCTCCAGTTTCGGGTTGGAAGAACCGGGTTTTCTGCCTCTTCCTGGTAGCTCATCCAAAGAATAGTGTTCCCCAAACTTATTAATGATGGTTTTAACACTCGCATGATAAATTCCAAACCGTTTCGCCAATTTTCGCATAGTAATACCCTTCTCACTTAGCCATGTGTCCAGAACCTTAATTTTCACTTCCTTTTGAATACGCGACATTTTGAAAACGCAGAATTTGAACCGCACAAACAAGTAAACAAAAGAAAGCTGACTGTCAAACGCACAGCATGCAGTGTTCAGAGCATAAAAAACCATCACAAATACATGCGTACAACGCAAATGTATGTGGATAGCTTATATTCGATACACTCCTTAGCTATGTTTTGGCAAAATTTATTTATTGAATTTCCTCCCTCAAGCTGAATGCTCGTACATTTTTTTTAACTGTTCTTGTGATTTGGGGGGCGGGGTTTTTTCTCTTTTCTTTCTTATTTTCTCTCTTTTTTTTTTCAAAGTTTTCTGTGTTTTGTGTTTTTTCCCGTTTTTTTTCATTTTTTTTTTTTTTTTTGTTGAAATTTTTTGGAGGGGGGGGGGGGGTGGGGGTTTGGGGGGTTTGCATCCTTCGGGAACCAATAACCAAAAAAAAGTGGTGGTATAAAGTGGGTAGTGTAAAATAATTTGTGGGGGAATAATGAAGTAATTGAAGAAAATACATTTGATTATTTTTCTTAATTCAAACAGTTTGTAACGCCCTTCGCTTAGTACCCATCCATTACAGGCTTGGCGTAATGGCACGAAGCGGGATCCGGCCAGAACAGCGTGGGACCACGGTGAGAGCGGAGGAAGGGCAGCAAGCGCTTCTGGAGGCATTCTTCTCGTTAAATCTGCCCGTTTATGGTGCCGGTCGTAACGAACGGCTTGCTGTACCGAATTTGTCCATCTTTCCATGCGGGACGTACCGACAAAAATCTCGAGGCCGGGGATTTGTTTGGTGTCCGCCTTAATATATGTCTCGTCGTCCATGACGAGACAGCCTGGCTTGACCAGCCACTCACGGTACAGCTTCCGCGCACGCAATTTGGCCACCGTGTTTTGCTTGTCAGTCGGGTTTGGCGCCTTCGTGACCTTAAAAACATGTAGCTTCATGGTCTGCTGGACGAACCACTTCGACGAATTGACCTTTTTGGCCACGTCTCGGGTGAAAAGGTTCGAGTTATTCTTAAAGTACTGCCTTATCTTCCGCGCCTTCTCTGGGTATTCCGTTTTCGGTTTTCGGCCGCTTCCAGCGTGCCGCTCGATGATCTCCTGGAACATCTTCACAACGCGGGACACGGTGGAATGGTGGATTCCAAGCCTTTTGCCGATCCATCTGTGCGACTGACCAGGATTATCGATCACTGCGCCCAAGATTTGCTGGCGTAGCTCTTCTTGTTTCGAATGCATCTTGAAAACTACTTGACAGATCGCAATAAAAAGTTGCACACATAAACATAACACTCTAACCTAGTATTATCCAAGATTTTATTATTTTTTACCCACGCGATAAAAGGTTAGACCCAAAAAAAAGTGTCGCATTTTTTCCGAGTCCAATCTTTATGACTTTCCGACCAATTGAGCCAGTTCGCTGGTGTGTAATAGTGGATCCAGGTTTCATCAACAGTTACTAATCGTCGCCAAAAGTCCTTCTGATTCCGCATCAGCAAGTCTTAACATTGTTTCGAAGTGCTCTCGCATTCGTGTTTTTGGTCAGGAGGGAGCATGAGCGACACCCAGCGGCAGGAGTACTTTTTCATAACATACTAAAATGTAGTATGGAAAAAAATGGGGGGGAGAAGATGAGAAAATAAATTCAATCAAACACATCTTTTGTTGAATTGCAAATGTGTAGTTTCACGAGACATTATTTTACGAAATATGTGTTTTGTTCCCCCGTTTTTTTTTATAATAGCTCTGTTTTGAATACTTTTTCAGTGTGTAGGCAGAATATCGCCCAAAATATGGCGTGTGCGCTCAGTACTAATCTTTGTGGCATCTGCTAGCTCACGCACCTTCACTTTCTGGTCAGCCAACTCAATTTCATGATTTTTTTTGACATTGTCCTCTGTAACCGCATGCGTAGGGCCTGCCGCTGCGGACCTGATCGGTAGTGGAGTTGCGGCCACCACGAAACTCTCGAAACCCATATTTAACGGTGTTATCTGACGGAGCATTTGCCCCATAATACTTATCCAACTTTCCTTTTGTTTCCTCTGACGTTTTGCCTCTCGAAAAATAATGTTTTTTGAGAGAACGAAAATCGTGTTTATCCATATGCAACACGATGCCAAACACGTCAACAACAATCAGCTGTCAAAACAAAACTAAAGACAGTATCACACTGAAATTTGGCGTGTATGCCTAAATATGAACGCACTACAAGGCACTCACTTTAAGTTTTTTTTTGCAAAAGCATCGCATTTTGGAGGTCAAGGAGGTTACTTGTCACCCCACCTAGTATCACGCAAAATGGATGTTTATGGATCGGGAAAGTCATATACAGGGTTAGTTTTTGGATTGTGAACCGCGTATGAAGACTGGACCTCGATGTCTGACGCGATTTTGGAATCCAAGATGGCGGCTTCTGTTTCGTGAAAAGTTTTACTAGTTGGTTCTAGGGTATATACTAACTGTACGTTTTTCAAGACGCTTAAAATCTTGCGTTACATAAGGTAGGTAGTTCGAGGTTTTGAGCATATAGAAACAAAATTCATCGGAAAAGTTGTTCAGAAGTACAAGTGCATTGGAATACAATACATAGAACTACGAATATGTTGTAGAAGGAAGTGTTCGCTCATCACCATGAGGCTCCAAGAGTGGACAGTAATGTTTGCTAGAATGAAAGATATGAAGAGAAAGTGTTGATAGTTCCGTCAGTGAACGACGGGTTGTGAAAATTGAATAGAAGTACTGAAAATCGAGCGAAGGGCTTGGATATAGCAGTACTCGAACCGCAAAGGCAAAGGAATGCAGCGTCCATCACGGAATCGCAGTAGTTTTTGAGCCGAGAGCTTTGGAAAATGATAGAGTCTATCATCCGGGCAACGCGCTGGTGTAAAAAACACAACACACATGAGAAAACCTCGCTTGGTTGCTCTTTCTGCAAATTGTGCACGCGAATCGAAAGGTTAGAATTAAACAATGAGTGTACAACTCACTGAGTTGTTCGAACATCATGGAATATCTTGAATAATGTGGGTTATTTTGATAGTGCGTATGGCTATGAAAATACTTGCTTATTCCATCCAGTACTTAGGCTACTAAATAGTAGAATTGTATGTAGAATAGCTGTGAAATAATAAATTATTTGTTTATTCCCCATGCGCTATCAAAGCTACCAACATTGTCGAATATAACCCGATTGTCAGTTATTCTGTTTACATGCGAGTGAAGGACACAAGGAATGAGAATCGCTTCAAGAGTGTCGATCTGGGTGAATTGAACTCAATATTAGGTACTTTTGCCACTGTGTGTAATAATCAACTATATTTTTTCGTAGCACAACCCAGCAGGCCATGTATTGAAAGCTTACAAACCAGCACAGATTTCATTACTCAAATTGGTTTACAATTGCAAACTTACTTTGGCAAAACAAGTACGTTGTCATACTTCATTCAAGCCATGTGGGCTGACATTCACAAATGTTAACATAAAACTAGTTTAAATGTTTGATTTATGCCTCGTATATTAATATCAAAGAACATCCTAACCTGAAGTTTGCTGAAGAACTTCCCTGAAGTTCTCTGCAGAACTTCCCTGAAGTTTTCTGAAGAATTTTCATGAAGTTCTCTGAAAGACTTCCCTGAAGATCTCTGCAGAATTTCTCTGAAGTTTTCTGCAGAGCTTCCCTGAAGATCTTTGCAGAACTTCCCTGAAGTTCTCTCCCTCAGTGAACACTTTTTTGAAGCAATTGACAATAAAGTGGCCCCTCCTTGCAGCTATCATTTCCTTCGATGGATAATTTTCCAAATGAGGTCGGGGATTGGATCACTTTTCTGTAGTGGAATGGTCGAAGTCTTTTTCCTAAATTGGAATCTTTCAAATTTTTAGCTCATACTACCGGTTGTGATGCATTCATTCTTTGTGAAACATGGCTCTCTTCTGAAATCGATCTTCATTTTCATGATTTCAATATTATTAGTCTTGATCGTGAGGATTCACGTGAAGGAGGATTACTTTATGGGATCAAAAAGTGCTTCTCCTTCTATAGAGTGAATTTTCCTCCAATTCCAGGTATTTTCCAGATTGTCGCATGTCAAGCTATTATTAAAAATAAGAACCTTTGTATTGCTTCTGTGTATATTCCTCCTAGAGCCTGAATAAACCGAAAACAACTTTTAGATATTTGTTCGGTCCTTCCTACTCCACGGTTGATCATGGGAGATTTTAACTCTCACGGTACAGACTGGGGAGAACTGAACGATGACAATCGGTCTTCCTTGTTATATGATCTCTGTGACAACTTCAATATGACAGTTCTTAACAATAAAGAAGTTACAAATTTGGCTTGTCCATCCTCAGTTGGCAGTAGATTAGACCTCACACAATGCTCGAATTCATCATCGTTGGACTGCACGTGGAATGTGATCCAGGATCCCCATGGAAGTGATCATTTGCCTATTAAAATATCGGTTGCCACCGGGCTCACTCCGCCGGAATCCATCAACGTTACGTATGATCTAACTCGTAATATCGATTGGACAAGGTTCAAGACAGCAATAGACGAAGCCGTAACAACGGTAGAAGGGCTTCCACCGCTGGAGGAATATAACTTCCTCTCCAACCTGATTTTGGAAAGCGCGCTTCAAGCTCAAACTCGACCAGTTCCAGGAACGTCATTTCGCAGGAAACCTCCTTCCCCATGGTGGGATCAGCAATGCACCGAGGTTTACCGCAAAAAGTCCGACGCGTTCAAAGTTTTTCGTAGACGTGGAACACCTGAGCACTTCGAAATACACGGCTCTCGAACGAGAATTTAAGAGCCTCATCAAGGCCAAGAAACGCGGTTACTGGCGAAGATTCGTGAACGGGCTATCGCGTGAAACGTCGATGAATACCCTTTGGAATACGGCGCGAAGATTGCGTAACAGAATTACGAACAACGAGAACGAGGAGTATTCGGACCAATGGATCCTCAAGTTCGCGCGAAAAGTTTGTCCAGATTCTGTGCCAGCACAAATGTTTCCTCGCGAAACCACGAATTCGATAGATGAGATCAGCCAACCTTTTTTAATGGTAGAACTCTCTCTCGCACTCCTTTCGTGTGGCAATACGGCTCCAGGGGCAGATGGAATCAAGTTCAACTTGCTTAAGAAGCTTCCAGACGTCGCTAAGAGGCGCATGTTGCAGTTGTTCAATCAGTTTCTGGCTCTCAACATTGTACCGGATGACTGGAGACGGGTGAGAGTTATTGCCATTCAAAAACGTGGTAAACCCGCGTCCGACCACAACTCCTATCGACCCATCGCGATGTTATCTTGTATTCGAAAGTTGTTGGAGAAAATTATAATTTTCCGTCTGGACAAATGGGTTGAGACGAATAACCTGCTTTCAGATACTCAATATGGTTTCCATAGGGGTAATTTGCTGTCAGAGAAACATATGAGCTCTTCTCTCCTATCTCTCCGGCTCCTCACCAGTTGTAAAGTTATGAACCCTCAGGTAATCGAAAACTTTGAGAAGCTCCTTGAGTTGAATCCAAAAACTCGTTTCATGACTTTGTACCATTTGTACATAACACAGGATGTCAGCCCTTCGTCGAATATTCCCAGTCGTGTTTGCTTCTCCGATTTTGGCAGTTCGGTTCATTTTGATTTATCCATGAAAGAGGAGTTTCATGGAATCCTAGAGCATCATCATCCTATGATTGCTCCTGTGATATTTGCTGCAAAGCTTGGCCAAGTTGTTTGCATTAAATCGTTCTTCACTGACGTCTTTGATAGAGGAGTCCGCTGGCTTTGGTACATACAATGAAATTTAAAGCCCCAATCGTAAACTTCAAGCTCCTTGTTCGTTTATGTCGCTTAATTAGCGGCAATACACTTTACGCTAGAAATTGTTGCCTCATTAACACCGGATCAGTACTTCCATTTTCACGGATAGTCTCAGTTCTATAGAGGCTATTCGCTCCTTGAGGCCGGTAAAGCACCCTCGTATTTTCTCATGAAAATAGGAGGTCTTCTAAGTGCTTTATCTTCGCGTTATTTTATCATCACCTTTTTATGGGTCCCTCCTCTTTGTTCGATTCCGGGCAACTAGAGAGCGGACTCGCTTGCAAAGGTGGGCGCTATGGAAGGTGATATTTATGATCGACAAATCGCCTTTAATTAATTTTTTACTATTTTTCGTAGTAACTCGATAGCTGGCAGTATAAATGGAGTAAAGGAGATTTGGGGCGATGGTAATATTCTATCATCCCAAAGGTGTCGAAGAAATCTTGGTTTAGCGGGATTGGATGTGGGTCGAGACTTCATTCGTGTGATGTCTCGCCTCATGTCCAATCATTATTCTTTGAACGCTCATTTATACCGAGTTGGGCTGAGCGACAGCAATCTCTGTGAATGCGGACAAGGTTACCAGGACGCAGATCACATTATTTGGTCATGTGCTGAGCATCGTGGAGTCAGATCTGAGTTTTATGATACCCTTCGGGCTCGAGGTAGACAACCCAATGTACCGGTTCGAGACATTTTGGCTATACGTGATCTGGAGTTTATGAAACTCATTTATGTGTTTTTGACTAACATTAGTCTAAGATTGTAGATTGATTAACTTACTTGTTTAGGTTAAATTTTTGAGGATTGTGTGCATCGGTTGTAAGGAGGATCCTGCTGGGGGGTTTTCAAGTTCTCAGCTTAAGCGCCAGACGACAAGGTCGTCTGCCAAGAGCTCCGGATCAAAAATGCCCAGCTAGCAACGTATATGCCCGCTAACAGAATCCCCCTCCCACTTCTTCCAACCACCAAACCAAATCCCCGCGGGAAAAAAAAAAACAGATTCTTTCCCAAAATTGCTTCGCAAATTTTCTGAATCACTCTTTAGCCAAATAAGCTTCAAGTTGTCTGGATTTACATAGAGAAAAAAATACTTTATTTAAGTCTATCGCTTACTGCCGATGCCAACGGTCCGGTGTTTGAAGTTGGTTGAAAAGTGGAATGCACTTTCCGCTACTGCTGTGTGGATTTAATGTTGTATGTTTTTTTATGTTTTTTAAATGGATTTCAACTGGCGTCCAATTCCCCCAAAAACGTGAGTTAATCCCCCACTTTTTCCAAAAATTCTTCATAATTTTTCCCAACTATTATGCCTTTTTTTTACTTCTCCCTGTATCCACCTCCCCTTTTTTCCAATCTCTTCTTTTATTCTTTTTTTCTGTCCCCGAGGTCGGTGTCTTTCTTTACCCCCTTTTTTTCCCCCCTGCCCATACTCCTTCAAAATTTTTCTCTTCTCAATTTAACGGTTCGTTTTCAAACAAATTCTTTTCTTCTCTTCTCT
This sequence comes from Aedes koreicus, assembly GCA_024533555.2. NCBI lineage: Eukaryota > Metazoa > Arthropoda > Insecta > Diptera > Culicidae > Aedes > Aedes koreicus. The sequence goes on from JAHHFK020005441.1 coordinate 70,450, forward strand.
TTCTTGTGTTGGTTTTTCTATCGCCATCATCTGTTTAAAAGTTATCAATACTTATTTCTTTTTTTATTATTTTTAGACTGATCGTAGTCGTAATCGTACCTCAGATATAAATCCGACCGGTTATTGGCTCGGTGGGTTGTGTGAGGAAATTGGTTTGTTTCGTTTTTGTGTTATCGTCTATATCATTTAATTTATGTTTAAGTTTATTGTACACGTCATATTTTTAATACCATCATTGGGCTTTACTAAGCCTGTTTGTGCTGACTAAATAAATAAATAAATAAAAGTCATTCTCAAACCATCATGCAGTTCATAAAAATGACATGTTAAATGACATGATTTTATATCACAATTCAATCGATTTCCAACTTAAAGTGCCGCTTTAAACTAACTGTAAATACAAGTTAATCGTTTGAGTTTATAACCTGCTTTACGGTATTAACAGATTTGATAAAGGCCATTAATACAAGAAGTATTTTGACTTGTGATTGGCAAAGAGAGATTACGAAGAATGCTCGGGATTAATCCATCGTAATGTATGTAAATAAGCAAGATTGCAACTTGTACTTGTTTTCAATGTGTTAAACTTTCCTCCTATAGACTGAAATTCCAAAGGCAACAATTTATTGAATTTTCGTGAAATTTTATTAAATTAAACTGTGTAGACCATTTTCCGGTGAAAGGCGAAAGCGTAACGACAAAACTGGAGTGGTGAATTTTTCAGGGAGGAAGAGAAATAAATGGGTAAAATTCGACAAGAGGCGACGAGATGAAAACGGCTGGCGAGGGCTTGTTGAGAAACAACAACCGCATTTGCGAGCTTCACCTACATTTAAGAGATGACAAAATTCGTAGAAAGTGTTGACTTTCTCTGTAAAAGCAGATTATCAACCCCTGTCATAGTTTGGCTTTCATTATCAATCTATGTACCTGGGCTCGTGAAAGTCTCATCCTCCCGGCAGACGGCTTCCATGAACTCGGCGGCAGCTGAGGCCACTCTGTTAACAGGTGGTACTTCAAGGCACCTTTCTGTTAGGCAAACCTGAAGTGCTGTGTGAGAGGTTCGTCTGTTGTTGTTGTTCCATCAGAACACTCATCAGTTGCTTTTGTTGGTTGTTGGAAACTCTTCGCCTTGCATTATCAAATTAATGCTATAAATTGCGTGAGGCAAAACTTTTCGTTTCCAGATCCATTAATTTAATAAGAAATATTGTGAGTGCTGTGGAACAAACTATGCTCCGAAAAAGCTGATCAGCCTAATTGATAGGTTTGCGCACTAAAATGGTCCGTGGGGAAATGTACAGCGATAAATTTACAGTTGTTGTACTTCAGGTTTCTTTAAAAGAGATTAATGAAAAAATAAGACGTCAGATTCAGCTTTTACTACTAATACTAATACAGCTATTACTTTCATTTTTGTTTCTGTTTCACCTGTATTATCGATATAATTTAGAGTTGCTTTGAAGTTGATTTTTTTTAGTTAATTTATACTTATTTATGTTTGGATGGACGATTTGAATAAAGATACAAAAAGAAGAATATTGAAACTATTAATCCTTTTGCAAGATGCTCCGCAATTGTTTGTTTAAGTATAATCTGCTTTTGAAGTATAACAGAAACTTCTCCATGCATGGTGTTCCAGGGGGGGAAAGGAAAGCGCCCGAGGAAAGGATTATTCCCGTTGATAACAAATTGTGACCGTCCTTCGTTCGCTCACTCAATTTTGGTTTTTGGATGGGGGTTTTGACGAGGAGGAAGATTATAGATAATATTAGGTAGCTAGAAGGGTTAAAATATATATTTTAAAAAAAATATATGTAATAATAAAAAAATATCATGCTCATAAATTATATTTAAACTATAAACAATATAAAGGGCGAACACGAAATTATTGCGACACCGAAAATGTCATGCCAATTTTCTTATAATGTTTAGAATCAAACCAAAATTTTAGGGTAGTTTTATACATATATTTACTTCAAAAATCAAAAGAAAAGTTAATCGATGGAGCCTTGAGTGTAAAATTGAACGCATTTTCGCTTGATGCCCTCCATCAAAGTCTTTACAATGTCATCCGGTACCAGTTTCTCAGTTTTTTTTTCATTTTCTTAACATATCCTTCTCGCCTTTGACTGTCTTCTTGCTCTCCCGAAGTTCCCGCTTCATCATTGCCCAGTACTGCTCCACCGGGCGCAGCTCCGAACAGTTTGGTGGATTCATGTCCTTTGGAACAAAATGGACAGAATTGGCCTCATACCACTCCAGGACACTTTTAAAATAGTGGCATGATGCCAAATCTGGCCAAAATAGCGGAGTTTCGTCGTGCTGCTACAAGAACGGCAAAAGGCGCTTCTCGAGGCACTCAGATTTGTAGATCTCGCCATTTACTGTGCCCTTTGTCACGAAAGGCTCACTCCTCAGTCCGCAAGAGCAGATGGCCTGCCAAATGAGATATTTGGAGGCGAACTTCGACATTTTCTTCTTCTTAAATTTGTCGTCCACATAGAACTTGCTCTTGCCGGTGAAAAACTCCAACCCCGGAATTTGCTTGAAATCGGCTTTTATATACGTTTCGTCGTCCATCACACAGCAGCCATATTTTGTCAGCATCTTCTCGTAGAGCTTCCGTGCCCGAGTTTTAGCCGTCGATTGTTGCCGCTCATCGCGGTTTGGGAAGTTCTGTACCTTGTATGTATGTAGTCCAGCTCTCTTCTTTGCATTCTGGACGTAGCTCTGCGACATGCCGATCTTTTTAGCCAAATCATGGCTTGAGACGTTGGGATTTGCTTTAATCATCCGCTTCACCTTTCCCTCCGTCTTTTTGTTCTCCGGTCCCGGTTTTCTTCCAGCTCCTTTGCCGTGGTCCAACGTCAACCGCTCCTGGAACCGCTTTAACACTCTGGAGACGGTTGAATGGTGAATGTTCAACATTTTTCCCAACTGCCGGTGCGACAGGTCAGGAAATTCCAGGTGTTTGGAAAGAATTTGTTCTCTCGACTCGCGTTGGTTCACCTCCATTTTCGTTGAATCGAAAAACACGACTTCGAGTTTGACAGCATGTAAACAATACACATCAATGAGAAAGTGTGCAAAATTTGGTTGATTTTTACCCAATGGTAAAAAAGTTATGCCCTGTTGAATGTGTCGCAATAATTTCGTGTTCGCCCTTTAAGAAAGAGTTTCAAATGTTATCAATTTGAAATCAAATACTTACGCTAATATCTGAAGAAAAAAAAACTCTGGGGAAAAGCATAATTTATTGTTAAAATATGCTGGTAAAATGTATAGTTTGATATTCAACTACAAACGTTCGTCAAAAAATGTATGTTAAAAATGATAACATATGATAACATAACTAGCCAATGGTGATAACTAAATCTGTTATGCGATAACAGTGGAAATCAAAACGATATCTGGGATAACAGAATTAGTTAGTTATATGATACCAGCTTGTTATTTTCCTTTGCTGGGATGTCCCTTCCCCTAATTGAATGACATTATTTTGCAAATTTTTGCGATTCCTTCGGATGTGTGATCTGGTCGCGATGGGTGGACCTACGCCATTAGTGCTGAGATGACACCCAAAGACATATCCCGTCGTGGTGGTTTCACATGTTGACTATTTTTATTTTATGTCACGTCACATATCTGGCATTGATGCACTGATTTTACAGATGTGATCCAACGGACGTCTTGTCTTGGAGCCTTGAATGCTGTTGCAGTCTGGTGGGGCTCTTCCTCAGTGATAAGGAAGCGGGATTTCTATTTGGCTGCAACACCTTTCCTATGCCTTACATGATGAGCCGTAGCCACGCTAAAAAGGGAATCTAGCTAGACAGGTATATATTGATATACAATGTGTTCAAGATTATTGACATTCGTAGGGAATCGACTGTTGGATTCACTGAGTAGAAGTTTTATTAAAACTAGAAAAGTGGTGCCATGTGGTCTTATTTTGTTATGTCTCACTTCAAAGAGCCATAATAAAAAAAAACACACAATATAATAATGGTATTCAAACATTCTTATAACTGCTTGATTCTAGATAATTTTATAACAATAGATAGGAAATAGGTGTTATGATACTTCCCTAGTAGCACACTACATGCAAGACTTTGAAGCGATTAAACGACTTAGAGGTTATCATTAGACTAATCAAAAGGAGGTAATAAACCGACAAGTGAACATAAACTTTTATGTATTTATTTCTATTCATCAACAGATTATGTATAAACCCCAATTATGTTACTTAAAGCTCAACTAGAATGGTACATAAATGGTCATGACATAAAACAAAACAAAAATAACACTATCGATGCGAATTAGACAAGTCTTTAAAAAAACGACTAAACACACGACGAAGCATCTGGCGAGTCACGTCTAAATCAAACAAGGCGGAAACTCTATCAAAAAGTCTTTGTAAACCGCCAATTGTGCTAAACATACTGTAATTAGTTCGCTGTAGAGGTAACCGACGCATCGAACTATTCCTCAGGGCTCGGGGTTGCACGTTGATGTTGATTTGCTCCAGAAGATCAGGACAGTTGATGCGGCCTTGCAAGATGGGTGGAGTGCTTAACAAAGCCCTGGCTGTATCTCTACGGACTAACAGGGACTCCAGGTTAATCAGATGGCAACGGTTTTCGTAGCTTGGCAAACGATAGGGATCCGTCCACGGTAGAGAGGGGAGGTACCTTGTGATCAAAAAGTTCCGGTAATTTGAAAAAAAAACGCATTTATTTCAATTTTTAATTGATATCTTTATTATCGCCTTCAAAGTACTCGCCATTAGAGGCAACACACATATGCCAGCGCTTTATCCAATCATCCATACATTTTTTATAGGCCGATGAATGTATGGCTTTCAGTTCTTCCAGCGAATTCTTTTTATCGCATCAATCGATTCAAAACGCCTACCTCTGAGCGGAATTTTCAGTTTTGGGAAGAGAAAGAAGTCGCACGGGGCAAGGTCTGGTGAATATGGTGCTTGTTTGATGGTATTGGTGGAGTTCTTGGCCAAAAATTCACAAATAGTGAGCGCGGTGTGTGATGGAGCGTTATCGTGGTGTAAAATCCACGAATTATTGCGCCACAATTCTGGCCTCTTCTTTCGAATTGCCTCACGCAAACGTCTCATAACTTGTAAATAATACTCTTTGTTAACCGTTCGACCTTCTGCGAAGGAATTCAGAATGGACGACACCGCGAAAATCAAAGAAAACGGTCAGTCGAAAACTTTAATTTTGGAGCGACTTTGTCGTGATTTTTTTGGTTTCGGCTCATCTTCGGCGCGCCATTCGGACGATTGTTGACTTGTGAGCATATCAAATTCATATACCCACGTTTCATCACCAGTTATGATGCGTTCCATGAGATGTAGGATCGCTATCTGCGTTCGCAATCATCTGTTTAGCGACCTCAACTCGATGCTGTTTTTGCAAAAAATTCAGCTCTTTTGGAACAAGTCGTGCTTCAATGCGTTTCATGCCCAGAATTTCCGTCAAAATGTGTTCGGTCGATCCAAATGAGATATCAAGGAGTGCAGCTATCTCCCGAATGCTAATTGAGCGGTTTTCCATAACTAAATTCTTCACGGGAAAGCGATGTTTTCATCGGTAGTTGAGGTCGATGGTCGTCCAGAACGCGGCATGTCACTCACGCTTTCACGGCCTTCTTTAAAGTCTTTGTGCCAATGACAAATGTACGATTTTCTGACATAGAGTCCTCACCAAAGGCTTTTTGCAAGATTCTGAGCGTTTCCGCTGCAGAAAGGCCGTTTGCAAACACAAAATTTCACACAAACGCAATCAGTAAGACGAGGTATGCATCGATGATTTTCAGACCACATAAGAACTAGACCAAAATTAACTAAATTATAAATGACTGAAAAAGTAACGAAATGCCTTTTAAACGTAAAACTGACTGACTAATTAAATAACATAAAGAGACGCAAATACCTACCAAACTATTTTAAAGGAAACTTCTCTCTCATGAGTCCCATCAGTAAACCATGAAAATTATATTGTTGGGGCTACTAAGAATTGTAACATCAGACATTACTACAACTAGTAGAACTCAAATATTTCCACGATATAATGACAACTAATGTTTGATTCGAGAAAACTGCTTCAGAAGCCTCTCAGAACACAAACGAGAAGTCAAAGAAATAAACTACAAAAGACTGAGGTAATTACGAAGATAAGAAAAACGCTTTATTAAACTTGTTAACGTGACACTGACAAACTAAATAACATAAAGACAAAAAGACGAAACTACACCATACAAATAGTAGACATGAATATGACTGATAGAAAATTAAAGCAAACTGGAAAATGTAACACCTTTTGAGGCAGTTACAACAGCGTCACTATGGACGACATGGTCCTTGCACGGCTGGTGATATGCTTCAAAAGGAGTAAAGCTGTATCATTGTAATGCACAAGGAACAATACAAAAACTTCTTATTTTTGGTTCGAGAAAACTGCTGTGAAAAGCTCTCAAAGCGCAATAATGACATACCAACGGACTTAACTACAAAACTAACTAAATAATAAAATGACAATTGAAGAAACAGACAAAAGAATTCATAATTCTCAAACGTGACTCCTTCCGAGTCAATTTGTAAAAGCGACGAATTGGACGTCTTGGACGACGAATCATGTCAATAAGTCCCGGGCCTAACTACCAGATGGCACCACTTATAAAATATTCATATGATTTTATGGACCAACATTCAAAAGATTACTGCCAAAATTTCATGACGTTTGTTTTTTTTATTAATATAGGTAAAGTGGTTTAAGTGACGCTACTTTGTGAGTCTGAAAAACGATGGATTCAAAGCAATTTCGTATGTTTATATATCATTGCTTTTTGATGGGAAAAAACACCGTTCAAGCCCAAGCTTGGCTTGAAAAATGTTATCCGGACTCTGCCCCATCGAAAACGACCATCAAACGATGGTTTGCCAATTTCAAACGTGGTCGTACGGACACCGTTGATTCTGAACGCTCTGGTCGGCCAAATGAGGAAGTTATTCCGGAAAATATTGAAAAACCCTGAAAATCATCATGGGCAATCGCAAAGTGAAGTTGCAAGAGATAGCTGACACTCTGTAGGTATCAAAAGGTAGTGTTTATACCATCATACACGAATATTTGGGTTTGAAAAAGCTGTTTTCCAAATGGGTGCCGCGTTTGCTCACACCAGAGCCAAAACAACAACGAGTCGATGATACAAAGAGCTGGTTGGAGTTGTTCACGCGAAATAAGAAGGAGTTTTTGCGTCGATACATCACAATAGATGAAACATGGATTCACCACTTCACTCCGGAATCAAATCGGCAGTCTGCTGATTGGCGTGCAGACGGAGAAAGCCGTCCAAAGCGTCCAAAGACTCAAACATCGGCTGGGAAGGTAATGGCCTCTGTATTTTGGGATGCGCATGGAATTTTATTCATTGACTACTTGAAACATGGAAAAACAATCAACAGCGACTATTATATCGGTTTGTTGGATCGTTTGAAGGCCGAAATCGCACAGAAAAGGCCTCATTCGAAGAAGAAAAAGGTGCGCTTTCACCAAGACAATGCACCGTGTCACAAGTCAATAAAAACAGCCGCAAAAATGGTCGAATTGGGTTTCGGTAGCAACTTACCGTATTCTTCAGATCTGGCCCCCAGTGACTACTGGCTCTTCGCAGAACTCAATAAGATGCTCCGTGGAAAGAGATTTGGCTCAGATGAGGAAGTGATTGCTGAAAATTAAGCATATTTTGAAGGTCTCGATAAATCGTTCTACACCGGTGGTATCGAAAAGCTAGAGAAACTTTGGAATGATTGTATCACTCTAAATGGAGATTATATTAATGAATAAAAATGAATTTTGACAAAAAAATGTTGTTTTCCTACTTAGGCCCAGGACTTATTGACCGATGTGTTACATGTACCTAAATTAAAATAAGTAATAATATCGAGAACTTAAGATCGAATTATAATAAATGTTCTGGAATAAATTGACTGTATGAATAGACAAGATCTTTGTTATCGGCGCAAGGGCAAAATGTTATACGGTGATTTTATTTGCAAGCCAAAATGAGAATCAACCGACCAAATGGACCACGTCTAATAAATTTGTCATGTTCCGAGTACCACCCGTAAGTGGGCATTTCTTTACCCAAACTGATCCCATTTAAGTCAGACCAAATTATATGACAATAAAAAATCAAGTTAAATCGTGGTTGTACACTGATGTTCATTACCATATTCGGCTTATCCGGATATGTTCCGCATAAACCCGGAGAGATCAGTATCTGACATGGACTAGTTTACATTACATAACATTTCAAGCTATATGAGAATGAAAAGAAATATTATTATATTGAAATCAGACTTATTTGATCTCTGGACAACATTGGAATAATCGTGAAGTGTTAAATTTTTGACGTAGACTACGTCTTACGGCAAGGGTAGGGTGTCAAATGAAAATCTAAAATATTGCGACCGTCACGAAAAACCATACGTTTTGTACGTGAATAACTCAAATAATCCACGATAGATTTACATGACTTCTTTCTCAATCGGTCGGAAATTTTACCGCGCTCCAATTCAGTTGTCAAACATTATTCTCAAACAATAGTAAACTATTAAAAACAACGCAAATATAAGGTGATGTCTTATAATGTCATTTTGCAGAGTAAATTTACCAAATTTCCTATCACAGTTTTCAAATCGAAGCAAGGAACGTCTTGCATCATCTTCTTCTTCTTTGTATTAGAGAGGGACTTTAACCAATCATGTCATTCGTCTCTCCATATGCGTCTCGCATGCAGCTGAGAACGGTATAAAACGCACACTTAGGAAAAATTTGCTTCAATCGTTTGGCAGCTTTGAAGCTGTGCGGAGCTGGTAGCTGGTCGCAGGCAGCTGGTCGCAGCTGCTTCATTCATCCGGCAGCGGAGCTGGTCGCAGAGGCAGCTGGTGGTCGCGTAGCAGATGGTGGTCGCGTAGTAGCTGGTGGTGGTAAGTACCAAGGCTCTCCCAAACAGCGATCGTCGCGATGAGGTAAAATGGCGGATTATGGGGGCGCACAATGTCCGCTGGGGCAAGCCGCCATCTTACCTCATCGTGGCGATTGGTTCGCCGTGACTTCGAAAACGCTGCTGTTTGGGGGAAAGCGTCCTTGGGGGCGAGCAGCAGTAGGTGGAAATAATCTGTCCTTTTGAGGACAATAAATTAAAATAAAAGAGTTGTTTATTAAAGAACTAATCTTAAATTTAGTTCGGTGCTCGATGGAGAGCGAGCCGTCGGTAAAAATTTTACCCAGCTGGTTGGCGCAATTCATAAATTGATAATCTGTCCTTTTGAGGACAACCAATTTAATTAAAAGAGTTGTTTATACAAGAATTAAACTTTTACTTCGTTTGGTTTGTGCGCCTAATATCATGGTGCCGATTCGTTCGCCGCAACTGCAAAAACGCCTCCATGGAGGGCGAGCCGTCGGGAAAATTTTACCCAGCTGGTTGGCGCAACCCACTAATAAATAATCTATCCTTTTGAGGACAACCAATCCAGTTCAGAGAGTTGTTCATATAAGAATTAAATTAATATTTCGTTCGGTTTGTGCGCCATTTAATCTAGTGCCGATTTGTTCGTCACGACTGCAAAAACGCTACTGTTTGCGGGAGAGCCTCCATGGAAGGCGAGTAGGACAATTCTCCGACGGTGAAAAAATTTTCCTAGCTGCTTGGCGCAACCCGCGATGAATCAATAAATCAATTCAATTTCTAATTTAAGAGAGTTATTTGAATAAGAGTTTATCTTACTTTTCGGTCGATTGGCAGTCATATTGGATTTTGCAAAGTCGTTACTAGGCAACAGTGTGCTATGCAGCGGATCCATAAAATCAGTGAAAATAAATCAAAGCCTGCCGGTGCTTTGATTTATTTTCACCGAAAAATCCTACCAGATACAAATCCATCTTTGCTACTTTCAATTTAATATTTTCAGCTTGAGAGTGTGTTTTATTGGGATTTTCGTTTCAAATTGTCGATTGGCAGCCAGTGGTATTAGCAAAACTTGTTTTCCCTTTGTCGCATACCTTAAACCACACAAATTCCCTATCACGGACATCATTTTCGATGTCGAACATGATATTCCGAACCAACATTCTCTATAAATTCCAATTAGTAGTGTGTTATAAACAGTTGTTCTGTTGTGTTAACGATTCGCGTGGAAGTGAGAATGCCTAACCGATTTGATCCAGAAAGCTTGCGCAAATTCAGCCACACCCGTCATATTGCTTCTATCGGTAAGGGTAAGCGACCGGCACGAATAATTGAAAGCCCTTTAACGCTAATAATAGCCACACAGAATTTCCCTGACATTATAATGCATCACTTGGTTTAGCGTAGTCTACGTCAACCGGTCGTGTCTTGTACACAACCTTACTGATTTTTTTAATAATATTTAGTAAATTGAGGCAATTTTTGAAAATCTTTATTTCTAACAAACTCTGAATACACGAATGAAATGCCAAGGAGTGTGTGCTTAAGAATAAAAAATTCCTTCGCTTAGTTTCTGCACAGTAGATTAGCCCGACAAGTTCATTTTGTTCATTCTGGTCAATCGAGATGAGCTCATGAATCTTTTTGGAAAAGCCTGCCTTACTTAAATTTCTACATAGGATGTGGTAATTTTGATTTTAATTAAAAACATATAGACTATTAATCGTGAATAATATTGATTATTGATATGTGACCAAATTTTTCCTTCGTTTTAGCATCCATGATTTTTTTTTCAATATTAAAAAGATTGCGTAGTTTGGCACTTGAACATGGAGGCAATGTTTTATATTTTCGGCATTTTCTCCAGTATTAGTAATTCCTATTAAAACTAAATGCCTTAACATGATTTGTTCGCCAAAATTGTTTTGCATTGAATTTTGAAAAAATGATCAAATATATTTAAATTGCAAAACAATGTGTGACAAAACAAACCGGTGCGCCACTGACTTTGGTCTTCACTGCGCTACTACTCGGATTTAGTAAAATGCCTGTTGCTTTATTTATGCGGCTAAAATATGGCTGCAAAAGAAGGATCGCGTTGGACTTTTGCAATTTTTCAGCAAGCATACTTAATTTAACAGGACGTTGAAAATGCCATACAAACTGTTTTAGGTGCTGCAAAACGATACAACGAGCTTGAATATGGACGATCGTTCAGGATGAGGCAGAAAAAAACATCTGCGAAGACCCCTCAGAACCGAAATATACTTCGTCAAAAGGCTAATCCAAATTCTAGACAGTCAATCCGAAAAATGGCGAAATCATTGAAAATCGACTTCAAATCAGTACGAACTATTCTCTATGAGGATTTAGGATTACGTTCTTATACATTTTCAACGAACTAATACCTAAATGACAGGATGAAAGGCAATCGGTACGGGAAAGCAAAGATTTTGTTGAAGTAGTTCAGTAAGGGACGACATCATACAATTTTACGATCAATGATCTCTCAATTGAGAATGGCAACTAAGCCACTGAGTTTAGTCAGGAAACACAGGAAATCCTAAAACTTAGCGATTTTTTCTTAATCACTTGAATTTATGAACTATGCAGTTTGTGTTGTGATATAGACACGGGCTTGAGTGTTGTTAGATGGTCGTCCAGAAGATCTGGAATATCCATAAAAGTGTCCAATCCGCGGAAATGATCCTAGAAATCTGCGTTTTATTAATGCTTAGTCGTTTGAAACTGTAATATTTGAATTAAATTTGTGTTGGAAAAGAACATGGACCTATATGGCTATTGTACTCTCCATTGGAAGAACCGAAACATCATTGAAAGTGGCCAGTCCATGGTTATAGACCTCTGCGGTTTTTTTTCAAAATCACTTGAAACTGTGATCTAAAAATGATATTTGTGCTGTTCAAAAATACGTTGATTTAAATCTCCTTTTGACGGGTCCTTAAAATATCCAGAAGATCCGTAGAATCAGAAAATTCGAATTCCAAAGCTTCGTGTTTTTTTCTTGAATATCTTGGAACGTTTAACATAAATCAAAGTTAGATTCTGATATGAACATGTACTCAAATGGACAATTTATGGCTTTTATCCACGGAAATGTTCCAAGGCCTCTGTTGGTTTTCCTCTGAACAAATTTAAACTGGAAAAAATGGTCGTGAAAAATAACCAAGGACTTGAATGGCCATTGGACGGTTAAAAGCAAGGAAATCTAAACTAATCGTGGCATAGATACACACTTAGAAATTATGAATTTTACACGAGACGTAATTCCTGCTTCTTAAAAGTCGGGGAACGTAAACAAAGTTTTCGTGTAAAATTATGTCTCCTGAAACTGACAAATACGCAATTCGACAAAAGATGTTTTTGATTGAATTTATTTTCTCATCTCTTTTAACTCATTCTTATGTGCTAAAGGACGCTTGCATGTGTCGGTCTCAGGGGACAAAAATTTACATGACATTTTGGTAGTGTGTAGATACAGATTTCATTCATATTATTTTCACACGAAATAAATATTTTGACAATGTTCATACTTCAGTTGCCAACTCTTAAATTATTGAGACCATGGAAAAGACATTCTCAATGGTATGACATGTTTTTCCACTGAGATCACTAGCATCCAGCCAAGTTACTCCAAACCCTACCTCTCGTAGTGCCAACTGATGTATAAGTAACCACAGGAAAGATCGGGTAACCAACCCCGCTGGGATCATGGTCAAAAACTGACAGGGAAGGGAGCTGCTCTGTTCGAAGGGTGCTGTCATCCTCGTGCCAGCGTGAGACTCTCAACAGTGCTGTGTAGGATGGTCCTCCGGCAAGTCGAGTTGGGAAAGGCCCAACAAGCCACCATAAAAATCAAAAGTTTTAAATAATATAGGAATAAGTACGGACCAGAACAATCTACAATCTACAGGACTACAATTGGAAATTCAGAACATGGAACTGTAGTTTGCTCTGGGATAAGCTACAGAATCAGAAGGTTTGGGAAAGTGTGAGTAAGTCAGATACTTTTCACTAGTAGGTAATTTAACAATTACCTAAAAAAAAAAAATGTTTTCTTGTATTCGAATCGACGTTATGCTAATACTCCAGGTATCGGAAACATCAGCCGCTTACTACCGCCTTAGTTCTGCAATCCTCATTACGGCTCCGCAAAACTGCTTTATACCATCGCGATCTATCCTTGGTATCGATCTTTACCTAATTACTTATCGAATACTTAAAGTAATGGGCATTTCACTTAAAGATTTTACTCCAAAAACATGCAACACTTTCTTTTGAGTATAACTTTTTTTTAGCATGGGTAAATCATGATGACATTTAAGGTTAAACTAGTATAGAGTGTTTACATGTGCAAATTTTTGTCACAATCTGTCAACTGGTTATCGTGATGGCTTCCAAGCAAGAAGGACTTCGACCATAAATATGGGCGCCGTCGTTAAAAATCCAGGCCAGTCCTAGAGGTGGATCGCGAAACAGTTGGCAATTCACGACAATACGACCGTGTCCGGTGTGGTAAAATCGTCCAAGGAGACCTACAGCAGTGGAAGAAAGGCATAGAGGGCCTGTTCATAAACCACGTAGCCAATTTTTTAATATCTCAGAAACCTCCTCTCCCCTCGTAGACTTTTCTCCATACATATTTTTGAAATTTCGCATGGAGCGTAGACTTTGGCCAGACCACCCTCCCTTGAAAAGTCTACGTGGCTTATGAATAGCCCCAGATGACTGACCCCGTGAACGCAAGGAAATGGAGGGATTACTTCAAGCGCAATACCAACCATTCGATTCGGGACGTGGCCAAGAACGTTCAATTCTTCCGTCTAGTTCGTCCAGCTGACAATGAAGCGGGTCAGACTTCATGTCTTCAAGGTAAGGAACGCGCCTACCTGATCCGATAAACGAAATACGGTGGCCAAATCCCGCGCCAGGAAGCTGTACCGGGAGTGGTTGGTGCAGCCGAAATGCCAAGCAGAACCTGGAGTTTTTCGTCGGCAAGTCCCAGCTCGATGTTCCCGAGAAGTTTCAAAAGAGAAAGATTGACGAATTTGCCATGAAGTACTTGGTGTGGCAGGCGATCTGTGTGTGTGGCCACTTCAATAAGCCGTAAATAACAACCGGTACCGGTACGGCCAAATATATAAAGAAGAATGCCTCCAGAAGTGCTTGCTGCCCTTCCTCCGGTCCCACGAAGGTGACACTCTGTTTTGACCGGATCTGACATCGTGCCATTACGCAAAACCGGTAATGGAAAGGTACGAAGCCAACGATGTTGTTTTGTGCCCAAGGAGGCAATTCCGCCAAACTCGCCAGATCTTCGACCAATAGAAAGATTCTGGGCGATTATGAAGGGCATGCACCGGAAAACAAGGAAGGTCTTCAAAAACGTCAAGGATTTGAAGAACAAGTGGATGAAAGTATGTAAGAAAGATGGCGCAAGCGTTGCACAGGATTTGATGGGTAGCGTTAAGTCAAAGATGTAGGCTTTAGCCTAGGAATTTTGTCCGTTGATTTTTTTTTCGAATTCATTCTTTATTAATAGGGTTGATAATACCGGCTCTTTTTTTTTTTGATAACCGGTACTACGGTGCTGGGAGCGTTAAGACCAATAAAGCTGCTAGTAGATTTTTTTATTTCTTTATTGGACAAGAATAAAAACTCGAAGTAGTAGGAAAAACCATAAACCACTTATTTATTTGGTAAGGTTTTTATCCTGACATTGGTTACAAAAGTAGGCCTTCAGAATGCACAGGGCGTTCAAAGCATATCTTCAATGCGAGACCGAATTTTAGAAGTAAAATTACCAGACACTTAAAATGCTCTCTCGGAATCAACTGATGTAGGGCTCACAGTACTCAGTGCTCCGAAAATCATAGTCAAATACTTGCTTTTTAATCCTTCAGTTTCGGAATAGGCAAATTCCAAATTTCGCTTGGTTTTCAGGAATTCAGGCGTACACATGCAATAAAAAGTACACAAAATAAAGTGTTGCATTTTTTTTTTACACAAAAGAAAGTGATGTACAATCTTTAAATAAGCCGAATGGAGGAGCTAGGCTGACATTAAATCCTGCTACCCTATGGAAAGTTTTGATTTAGTTTATGGCATTTGGATTTTTTTTCTCAGAGTTTGTAATTTCTTAACTTGGGTTTTGCTCATGAAAATTTTCTTATTTTCATGAAATTTATTTATTTTGCCTAATATGGCATATTACACCATTACTAAATTAATTATATTTAATTCCCGGTGTGAACGTGTTTTGAAAAGGCTTCTATTACCTGCCAGCCCAAATATTGAAACACAAAATAATCTTCTTTGTTTCAAGGCACTAACAACACTCTAAAAGGATTTTGCAATCTGTAGTAGAATTTTATGTGCACCTTATTTCGCACAAACTAAACGCAAATGCTATAATGCAATTTTCAATAATCTTCTCAATGACCAATTGAAACCAACGTGCTGTTTGAAAGATGAATAATATATTTTCAGAAGTGGTATCTTTGTATTGCTTTTTTTTTAGATAAATAAGCCTTCATTAAACAAAGAATGTTTGTTGGCTTTCTGGGTATCTTGACTTGGAGCAACAATATGCTAATAGTACTATGCAACCAGGAATAAAGCTCTGTTATAGAGCAAAACGACCATCTTGGCCTTTATTGCTCAGAGATTAAGTTTTCCTGGTTTCTTTCGTAGAATCCTAACACAATAATCAAAACTATTTTTCCAATAACCCACCGCTGACTGAGCACCACAACAATGCTGCTATACTCACTTCAAGCGCATGGGTAATTTAATTCAATCCCACCGTAGTTCAGTTTGGCTAATGCGGAAACAAAAACACAAGCATCGTACGAAAACTGCATTTACTTCCGCACAGAGCCAAAAGCCACGAACTTACCGCAAACCCACCCACTGAGCCTTCTGGGGATATGAACGTGAACATCCCATGTACGTTGCGGTATCTCGGCAAAATCCTCGGTACGGTGAATGGAAGGAGCCAACTCCCGAAATCGTCTTCGTGTTATATTTTTCTGAACTTTATATTGGGTTGTGTGATGTTGTTCATTTTGTTGCGTTTTTGTTTCGAATCTCAGTGTTGGGACATGTTGTTTGGACGAATTGAATCATTGTAAGGGTGCTCAGTTTTCCTGCTGGAATTCAATTCATTCTATTCACTCATACAACAAATTATGAAAAGTGCATGGCTCGTGAATTAAAATTATCACAAATAATATTTTCTGAAATTAATTCTCTCCCTTCCGCAAATCTAGTTTGAACATTGTTTGCAGTTCCCCTGTCAGACTTATCACATTTATGGACCACATCCCACAAGCATACGAATAAACGAGCAAAGCTTCGATATTAGATTTAGGAACTGAAAATAGGAAAATTCCTTTTACATGTTTGTTCGCTATGTAACTTCCCACTCTGTGGCATTGCTCGGTCTTCTTGACCTGGGCACATCCTGTGCTGTTTCTGATGCCCGGTGATTTCCGGAGAAAAACAGGTTAAATCTCTTCGAAAGATGGGAAATCCAATGCAATCAAGTTGTGCTAAGGAGTAGTAGCATTTGATTTGAGCACTACTGGCTCTGGTGCTAGCTTTAGAGTGGTGATGGGGTAAAGTTCATTCTTGTTGTTTGTGTTGTTTTTTTTTTCCTACTCTAAATTTAATCCTGCTCTTCGATTATTTGGTTTGGTGAACTCCAGAATTATTTTGTTATTTAGTTGCAGGTAAATGTGAAAGGGTGGAAACTCATAATTGAATTAATCATATACACATATCGATAAATAGATTCCACATACGAATAGTTTTTTTTTATATTGAAATTCAAATTTACTACTTTTATGGTACAGCCTTCAACATTTGTGATGTATTTGACAGACCTCACGTTGATATTAACCCCATCATGGTTGACTTCAATCACAGGCATGGTAAAATCAAACGCATTTATAGTCGGTGAAAATTGTTGGTGTTTGCGCTTAATTGAACCCTCGAAGTGGTAGTTTCTGCAGCGGATTTTGTTTTTGCGTGCACTAGAATATTATTATCAGAGCAGTACTAGAAAACACAGCAACACGTTCAAGTTTTTTTTTTCAACTTCGGCAACACTGTTTTCTTTTCACAACAAAGTCAACCGTTTTGAGTTGTTTTGATTTGACAAATTATAAATCGACAAAGATTTTTCATTAGGGCCTAACTGACAAACGTAAAAAATGGCTTCTTCCGTAAATTTCTCGTGACCCAAAGACTACCCCTGTAAGCCTCCAATTCCATCTGATAAGTGAAATCTTTCTCTTCGAAATGACCGTAGTAGATTGATTAGGCGAGTTTTCAATTTCGAAAAATTCGCGGAAAAATCCATTGTTTACGTTTGTCAGTTAGGCCCTAAAGAAAAATCTTTGTCGATATGTAGAGTCGTTGACGGGGCGCTCGTGGATGGTAAAAAACCACTTCACAATAAATGCGCGATCGAATAATTATCGATGTGCAGTTTGCGAAAGGGTATATTGTACTGTCTTTTATTTGAATACTATACTCTATTTACAGGCTATCAGTTGAAACATTGGTATGCTCGATATTTGCATGGGTATTATTCCCTGCTTTGTGGTGAGCAGTTTGCTGGATTTAAGTGTCCTATTGTATGTTTTCTTAAGATAAACGGTTCAAGGTCGGAGAAGCCTCCCAGTTGCAGACGATAATAAACTTCAGCTCCGATGATTGCTTCAATGCGGTTAGGCTTAAAGAAATGAGGATCAGCGAGCTGATCAAATGGAGGAATTTTCCAAATATCGACAAACGCCGACAATAAGATCGGTTTGAACTCCGGTAGGATATGGACCTTGAGTTCGACAGCGTAATCCAAACATCGTGAACGGCTGACTTCAATGCTTCGATGATTCAGCGCTAGGCCGAACACCTTGAAGGGAGAGCGGGTCATTGTATCGACGAATATCTAATTTCTGCGCTATACTTTCACTGATCAGGTTTCGTTTGGAGCAGCAATCCAGCAATTTGGACGTTTCCATTATAGTCGCATACCTTCACAACAGCAGTTGAATATATCGGCCGCCGCACTAGCAGGAAATGCTACTGGTTTGTAATGGGAGGATTCAGCGACAGGCCTGGAACCGAAAGTTTTCGATTGTGACGAAGAGTATTAGCTTACACTTGCGATTAAGGGCTGACGTTTAAAGAACAGTGGATTAAGTGAGTTGCGATAGCGAGTGGTCTTGTGTTTGGCTGGAGCTGTTACCTGCTCGGCGCAAATGCAGCATCGTAAGGAGTCTTTGATCACAAACACGACAAACTGAGCTGGAATAAACCCGTACCAAGTGGGAAGAGCTCAAACATAAACCTGTCTTTGGGAAGGAGTTATGTTTGTTAAAAGAATATTATTGGAAATGGGAGTGGAAATGCTTCTGACAATGTGGAAAAGCCTTCTTCAGCATCATGGTTGTTGTGAGCGTTGATCCGGTTTTGGACTTAATCGACGTTTTTCCATAGGCTTAACGAGATTCTAGTCAAGTTTCCTAAGGTATTGATCATAATTATAAATGGGTTCTATCAGTGTGGGGTTCTTGAAGTTGTTTTGTAATGTAACCGTTTTACCGAAAACTCTTTCGTAAGGTGTATATGGGAAATCCGTATGGGGAGCCGTATTTTAACAGAACGCAGAAAAGGGCAACCAATCATCCCGATCTCCTTGTGGATCATTTATGAATGCACGCATTCAAGCAACGATGCATTTTTTCAAGGCTCCCTTTAGTTTGTGGGTGGTTTGGAGTAGAGAAAGCATGTGTGAATTGAAATGTATTGGTAATTTTAGCGAATAATTCATTAATAAAATCGGTTCCTTGATCCGTCCTGATTGTTGAAGGTGTTCCGTATATAAGAATGCTTTTTTCAATAAGTGCTTTAGCGATAAATTTTGGCTGTATTTCTTGTATTCGTTTTACCATAACGTACACACTTAGATTTTTTACAGAAAATTGTAAAATTTTACCGAATTCTCAACAGCTGAACGTTCGGTAACTTAATTTAACGGATTTCGGTAAAGTTTTACAAATTCCGGTAAAATTGTTACCGACAAATGTAAAATTTCACCGAAATCCGTTAAATCGGATTACCGAAATCTAAGTGTGTACTTCGTTAATGTTTTTCTGGTATCGAAATCGGACTTTCAAAATGGTCCTATTATGTCTATGGCTACTGAACGAAATGTTTTCAAAGGTGCAGCCATGGAAATACATTTTTCGATGAGTTTTTAAACTGTGTTTGTTCTGTTTGCATATTATACATTGTTTTATGTATTCTTGTATAGTATGGTTTCATGTTAGGCCGTTCATAAAATGATTTAAGGCTAACGATATAATTTATTTACATCAATATGTCCACCAAATATAATGTTTTAATCGTAAGGGCTAAGTTCTGGATTTGGATTTTTGAATCCATACGGCTCCAGCTCACCACCAGCAAAAATGTTTACCAACCAATTTATGTAAATAAAATCTGCTGGCATAATAACGTACATACACACTTAAACACGCCTACGCAATATCGAAAATAATACAATCAAACACGACATTTTGACAGTACTAACGTATGCGTGATGACGTTTGCACCATTGAGTAATGTTAAAATTTAAAAAAATCTCAAAAATCTCGGTTTCTATTTTTTTATTTATTCAAAAGGGGGATGAGAATCTTAAACTATGTTAATCATCGATCCACTTGCTGCAATTACGACTTCCATATGCTTCTGGAACGCAGGGCATGACCTAATAATGTATCCTGAATCCATTTCTCTCCAGATACGGGTCAATGTTTTCTGAGGCTTGCTGTACTTGGGTAGCGTTTAGAACAGGCCTTGGCCTTCATGACGCGCTATACTGAGTAAGCGGCCCCATTTATTGTGACATGTCCGGGGTTGAGTTTTGAACTCGTGATTTTGACGTGAGAGGTATGGATGTTAACCACTACACCGGAGTCGCTCCCAGTGTCAAATTGAGCATTCAGCCATATTGTTTAATCCAATGGTAGCCCGCAAGTTGTTCTCATGAAAATCAACTAAGTAAGCTGTGACTTTTTTCCCCGCCCGTAAACCGGGGCTATGCCAAAATAAAATGTCTTTGCTGTGAAGAGTCGACCGAACATTGGAGTTGACCGAAATATTGGCGCGATGTATGTAGATGAACGTTATGTCACTGTAAAAAGTTCCATTAAACATATTTCTGTTAGTATAACGTTCAACAACATTCGTATCAAAAAAGGAAAATGCCGATAAATGAAAATACAGTTGAGATTTTTTTTTTTTGGAATCCAATTAAACATCGTTCTTATTATTCTGAACAGTAAAAACTCAAAGGATTGGATACACTTTTTATCAGACTAGTTGCAAGGAGTAACGTCTGTTTTAAAAAAATAATTTGACAGTTTTTATCGTTATTTATGCGGTTATTTTGCCATATGCTGGTAAATTCACATCTTCATTGCCAATCATAGTACCCTTACTGTTTACAGCAAATCTTTAATAGCGATATCAGTTGTCTTGCAGAAGCCATGGCGAAAGTAGTAAACACATCCGGAGCAAAGAAATATGCCAACATGGAACACTTCGTGTCGATGGGATACAGCAGATTCGGTTTCTACAGAATCGTCGCCTAGCTGGACATTAAAAGTGCATCGAGAGGAAACCTGATTCCGGCTGTCCGACCGTTTGTTCGGCTTATATATAAAAAATGTCACAAATCCAGCGATAATCAGCAAATTCAAGTTTGTTTTGAAGCAGTTTAGACATGATTTACCAATTTATAGTTATATACCTGAGTGATATTTTTGACCTCCTCAACTTTTTAGCTATCATGGCTTCACTGGTTAAGCATGAACAATTTATCTTCCTGATCTTCACATGACCTTAATTGAGTAAATTGAACTGATATGCTTAGTAATGCATTCTAGATATACAGAAAACAGTTATAAATTGACCATTCATTTAGGAACATAAACAACGATTTCACAAGAATAGCGGAGACCCATTATCAGGAACACATTTTTTCCTATGTTTCGAACTATGGCCCAATGTATTTATTACTTAATCAAATTTTTGCATTGATAATTTTTTTAATGGAAAGTTACATGTATGTGGTTGTAATTTTCTCAAATGGCCTTATCCAAATTTAAACCTAAGTAACAAAATCTATTTAATAGGATTTTTTATGTTTTGAAATGGAATGGCCAATTGATCATGTTTGAAAATCATTTAGGTGTGATAAAATAGTTTTATTTAATTTTCTCCTTGAATATTTGGTGCCGAGTTTAGCGAATATAGTTTTGGAACTTCAGTGTATCTCACAATAAGTGTCACCTTTTTAGTGTTGGTTTATTTCAGCTGGGTAATTTTAACAGCGGAATTGATTATACCCGTTTTGAGTGTGTTCTTTTGACAGCTTATAGCTGAAGATAAATAAGCGATTCCGTTTGTTTATATATATCAGCTACAATGGAAGCCATACGGGAGCAAGTTTTAAAATTACATTTGCAAAAGCTTAGACCGTGTCTGATATGTTCGGAGTGAGTAAGCGTTTTGTTTTTCGTACCTTAAAACGGTTCGAGGAAACTGGAAATGTCCATATTCAACACAAAGGAGGTGCCAGACGAACTGCTAGAACGAAGAAAAAGATCAAATGTTTGAGGGAGCGAATAAGACGTAATCCGGTCGTATCTGGCCGTAAATGAAATGCTCAATTTAGAGCAAACAATTTCAAATGTTCCCTGCTTCAATGAACAGGCTCCTCAGACATGATCTGGAATGCAAGCCGAACAAGAAACAACGGGTTCACGGGTTGACGGAGCTTCAAAAGCAAGCTAGGGTCCAAAGAAGCAGAAATCTTTTGGTTCGGCACGGTGACTGTGAGATCTTATTTTCGGATGAAAAACTCTTCCTCCTTCAGAACAGTCATAATCAACAAAATGATCGTGAGTATGGCAAAAGTCTTGCCAATATTCCAAGAGATAAACTAGCTGTAGAACGCTATCAAAATGTATAGAAAATCATGGTATCGCCGTTTCCCGAAAAGGAAAACCTTCTCTTCTTTACATAGAACCTAACGTAAAAATCAACACTGAATATTACATCGAGCAGGTTTTGAAGAACTATCTGCTGCCTCATGCTTCAACGCTGTCTGAGAATACACCATATTGTTTCCAACAGGACTCAGCTCCAACTCACAAGGCAAAGAAGACACAATTCCATCACAAGCGAAGAATGGCCTGCATCTTCACAGGATCTCAACCCACTTGACTACTTTGTTTGGCGTTATATGCTTCAACATATAGGCTCTACGAAAGGGCTTACTTTAGATTGATGCAAGAAACATTTGGTCGATATTTGGGACCAAATTCATCAGGAAATCGTGCCTGCCAGCTGTGATAGTTTTACAAAGCGTTTGCGCAAAGTTATCAAAGAATAGGGCGAGAGATTCGAATTGAATTAATATGGTTTATTTCTATAAAATGTATCTTTCAAATGAAAAATAAATGCTATGATTTGGTTGATTTGTTTTGCTGTAATCCCATTTTGTCTCAGTGACATATATTGTGAGAATCCTGTAAATAATAGAAATAAAATTAAGGAAACATTACAACGATTGTTTCGAACAACAATCTTTAATAATGAGTCGGTGTTTATAGACCGACTTACATCCATACTCGTCGAAAGTTTTCGATTTAATAAAGCTAACTGGTTAACATTCCAGGGGTCAGAACAGCAAACGTCTTATTAAGCATATTTAAGTTAAGGTATAACAAGTTGAATGTCGTTTCTAGCTCAATTACTTTATGAGTTATAATTAAAATTGCAACCGACCGCTGTATTAGACTGAGTTGGGGAACATATGTATCCTAACACTAAAATGTCAGACAGGAGACCGGATATTTCACGTTCTTCATCAAGGAACTGAGCTTCGTGCACGGAACGGAAGGGCAACTTAGAACGATTCAATGACACGAAAAGTGAAAAATTTGGTTGTGTAAAAAGTATCTCGATTTTATTTGTTTCCACTCATTATAATTTACAGTGGAAGAAACATCAAATCAAGCATAAGGGAATGCGCATGATCACACAGATGCTGGGGGGAAAAAAAAAAAAATTTGGTAAATTTTGAATGCGGAGGCGCAAAAAAATGAAACCGATGGGGGAAGGGGGAAAAAAGGGGGGAAAAAAGGGCGCACAGAAACGACAACCACTGCGGGATTCCCTAGAAGTACGAATTCTCGAGTGAATTATTTTTAATACATTTAGCCAGTGTAAAAACAGAAATATTGTTGGATGCTGATATGCTAAATCAATTAATATATAATAGCATATGTTTCCCCCGCATAATTCTTTGTTTTCCGTGCTTCTGTCTCGAAAAAATACCTAGAGAAATGTCATAACAACAAAAATCAAGGGCTCTAAATCACACACATAAAGCCGTTTTCAGCGAGCGCGGTCTATTCTAAATTTTGACATTTAAATAGACCAAACCGAATTTTCCATTTTCACCGGTGCGTTCTAATTTTTATTTTCGAACAGTTTTGGTGTAAAAAAATTAAAACTGGCATACGCTTTGTTTTATGTTGTGCCGAATTTGGAACGGAATCCAGCGCGTTCTAAAGGTGTTAAAACAGTTGGAAAAACGGCGTAAAACAACAACAAGGGCAAGGTGCACAAACGCGTCGATCGCTCGCTCGTTTTTCGGTAACTCTGTTTTCAGCGGTGTACGTTGTGTTAAACTATTGTTGTGAATGCGACAATTAGCCATTAATTTGATAAAATAATTTCTCGATCCATTAAATCCGAAAGTTACGTGCCGTTATCAATAGTAGGGGAAAGTGCTCTAATGTGGGTCTATAGAGCTAGAATTTGGCACATATTGACACTGATATAAAAGGTTATTTAAACAAGCCTAAAATGCTTTTACAGCTTTGTTTATTTTTATCGTGCATGATTTTTGTAACAAATATTTTTTACACTTTACTTGAGTCTTCCCTAAAAAGATGTATTTCCCATATATTGAGTTCTGTGCACTAGGGAAGTATATGAAGGCTAGTAAGAGAGATGCTTTAGAAAATTCCAGTCACAAATATGATTTTTTGAAGTATTTGAAGCATTTCAAATAGCAACACAAGTTTGCACTCCTGGAAGTAAGTACACAAAAGGAAGAGTGACACAAGTTTTGCCAAGCTGAAAATCCCAAACATCTCGCACCTTGCGCAATCAGTTAATAAGCCTAAAAAAGGCTTTTGAAATTTATGCGACCTTTGAGGGGTTGAGCGAGCTTAGATGCGGGATATTTGGAATTTTTCAGCTCCGCAAAACGTGTATCACTTCCTCTGCTGAGAAATTACTTCCAGAACCGGGTGTTGATTCATGAGACAGTTATGGGTCAAACAACGTTGAAGATCAAGACGGAAGTTTTGCAAGGTTCCATCCTCTGGATCGGAATGTTCAATAGTGCTAATGTTGGCGTAGTGATCGTTAGTTTTGCGGATGACATCGTATTGTCGATAACAGGCTAGTGGAAAACGGAGGTACTGTTGGTCGGCAAATGAAAAGTGTCATTGCTCCGAAAGGATTGATGACGAACTGAACTTCAATAGCTATGTGAGCTATGCCCAGGAGAAGACGGCGAAGGCAATCAACGGGGTGGGTAAGATCATGCCAAACAACGGTGGACAAGTTCGTTTCCGTTTAATACTTTCTTCCAGGACAAATGTAGTGCTCGATGACGCGATGCTCAACTGACTGAGAAACGCGAACCTTTTGTAGAGGGGCTTGTAGCAAGTCCTGTCGTAGGAGATCTGTGGGTGTTCGAAATTTAGGCACACCTAAAAGTCGGAACTTACGGCGATCCCGGAAGAGGTACTGGCAATGGAGTTTCAACTCAGGGTTTTCAACCGGTCGGAATGCTTTATTCAGGCCTGAAATCGTTGTCGAAACAGAGTTGAACTGAGGTCGCAGATTACTCAGCACATTACCGATGGATGGTCAGCTAGTGTCGTACTCTCATCCAGTCAAACATAATAGTTACGCATATGAAAGCTTCCTCCGTGTAAATCAATTTTTATTTTCAGCTGTTTCAGCAAGAAGGAAATCCTTCACATCGTTTACCATAAAACGGCACTTAACAGCCGCTCATCTTAATATTCGCCCAGCACCAACAAGTATTGGGACGAATAGATCGCGATAAACTGGCACCTTTTGACTCGGAAAACTCGGAAATCGTGGTTAAGTATATCTCCTACACCATGTTCTTGAAGAATGTGGCAAAAGGTTTTTTTTTTCTTAAATATATTTCTCCAAAAATATGGTTTCTTACGTCCAATTCTGCCCTTGAGACCCTGTTGATGAAGCCGATTATGAATTGTTTGCAATTTTGGATGCATATCGAAATTATCGTTTACTTGCTTCGCTCATTTAGGAAGGGATTGATAAGCCCGGTTAGGGGAAAATTTCCGCAGACGTACTTTCACCTCACGTTGAAACATTAACTTTAACACAATGATGTTTCTTTTCAGACCAAATTGTGCTTTAAATGAATTGCTTTTATTTTATGGTTGAGAAAACGATGCGCTCAGAGTTCTTGTACTAAAAAGTGAGCTGCCATATTTAAGATATATGAGTTGTATCAACGTTTCCTAAGTCTATTTATTTACCTCTATTCAATTACAAGCTTTCATTTTCACCAAGTCCAAACACTGCTGCTAGTGCCAAAACTGCATCAGTTGCCCTATTGAATAAATTCCGAGTCGCGATTCCAAATAGTACTATATGAATCCAACTTATGCGCTAAAAGCTGGTCAATTTGATTCAATATTGGATTGAAGCTCTGATCACTTTAGGTCATAAGACTCTGAGCAGACACCATAAAGCACTGACGCACAACAAAAGGCGTGCTAGAAAAAAAAACAACCTAAAGCTCAACTGTCAACCTCTCGGCTGCGATGGGGGTAAGAAAATAGAAGAAGGAGCGAGTAGATTTCCAAGAAAAATAAACGGAACAAAAGAAAACACATCCCAGGAGCAAGAGCAAATGGAAAACATCATCAATGGATGTGCATGTGTATCTTCCCTGGAAAGAAAAGAATGCAATAGCAGGACCTTGATAGACAAATCCGAAGACGAGCAACAGAAAAGTGCGGGTCGTTCGATATATGCGGAAACTAAAATGCATTATTCACAAGTGAGTTAAGTGCTTTTGCAACTTTTCTCCCAAACGACGAAAACTATCAGTTCTAACTCTCCGCAAACATTGCTGGCACATATACCTATAAGTATGGAAACAGCAGACTGCACCCACCCACCCATCTGAAATTGTCGCAACATAGTTTAGCCCACAAGAGATGGATTGCTCGAAACGGAGCGTAAAAATGAAGCCAAGAAAAATCGAGATTTTAGGTTTATGACTTTATCTTATATATGAAGCCATGCTATCCCAAGTGAACGCTACCAATATTGTCGCTTACTTGGGAGAACCAAAGGAAAGTTTGTATTTACTCAATGATAGCAATAAATGAGAGCCGCTCACATAACGAAATCGAAGTGGATTGAACAGAAGTGTACTTGGGCCGTCATCGCACTAGCTTCCGAAATAACGACCTGGTGATCATCTGTGACAAAAGACGAACGAAATGGGCTCCGTTGGAATACATAAGCCGGATGTTTGTGTTTTGTAAGGCGCAGAACGTATAAAAAAATCGCTTTGAACTCTTCTTTTAATGTTTTATAGTTTATTGTGAAACCACGTTCATTAGAAACAAACAACTTGTAACTTTATCATGATTATGTCCGGTTTGACATGTATGGTTGTTATGTGGGAGATGTGATTTATGCTCACGAAGTTTTACGCATAGGTCTTTTTAGCTTAATAAAAAATGTGAGTTCTTCTTCTTTTTTGGAATTTCAAGGTTATTGGTCATCACAAGATAACTTCATGCATGCTCTCTGTTTAATGTTCTAAATGGACTTAAATATGAACAATTCATAGGGAAATTGAAAATTCCCATAAATAAAATTGAATTTGTCAGCAGATAAATAATAGTGGCAGCAATGCAAAATATGAAAATTATTATAGAAAAACTATAATTCGCATAGTTTAATTGAATTTTTCCATAATTTGATAATTTTCAATCAATAAAATCTAAAATTGCTAAAAAGAATTAACAATTTCTATAAAAATCTAAATTTGGGAAAAAAACACAGTTTTCTTTAAAAATAACACAAAAATCAATCAAAAAGGAAGCCTTCCGCAAAACAATAAGATAACAATTAGAAAAGCAATCAAATAATTAAATTTATCATTTAAAAAATAGAAAATTCCAATAAAATGAATTCCTTATTTTCAATTGGAAGGAAAACATTTTCCTGCCTATTATTTTAATGACAATACGTCTTCTTGTATCCAGTATCCGGCAACCCTCAGATAGCACAAATCATAATCTCTAAAATTATTTCTATTTTAAATTTTAAACATGATTTAAATAAACATAATAATAATAATAATAATAATAATAATAACAATAATACTAAAAATACAATGATTAGTAGATCCATCATAATCATGCTAACCATTGATACTATAATATTCAGAATCATTATTATGATAACAATCATAATAATCATAATTGTAATAGTCATAGAGATGGAAAGTATATATAAAATAATCATTATAATTACATTCATCATTTTAATCAACATGATAATAATAATAATAAACTAAGTAACGATATCCGGATGGAGTTTGGAATCGATAAGTGTCAAACAGTCAATCTTCTGCGGGGTAATGTGTCAGATACCGGAAGTTTCCGCATCAACGAACAGGAGGAGATTCGGAATATGGGACCTACAAGTACTTTGGATTCCTGCAATTGAACGGGATTCGCCATACAACGATCAAGAAGGAGTTGCAGGAAATGTTCCTGTATCGTGTCAACCGTGTTCTGAGGTCGTACTGCCGGCAACAAGATAAAGGCGATTAACACGTTTTCCGTGCCCCTGTTGATCTACATACAGCTTTGGAGTGATGAAGTTTGCCAGAGCTGATTTGAAGGCGAAGAACGAGCAGTACGAGTGGCGTTCACTAAGCATCGCATGAATCACCCAAAGTCCGCCGAAGCGGCGTTACCGATTTTCAAGCGCTATGTATTTCTCAGATCCAGCAGTTTCGTAGAAAGCCAGAACCGTCACGAAGTCTACCGTGCTATGTGTGAAGCAGACCATGGGTTCAGCGCCCTACATCTGGCGTAGGAGGGCTCCCAGCTTGCCAGCATTGGCAGAAGTAGCGTATCTCGGTCGTTCCAACGATGTCACCAAAATTGTGCACCAACAACTTGAACTGAAGCACAATTTGGTGAACCAATATGTGCCCTACTATAAGTACCTACCAGACCCGGTTCTGGAAAATCACGAGATCCGGATGTCGGATGTCCTCATCCGGGCCGATCGGCCTGACATTGTTATCTACGACACTTAGAAATTATGAATTTTACACGAGAGAACCGGAAAAAGCGGGGAAAAAAAAGAAAAAATGTCGCCAAACGAAGGGAGTGTAAATCTCATCGATGTCGCTGAAGGCTGGGTCGCAACGTCCATTCAACGTTCTCTACCAAGCTTACGAAATACCAGGATTTGTCGGAGGAGTTGAGGCAGATTGTGGCATTTGGAGAAGGTTGTTCCCCGTACCCTTGTACGTTCCTTTGATGAGTTGGAGCTGCGAAAGGCACTGAACAGCATCCAGAAAGCAGTGATTCTTGGAACCTGCAGTATTGCCGGGCGGTTCCTGAATCATCATGACTAATCCAACCGAAGCAAACCAATTAGGATGTATGTCGACAAAACTGACTTATGTATCTACCGAGCGTCCCCAAGACGCCCGGGGGTAGTTGAATGTTTCCAGCTACATGCTGAGAAGTGAAGGATAATAATAATAATTATTATTATCATCATTATCCTGCTTCTTATATATAATCATTACAATCATACTATTCATTACTAATTAAATCATTTATTCATTAATTCATTATTGATTATCAATTTTGATACCTTTGCATAAGATTCTTGAAATTTTGCTCTTATTTATTTTTCACTCAAATTGGATGCCCAATTTTCAATCCAAAAGTATACACGTTTCTCTAATTATATTCAGGAACATTTTGTAATGGTGGTAAGTCTTAACGAGTTATTACCTTGAAAATACTGCTGACGAAAAATCTGAGCTGTTGATATCAGAGGTTAACTGAAAATCAAGCCATAATATTTCAAATCAATATTATCAAAATGAGGAATGAGTGAAATTACTTACACGAAATCAATTTCTCATCACTCTAAAATTCTGGCGTATTTCATCCGAACAATGGCCTACCACATTTAGCATGATTAAACTTCCCAACTCGAGGTTCGAATATAACCTATATTTCTGCGCTCACCCCATATCTTGCCCCGAATAGGGATTCACACAATACAGATCAGCCAAACCGCGGGGAGAAAACCCGATATTGACAAGTGTCGCAGGTGTGCGTGTTGAGAAAGTCATTACAAAACTTTTCATCGAGCCGAAAAAAGACGTAGGTTCCAGGTCTTCTGTCCATACTCCACGCTCTTCTGCATAACTCTTCCTTTCAATCTCTTTTGGCGTGAAAAAGAAAAAAAAAACTTTCTTTGTTACCAGATTTCACTCCTTCTGCTGCGCTTCGATGGATGAATTATCCACGGGGATTAAGTCGGCATGTAATCAACAGTGATAATCGAAGCTGATTGGAAAATGATGAATTATTCATCACCGCCAATGCCATCAATGTTACTGTCTTCGAATTCGGTGTACCGGTATGAAAGTTCTACGCCTCATCGAATTTCACCTGTTGGTGACACCCTACCAGTCCATGCCTCCCAATTCAATACGCTAAGTGGATGGATTGAGATTAAAACTTTTGGAAAAGTGAAAACTTGTCAAATTATGCAAAACGTTAGACTGTGGGGGAAATGCGTTCGGTGTGAATGGTTCCAATTTCCTGACGATTGGTATTTTTTTTCGGATGGTGGAATATTGTGCTGCTCTCATATGTGATTGGAATGGTCCGTAGTTTCTTAGAAGTGGGTTAATATTAATACATGATTTGAATAACATCACTACATTTTTTGAATATTGAAATTAATTAAGTCTTGTAAATTTGCACTAAATGACACACACTGGACAAGCAATGATATTTCCGAACACGAGCTATTTTACTCAGCCTGGTAGGAGATATACAGGGTACACTCAGCAGCAAAAAAAAAGCCGAGCAAAATACTGCTTCAAAAAAATGCCATGTTAAATATTTTTGGCTGAAAATTTGACAAAATTACAATCAGTGTATAGACCTTATGTGACCAAAATTTCATGTTGATAAGATTTATAAATTTGAAGTTTTCATAATATGTGTGAAAACGTCATTTTAGGACATACCAATTTCAAAAATCCGTATTTCTATGAAAAATTTAGATAGCATACTTAAAATTACACCATAGTTTAAAATAATATACGAAATAATGTGAACAAAATTTGAACTGTTTCCATCAAGTGGTTTGGACTACACCTAGCGTCAAAGTTGACGCACCAACATGAGTATTTCCCTTTTTCGCTCGATATTGATCATGCTGAAATATCGGTGCGAAAAAAAATCCGAGGCGGTATCAGAGGTGAGTAAATATTCCCTAGTCACGATGTGCGGACACTGAGAGTTTTTAAGAGGTGAGCTAGCTGGCGGGAAAAGAGGCGTGTGTTGCCCACCCCAGACGATCTTCGTAGTCTGACCAGAGGCAAGGAGATATTGAACGAGACTCTTATGGTCAGTTAGTTACAAGAGATACAACAATCCCTGATAAAGTAGGGTTTCTGGCCTGGTTATTGGCTTATTATGCACAACTAGTATTCTTCCATGTTTTCTCAAACGGTACACAATAATGCATTGTTTATAAAGCTATTTTTCTTCTACGCATTGGTTTAAATTTATGACAAATTCGAATTGTCATTGCATAGAAGAGTTGCATAAAGGGAGGGGCTTGCTTCGATTATTAACAGGAAATTATACACTACCCAAGTAACCAGAAATGTTTAACTGTAAAAGCATTTTTGCTTTTATGCGACAAATAATAATATTTCCAGAATGATTGAAAACTTTTTAGGATACTACTATAGAATTGAAATAGCGCAGAAGGCATGAAACATAATTTAAGTTTGACAATGGCCATGAACAAAAAAAATGTAGGCTTCAGTTAAACAAATTATTGTCGGTTTTCAACAAGGTATTCATGAACTAGATTTGAACTTTGAACTCCATGCTTACTAGATCGTTCTAGTTCCACTTGACCATTTCAACATGTGAAAAATGGAGCATTTAGAATCCTATTAACCACCATTTTTTAAACTAGCGCTAATATGATAGGGGACATAGTTATAACTCAAAGTATACTCATTTTAAAATAAAATAATTCAGGCGTAAGAAAGTAAGCGTTTAAATTGCATGCATTTGCAATGCTTTGATGATCGGTCGATTACATTTCAGTTTTTACTGCAGTCATCATACTAGTAATTCCCTTACGCTGAACTGGCCGGCTTGACGTGCCGCAAGGGCTCAGTAGGGATTCTTTGTCAAGACCCAAAGCTCAAGAGTCAGTTCCATTTTGATTATATCACATTAATTAGTTTTTCTACTGTAGTTATCTACACATTTTTTCAGCATTTCAGCATTGGGAAACTGGTTGGCGTAGCCTGGGCAATGTTGTCAACTTGACAATAGGGAAGTGAGTGGCTGCGACTGGAGATCGTGTTCAGGCAGGGTATATTTTTCATTCTCATTTAATTAATAATTTTAGCACGCTTTGGGACATCTTTGTATTTCAAATTTCATTGCCTTTCAGAGTATGGCGCAGAATGATAGTTTTATGTTTGTAATGCTCAATTTATTTTTCAGCATTTCAGCATAACATTTTCATTAAAATTCTATTTCTGAACTTCAACTACTATTCCATAACAGACTGGCATGTGATTATAAGCAGTATAGGATTGTATTCAAATATATGTGTTTAGTGTTCAGTGTTTAGTGGTGTTATGATAAGATATTCCATTCATTTCAGAAATCATCAAATCATTCTAAAAATATAAAACAAATCATAAATCTTTTCATTGATATTTTATCTTCGTAGAAAGGACTGATCTACTCTTTTTTCAGCTTTTCCAGGACTATTAAAATATTAATACATACTCTAATTGTTATTTTTGTATTCTCCGTGGGTGGAGTAACGATTATGATGTAGAAGGAGATGTTTCGCTCATCACCATGAGGCACCAAGAGTGGACAGTTATGTTTGCTAGAATGAAAGATATGAAGAGAAAGTGTTGAAAGTTCCGTCAGTGTACGGTAGGTTGGAAATAGAATAGAAGTATTGAACATTGAGCGAAAGGGCATGGGTAAAGTAGTACTCGAACCAAGGACGTAATCATTGCCAAGCATCCCACTGCGGGGTAGATCAAGGCACGGACGAACCCGCCACCTCACACTGAAAATTAGTTTTCGTTTATATTACGAAATCGAAGGTTGGACTAACAAATCTATTCGTTGTTTTCTGCAACGAAACTGATTTGTACTTTTTAAGAAGCTACCTTCGTATTTAATGCCACACGCGCAACTGTCAAAAGCACTTAGCATTTGTTGACACAGAAAGAACATCCGTTCATTGTACGAAAATAATACAAAGAGCTACGAGTAATTTGTTACCAATAAAAAAGAAACGTCTCTCTGGTGGTTGCATGAACGACTGACACATCTACTTTATCCGCTCAAAATATAATTGAAAAAAAAGCACATCCACGAGGAGTTGATCAGGGTTTTTTTTTCTGACAATCAGGGCTCAATCCTATATTTTTAGGAAGATCTGTTATTGAGTACGTGGTTGATCTCACTAAACCATGATGACTCTTTAGAAGTTATTTGATTAATGTGCATGAGGTTCTAACTCTCGACAGCGCTTTAATTTATATTTTTTGGTATAAATAAGTGTTTCCTCCCACAAGGAAAAAAACAAATATATATTGAAGAGAAAAGAAGAAAGAGTGGGTGGTTTTACAAAATTATTTTTGGGTGTATTATAAAAGGAGATTATAATTTTTTTTTGATAAAAAAAATTATTTTTTAAAAGGATTTTTGAAAAATGGAAAAAGGAATAAAAAAAGAAAAAGGTGGGGGGGGTTGGGGGGGGGGGGGGACTCTTTTGTGTGTGTTTTTGGGTGTGTTTGGGGGGAAAAGGGTGTTTACACTGATAGGCAAAATAAAGTGCCCACCTCATCGTTTTCAATTTCTCTCATTTACTTGGTTCAAATTAAGGTAAACACACTGTATTTTTTTTATTATCTTATTTTTTATATTCTTTTTAAGTTTCACTTATGGAATACTGAAAAAAAGGAGCTTTACTTGAAGAAAAATAAAATCAATTTGTGTTGAAAAAAAAAACAGTTACAAAATAATGTGCCCACTTCATTTAGGCTACAGAAAACATAAATTAAAGTAAAATAAAAGCATTTCAATAATTGATGTGTCCTCCTCTGGCCTTCAGGACCTCCTGCAGGCGCTTCGACATGCTCGCGAGCAGGTTCTTTAGGTGCTGTGGATCTAGCTCTTCCCAGGCGCGCTCCAGGGCTTCAACATATTTTTATTGGTAACACCAGTTTTTTCAACCCTGGCATCGAGAATCGCCCACAAATTCTCGATGGGATTGAGGTCCGGGCTTTGTGGAGGCCATTCCAGTGGTTTGATCCGACAAGACCGGAAGAAAGACTTGGTCTACTTGGCAGTATGCTTCGGGTCGTTGTCCTGCTGGAATACGAACTTCTCTTCAAGGCCCGTCTGGATCAGCGAAACATCCAGATTTTCTCGCAGGAAGTTGATGTAAGAATCTGCCGTCATTATCCCGTCGATTTTCACAATGCCTCCACTCCACCCCACGAAAAACACCCCCAGACCATCACATTTCCTCCTCCATGCTTCATTGTGCCTTGGATGTGGCGCTCCTGAAGCTCCTCTCCCGATCTGCACCAAACACGAACCCGCCGCTTTCGGTTAAACAGCTCGAATTTTGATTTGTCCGTCCAGAGAACCATTTTCCAGAACTCTAGGGGTTTATCAGCATGCTCCTTAGCAAACTTAAGCCGTTTGGCTTTGTTTGCCTTGCTGATAAATGGGCGCTTCCGGGCAAGTTTGCTATTCAACCCCTGTGCTACGAGACGGCGACGAACAGTTCGACCGGAAACTGATAACTGAAGGGTTTCCTGGATCTTGCGGACAGTTACCTTCGGGTTCTTCTTGACTTCGCGCATGATCTTGGTGTCCGTTCTCGCATCCGTTTTCCGCTTCCTGCCTCTGCCAGGGCGATCCACCACTGATCCAAACGTTTTAAGCTTCAGAAGAATTTTGCCAACCGCTGCCTTACTGATACTGTACTTCTTAGTGACAGCCCGGTGCGATTCACCGTTTTGCACATCACGAACGACCAATTTTCGGATACAAAAGGGAATTGCGTTCTCCATTTTTTTCAATTGAATCATATGCGATCACGTATACAAATGCACCAGGTTGAGCCGTTTGCTTCAAAACATGTCAAAATATCAAAACATAAACAATCGAGGGGTCTTCCAATGGAAACTTATCGAAAACATATCGATTTTTGAAGTGGGCACTTTATTTTGTCAATGTTTTTTTTTTTTTCAACACAAATTGATTATTTTTTTCTTTAAGTGAAACTCCTTTTTTTCAGTATTCCATAAGTGAAACTTAAAAAGAATATAAAAAATAAAATAAGAAAAAAAAACTACACTGTGTTTACTTTAATTTGAACGAAGTAAATGAGAGGAATTGAAAAAAACGAAGAGGTGGGCACTTTATTTTGCCTATCAGTGTATGGGGTTTACATACTCTAATTGTTATTTTAGTATTCTCCGTGCGTGGAGTAACGATTATGATGTAGAAGGAGATGTTTCGCTGATCACCATGAGGCATTCTATTTCCAAGCTACCGTACCGTTATATTCTATCACGTAAATTACATACATACATCCAATAACAAAGGGTAAGGGGGGAATACAGGGTGCCAGGCGAAGTGTAGGCTGGATGAAGGATTCGTTGTTATCTGGTCCAAGTCATGGATGACAATTATGTCTTCCTTGATGGAAATCGTCAGATCGAGATCAACGAAGCTCTAATTATCTTCCGACAGTCTACAGTGAGTTTACTAACCCTATTTTTAACAAAACACCAGACGAAAATCCTAATGGGCTACAAAATGGTGAGTAGACAACTGGGATGGAGCGTGCGTCCCCGCAACATAGAACTGGTCTCCACAAGTTCCTACCTCATGCTTCCACGGGTCAAGAGATGACAAAGACCACCAGCTAAGGGTTGCGTTCTTAGCTGGTAGTACAGTGTTGTCCTTCTGACTTCAGCTAGATTGAGGAGGTGCGTGCTGAGCGTCTGTCCACCAAGGAGGTGCGGCTCAAACAGCGTCTGTCCTGGCATCCAGCGGCTGAGTAAGAAACGCTGTATCGCGTCAGCTATACTTTAGGAGGTAGTCCAACCAACGCGATGTAGGATGCGCGACCCCGGTAACATTGCTAACACCTTCCTGCTTTATTAAGTTTTATCAAAGTTTTATGAAAGCCACTTGAAATCAATTTGGTTTTATTATGGTACCAAGAGGTGCCAATAGGTTTCATAGTCAGGTCAGGTTAATGAGAACCCACACAACTTGTTTACAACAATCTTAAAACCTTGTTTCTCAAATTCCTTTTACTCCTATCAAAGATTTTATTTCGACTTTATGAACTCGTAAAATGCTGTATTGAAATGCCGTTTTAGGACTCATTGATTTTATCTTGAAAAAGCATTTTAAAACCATTTTGCCTCCAGTAATTGCATTAAACGGCAAATTGACATTGAAAGAAGTCACCATAAGACCAAATAGTTTTATAATAGTCATTGCGAAGATAAATTGGCTTTATGCCAAAACTGCGATTTTTTTCCAATCGCCATATTGAAATATAAGAAATAAATGAAATGTGGAAACATAAATGCATCAAATTTTCAATGGTATGCAAATAAACAGTAGATCGGAGACTAATTTCAGCATTCTTTTAGATACTCTCATCGAATTCCAAGCATTTTCAGGAAATTCATGATTAATTTATCGAATATATTTGTTTTAATTTGATAATTTGATGTTGTTGTAAATTCCCATTATTTCCGAGACAGAACATCTACATATGTGTCCCACATATGAATATTTGCAATATAATCAACAAATGATGTCCATTTGTAACCCCACACACTTCTTATGTGTACAAATAACCACTATATGTGACCACACATAAATTTCATTTGCTACTTAAACTTTATTTGGGTTTCTACGAAGAGTCTTTTTATGTGTGAATAAATGAACATTATGTGGAATTTAATATGGATTTTTACTAATATATATATGTGTGGATTATTTTCCGTGCAGGGAAAGAAAATACACAAATGATAGCAAATTACACAAAAGATGGTATATACATACATTAAACATCCGGGACCAAACACTATACGTATGTGGTGTGTTGTGTTGAGTTCTTTTTCTCGAATATTTAACTGATGAAAGATGATCATATTTAATATTAAATTTTCGACAATCTAAAATATTGTTATTTTATTTTTGTCCGACGTTTTGGTCCATCCTTCTTCGGGAACTCAATGGTTAAAGTTTTTGTCGTCCAGTTTACAGATAGAGCCTCTGAAGAAGGTTGGACTGGAACGTCAGAAGAAAATGGGTTGCCGTGTTTTTTGTTTTACATTGCATTGGATGGTGTGATTCGAAGAGCTGGGATAGACACGAGTGGCACAATATTCAGGAAGTCTGTCCAACTATTTGGCTTCGCCGACTACGTTGATATCGTAGATATCAACTTTAAGACGATGGCGGAAACGTACATCAGACTTAAGGCTGAAGCTGGTAGGATTGGGTTTGTGAGTGCAGATGGAGCTTGGAGAAGGCGAATGAACCACGAATTGCATCAGTTGCTGGGAGAACCTCCCATCGTACACATCGCTAAAATCGGTCGACTACGAAGGGCTGGACATGTCGTAAGAATGCCGGACGACAGCCCAGTTAAAATGATTCTCGGAAACGAACCACCGGGAACAAGAAGAAGAGACGCGCAATGAGCAAGGTGGATCGATGAAGTAGAAGGCGACCTACGGACCCTCCGCAGACAGCGAGGCTGGCGAGGTACAGCCATGGACCGAATACAATGGACACAACTTATGTGTACAGCAGAGGCCACACCGGCTTTGGTCTGATTGGTAAGGTTTACTTATCTCGGAAGAAATTAAAACAGCAGTATTTTAATTTAGTTGAAGACTCAAAAGGTATTCAGGACGCGTAGTAAAAAGGTGTGAAAAGGTATTCATTCCCATCAATCAAATATGTTGAATTTTATAAATTTTGCCACTCTGAATCTAAATATGGGCTCATAATTGCTGTAAAACATCCAGTTTTGAGAAAAATAAGATTTAAAATCACAAAAACACGAATTTCTTTCGAAATATGATTTGCTTATTTAACAACTAGAGTATTGACTCCGCCCTTTGAATGTTGGGCTTATATAAATTTCACGTAATGGTCCTCCCTTAATCGATTGGTGCTCATAGATTTCTTATTACACGTATAATCGATGACTTACACCGGTTTTTATTCACGAATATTTTACTGAAATTATCGATAAACATGGTTCACCAAAAAATCGGTAGTGGTGGAAAGAAGGGAAACATTAATAATTACTTATTTTTTTACGTTTTTTTTTTACCAAAATTGCATGCAGCTGCAATGATAGTATTTTAATTCAAATTAAATTAAAAAATAACAATAACATTTGTAAACCAATTTTACTAAAAAAATAAGTAACATCAAACGCAATTGAGCGGTTCCATATCATTTCAGCAACGAGTAATTTTCATATATTTTGATTTGCATGAAACCTTGCATACAAGTTTTTGGGGAAGAAAAACGCCGTTTTGCATACTTGGTTCGCCATTTTGAATCTAGCCTTACTTATGAGAAGGGCCTATGAAAAATGCACATGATATCTTCAAAAAATTGTATCTCAGAAACGGTTTGTCCGATTGGTTTGGTGTCTTCAACGAAGTTTTAGACAATTGTTGGTGCTATATGGAAAAAATATGCACGGTAAAAAAAAGTTTGGTTTTTGTGTTTTGAACTAAAATAAAGATTTTCCCTTAAAAGTTACATGTCAATAATTTTTTAATTATCCTTATGTTATAGCTGACTAAAAATGCTATCTAGTGCACAGTGATTTGTTCTGGAGAAAAATAGGTTACAATGAAAAAAAAATTTAAAAAAAATTACAATTTTCAAAAAAGCTATTAATAAAAGTCAAAAAAGTTTGTCACTCTAATTTCATGAAAGAACATCAAATTTGCAAGCAAAAAGTACTTCGGTAACATTTTTCTAAGATGCACCGTTTAGAAGATATTACTGATTTAATATTGATTTTTTTGATAACTTAATAAATTTTGGCCCTTTTCGGATGTATTCCGTGTTTTTCCAGTTTCAAAAGTATTTTTTTCGGAAATATTGGAGAATTTTGAGTTAAAATGACACTGACAGCTTAAAGATTCGAGTGAAATTCTCTGCCTTAAAAGTATTTTGAAAAACAAGTTACAAAATCCCACTATCAGGAACAATGATTTCTTCCAGTTATTTTTGGTGTATTGTGTTGAAAATGTGCATTCAACTCTTGCATATCGCCTAACAGTTTAATCCATTTAAACTGGATGTGTTTATACTGTGCATATTTTCTCTCTATTGCCGAACATCGCCACAGACATCAAACCGATGAGACAACTCGATTTCGAGATACACCTTTTTGAGAACTGCAAATGCAAGCTCCTCAATAAGCAAGATTCAAAAGAGCGAATTAAGCTTATTTTTCAGGGATGGTGATTGTGCGCAATAAAAAATAACATTATATGTTGCATATCATCAGTTTATTTTTATTCCTGTATTTTTATAAAATTATTGTTTACACAGCTTTCTTAACAATATCGAATATTTTGGCATAATTGTCAGGACAGTTTGAATAAAGCTTTGCCTTTATTGTATTTTCTGATAGAGGAAGAAATGAGTGAAACTTTTGAGTTCCTTGAATTGTTTTTGCATTATTATATTGATTATTTAGCTGCAAAGACATATTTTCGTATTCTTCTGTAGTAGAATAACAAAATGACAACTTTGTAAGTTCTTCTTCTTTTTGTTTGTTTGTCCAATTAAACAACTCTCTTGCAGTCTTTATCGGGTGTTCGCGTTCTTTGGCTAAACTGGCTCTGGTAGCCAGGCGTTTTATCGTACCTCCAATAGCATCGCATGGACCTTTTCCGTGCGATGTTGCGAAGAAATGCCATTCAGCGTCAATACCATACTTTGACTTAAATTTACAAAGGCTAGAAAAGTTTTTTCGGTTTTTATACTGTGAAGCAGCACCATCTGACATAAAATAAATTTTTTTTATGTTTTTATTTTGATCAATTTGTAAAAAGTTTATCATTTTATCAATAAACAAATTAACAGCGACTGAATCATATCTTAGTTCTTCAGAAATTATAATGAAGCTAAAATGTTTAATTTGCATATTTTCAGTATAATATATTACGAAAGGATGGATTGTGGCCTGTTGCACGTTCCAATGGTGTGATTGAACTTCATCCTGCAAAATGAAGCTGTAATTTTCAGAAAAGTCACAAATAGCCCACAAATTCACCATCTTGCAAGTTTTGTTTTGTAGTTTTCAAAAAATTGGATTGTTCGG
The DNA here is from genome assembly GCA_024533555.2 of Aedes koreicus. NCBI lineage: Eukaryota > Metazoa > Arthropoda > Insecta > Diptera > Culicidae > Aedes > Aedes koreicus. The sequence continues at coordinate 110,392 of JAHHFK020005441.1, forward strand.
TTTTTACAAAATCATGCGGAATCAAACTTTCTAATTTTGAGCTGAAAAATGAAACAAACTCATCGGTTTGCTTTGCAATAGTTTCTAAATCACATCTGTCAGTGGTAACCCATTGTTCGAATGAAAGCTTTTCAACAAAGTTTTCTTCCAGTTGTTTCAATAAACTGTCTTCTAAAACTGAGGTATCTGGGCAGTTTTTACATCTTCGTAGATGGCAATGAGTCGTCTTATTTTCGCAAAGTAATCTATTCGTTAATGTTTTTAGATCATTCAAGACATTATATTTTTTTAAGCTATGTAGAATTAAATTGACATTTTCATGCGTAGTGCAAACGCAAACATTATGTGTTCCTGTGATAGTCAATAGTTTACATTGCCTTGGCCGGAGGCTTGCAAATGATGAAAAACCTATTTTTACATTGACGTACATTTCATTAAAGCGATTAAAAGCTTCTCTCAATGTCATCATTAACAATATTTTCTGAACAGCTAATCTCTTATTTCCTGTCTTTACGCTAACAAAATCTCTTTGGCCTGGCAATGCACGGCTTATATCATCGTCCTCAAAAAAATTCAAAACCAGTTCTTTTGTTTCATTACGCAAAGCTTTTCCAGAGCTTGAACCTTGAGATGAATCAAATACATTATCTCTTTCCTTTCTTGCATCTGATGCCATATCTCTACTGGTTTTAAATTCGTCTACAATTTTTTGTACTGACCATGATTTTGGTAACAATGATAAAATTGATAGTTTTTCTTGCCTTGTGGCTGAATTTAAAAATTAAATTTTCATATTTTCTATGACTTCATCAAACTCGTTTGCTTTTTCTGTTTTAGCGCCTAATTTAAAAAGATTTCTTCGTACACCTTCGACGATTTCAGCGCACTTTTTTTCAGGATAGTGAACATTTTTAACCTTACCTAAATCTATAGGCGAAACACGAATAGCTGCTATTCCTCGGTTGAATATTTCGACGTCTACAGGCATCGTGAAGTCTTCATTTGATTGAATTGTGCTTAGCGTTGACGCTGATGGTATCGTGACCAAACTTTCATAGCTTTGCGAATCAGGTACATCAGGTATGGTCTGAACAGTTGGCATCCTTGAGCCGCCGGCTACGCTTTGTTCTTCGTTTTGGGTGAGGTGAGCTCTTGAATCAATATGTAGACGGCAAGACGAACAAATACGAAAATCCTTGGTGTTCAGTGTGGATACCTTAGAAAATCCAATTGATTTTAGTTTTTGGATGATACCATCCGTGAGATATCGCAGCTCTTTCGAACACTGAATGTCTTTGAATGGACGAATACATCTTATTTTACTCATTTTGTAATCTGTAACATAGAAAATTTTCCAATTGTTAGTTTTGTACGAAAATATCACAAAACATATAATTAAAATGTGTATTTAAAACTTACCTTTGCACCAAAACGTGTTACACTTTCCTTTACAATTATTATGTTATCAAACAACACTGGATCTCGTTCAAAAACACAGGATTATGAGCTGAAATTACTATAATCACTATGCTACTAGCAACCTTTCTGCATTTACTGTTTGGTAGATACTGGATGAATTCAGAACCGAGTCAGACATTATTATACAGCTCACGGGTAGAAATCATAGAATGCTGGGTAAAGACTGTTGGAAGATAGGTAGAGTTGAACGCTCAGGTATCGTCGAACCTTCAGGTACTAGTTTGGAGAGTTGGAGCGAGGTAGATTTGCTGGCGTAGGTATATTGTTATTGAAGAAGATAGTAAATTGTATATACCTGGAATGAATAAAGAGTGCGGCGGTTGTTGATTGAGGTATCAGTCGGCAGCCGTCTAGTTTGATGGAAGGTGACTAAGACTGCGTTCTTTTTATTTATTATTAAGAAACGGTCATCGACGGAGCTAGCCTCGTTATGGCCAACAAAGACCATGTTTACAATCACCAACTGTACGTAGTACAGCTAACTGGTATCTAATTACCTGTATCTAATACTTGTTAGCACGTTTTCAGCACAACGCACCAAAAATCACTTGAAGAAATCATTGTTCCTGATAGTGGGATTTTTGTAACTTGTTTTTCAAAATACTTTTAAGGCAGAGAATTTCACTCGAATCTTTAAGCTGTCAGTGTCATTTTAACTCAAAATTCTCCAATATTTCCGAAAAAAATACTTTTGAAACTATAAAAACACGGAGTACATCCGAAAAGGGCCAAAATTTATTAAGTAATCAAAAAAATCAATATTAAATCAGTAATATCTTCTAAACGGTGCATCTTAGAAAAATGTTACCCAAGAACTTTTTGCTTGCAAATTTGATGTTCTTTCATAAAATTAGGGTGACAAACTTTTTTGACTTTTATTAATAGCTTTTTTGAAAATTGTAATTTTTGAAAAAAAATTTTTTTTTCATTGTTTTCTCCAGAACAACTCACTGTGCACTAGATAGCATTTTCAGTCAGCTATATGATAAGAATAATTAAAAAATTATTGACATGTAACTTTTAAGGGAAAATCTATATTTTAGTTCAAAACACAAAAACCAAACTTTTTTTTTACCGTGCATATTTTCTCCATATAGCACCAACAACTGTCTAAAACTTCGCCGAAGACACCAAACCAATCGGACAGACCGTTTCCGAGATACAATTTTTTGAAGATATCATGTGCATTTTTCATAACCTTCTCATAAGTAAGGCTAGATTCAAAATGGCGAACCAAGTATGCAAAACGGCGTTTTTCTTCCCCAAAAACTTGTATGCAAGGTTTCATGCAAATCAAAAAATACAAAAAATAAAAACTGGAAAAATTTCCCACTTGTTCGTGGAATCGCTCAATTGGTCGGTAAATTATACCGATATTTTGGGTTTTGCTACTAAAACCAAATTTTAGGTAAAATTAAAACCTAATTTCCGATTATCTTATCTTAGCGTGTAGTATATCTAGAACCAAATATACTGTAAATGTGGATCAGTTGCGTCTTGATTACACCGTATGTCGGACGGCCGCAATTTGTCCGTGATTTAACGTTAATAGACTGTTGACATAAAATATGATATCTACAAATCTTAATATCTTTATACTTGAATTTTAAGCGAGCTACACGCACTGATTTCATTTTATTGCGCGGAATTCTGTGAAATAGAAATGCTCAACCTTAGTTAGAAGATAACTCAAATCCGATGGTGTTTGTAGTGATTCAATTCTAAGTCTGGTTGACTCTTTTTTTCCATAGACCATTACTCGAGTAATTCATGATTAGGGCCTAAAAGCCAATTGTAAACAGTGGCTTTTGACGTTAATTTTTCACGAATCACAAATCTCCTACGATATCTAACTACACCTAATGGTAAAGCAAACATTCTTTTGCAAGATGTTGCTATCAATTCGCAAGTGTGTTTTGAGATTCGAGAAAAATCTACGTTTCAACTCATTGTTTACAATTGGCTTTTAGGCCCTAATCATGAGTTACTCGAGATTATTATCTTCTCTTATATTAGAACATATGCCTTTTATATGAATATACGTCTCTTCCGTTCAAAATATTTTTCACCATCTTTGTTATCAAAATTAATGAAAACCAGCACCATGAGACAGATATGAAATCATAGCTACTTATTAAACCAGAAATTTGAGCTTGCTTACGACACACATGTTTGAAGAATACACGAGTTTCATCGACAAGGATAGAGATAACTTCCAACGGCAAATGAGCAAACATGATAGGGTAGTGGTCAAATTTAGATTTGTTATCGATTCGAAAGCTTACGACTACACGAACTACTATATATTCTTTCGTGATTTCTCAAACTTGACATTAATTACAATCAGCTTATGTTTGATCTTACATAGTAGACGGCGTCTTTTACCGGACGTCGGATTGGAGTGAACACCCATTCCATCGGAGCGTGATCACTAGGTCCGAACGCGATTGTTAGAACAGAGCGTCATCATTTGAATCCGATCGTCATTATTTAACCCGTCATTGATAAGGCTCAAGCGTCATCAGTTTATTTTCTGGATTCACTTTATTCCAGCTATTCCAGTCATTCTAAGTTCTGGGTGTTCACTGTTGTACGTCGTTTACGAGTTTTACGGTCCAGGGTTGCACTTCGCCTCGTACCGTAGTCGATAAATGCGTCGATTTTCCAAGAGTTCGATTCCTCATACAGTCGAATGTATTTTTGGGTGGGAGATTCGTTCGATTGCCCTCGAGCTTAAGTTTGAGATACGGTAGGATGCTTAGGAATGGCAAAGAAAAGCCTTGAATTAAAAACTGTCGAAGTTCCTTAAATAACACTATTTTGAGCGGCAAGCAAAGCCTCGTAGGGCTTTTAATGCCAAGTTGAAGAATAATGCTGCACTTCGCTAGCCTCGCAGTTTGCGGAGAGTTGACAGGTTGCTTTCCACTAGATCAATCTACACTATCTGTTGCACGCTACTTTTTCTTAGGTTGGTCGGTTTGTACTTGGGAACCCTTTTCACCAGGCTGTCGTGTGACATCTCTACGACGTGACTGGACCACCTGGTTATTGACCGATTAAGAAGATTTGGACGATGCGAGGTTCTTCCAGCAACATGTTTCCTGTCATACGTCTTCCACTTCACTGTAGATTTAGAGCATAGTCTATGTTTCTTGACCATAGAGACCGGGATATTCAATCTTTTGTAGATGGCCAAGTTCGTAGTACGGGGAAATGTTCGTTCATAGTGTGCTTCAGAGTCCAAATTTAGACGAGGGTTTCCTGCCATAACGCAGTTTTATATCTCTCTACTGATGTCGTTATTACCGAACCAATGAGACCATCATTTCATCGCCGTCGGTCTGAACTTGAGGCTGGGAACTGTACTGTATCCAATTAGTGTCAACGTATGTTTCCGACATCGTTGCGTGCCACAAAATAAATTGAGTTGGTGAAATCAAACAGTTAGACGGACGTCCTGAAACCATTCCTGTCTATCTCTGCTCTTAGAACAACACTTCTCAAACCAATGATAAACAGCAAATACACAAGCCTATCATATCATCCCCTGTAAATTTTGAAATAACTCGTGAGTGTCCTGAGACTCGAACCATGACCAATTGCGTCAGTTTATTTCTCAATCCATATTCATGCATAATCTGCCATACCTGGTCTTAGACTCACTTCGGTGAAGACTTTACTGGGCAAATAGCATTTTTAATTAATTGTTTTGGAAATTTCATCAGGAATAAACTTGGTAATAAACCACGATTTTACCATTTATTCAAATGAAAGGCAAGTCAGTGACCCTGATAGTCACCTGTGTGACTATAACTGCTCAAGAGAACCGTAAAATTCTAGGGCTTGCTGGTTTGATAGGCTACATTGACGCTTGGTTGTGGTCATACGGAGGATTATCTGCTGCTCTTAATAAGGATTTGCGTATCTGCTGAACTATTTTTCTTAGATTCCATGAGTTGATCTTTCCACATAACCCCATAATCAGAATTTGGTCTCAATTAGCGATGAATATGCAGTGTAAATGGGTGCAATTTGAAGCTCGCTTCTGACAGCTGTCTGGATTAGCTTTGCTTGAATTATCAGCCAAACTAAAGGGTATGTTGAAAAATGAAGAATCGACACTTATCTCTTTAGTGCATCTTTAGTAGTCTTTAGTAGTTTTAATGGTAGTAAAAACATTATCAATCTCTTTGAAATTTGAGAATAAACATATTAAAATAAATCATCACGCCAGATTATCAACGTGGCTTACTTCGATCTCTTAAGAGTGTGGTGAATGTGAAGGGTTAAAATTGATGATTTGAACCACCCTTACAGAAATCTACAAGATTTTGTTCGACGGATCACACATACATATTCGAAACAAGTTGTCAGTTTGGTTAGAACTTTCAGAATTTAAACACGCTCGTTAGACTGATGCGAATATGCAAACTCTCACTTCAAAAGATACAATGCGTTTTAAGAATATATAGCCTATAATTATCGCCCCTAAACCACGATGATTTTCCGACTTAATCTTCATTATTCAGATGATAAATACTTACTGGGCTTGAGCAAAAAAAAAAATTAAATCAGTCTAATGCATATTCACTACAATCTGATGTGATATCGGTACGGTTGGGTGGTTTGTAGTAAAGCGAGCGTTACTGAGCAGAGAACGCAAGGGATGCGGTTCATGCAACATGCTACGAAAGCAAAAGTTTGCATTGAGAAGGCTGCATGGTTACAAAGACATTCTTCAAATTGGCGAGATTCTTGAGTCTTCAGTTCGGAGTTGTTTTTCTCCGCTGTCGTCTCTATTGCTACGATGCAAAAGAGACATTATCATCTTACTTTCAAAAGAGGGACAACTTTTATCAAAGCTTGAAATGAAATAGTTTATTTTTCATGCATGAAAATAGAGAACCTCCAGCCAGATATATGTTTTCATTAGGATGGTCTTCAGATTTATGGATACGTATAAAAGTTTATATATATTATATTTTCGACTAATCCATTGCTGCCGAAATACATTTGAACATCTAAATTGTTAGCCATTACTTCTAATGCTGAATCGTACGAAGAGAATAATTTCAGCATATCTTTTCTTACGTCTGTAACGGTTTTAGATTTTAGTGGGATAATTAAACCACACCCTGAACATTTATTTATCGCTGATAAAAAGATATCGGTTGTGCAAAAAAAATCTATGTAATTTATTTCATTGGGTTTTTTTTCTATAAGGCCTGGTACCAAACCAAATTCCATATGGATGTTAATCATACTTGTTTTCATTGCATTCATTCTCTTTGTAAAATAGTTGAACTTTAAATTTCAATTTCTGAAAAAAATATTGTTTTGTCTATTGTTCCTAAAACCCTGACATGTAGTGTGCAGATAATCATTGTAGCATCCAGAACCTGTCAGTTGCTCTGTATAGCTGCCGTTTTCTCCCGTGTTGCTACTTCGCCCTTGAAGCCGCTCGAACGACCTCCTGAACACCTCGAGATTTCCTACTGCTTATAGAACGCATTTATCTCCGCTAGTGTAATGCTGAAAACGAATACTGCTTCCGATTAGATGGTCCTATAAGTGTGCAAGACTCGCATGGCCATGAGATGATACGTCCTGTTTGACTTCACTCAGCTCTGCTTGGTTTCTAGCGCTAAGCCCCAGACTGGACCCCCATGCCTCAGTATCGCTGAGGAAACACTACCAAGAAGACGCCTCTTGCTACTGCTTGGCTCACTGTTTTTTGTGGGATGATTCTAGCTACCATTATAGCTTTTGCCGCCATCTCTCAGGCAGAGTCCTTTTCTGTATCGCACACTAGACATTGGCTCTGGAATCAGCTCCTCAGAATCCTGCACTGATAATCCGAAACCCTCATTCTGTATAGCGCTTCGGCGATGACTTCCCAGCTGGCATTACTTAAGGCAATCTTGACGTTTATGGTTATCACAGCGCAGTAATTATTTTCTAGCCGCTTCTGTTTGGACATCTTTTCCAACATTCCGAAATGAATCCACTGTTGACTTTTGCACTCTCCACTGTTGACAAACCATGCTCACTCTCCGTACACTTCGCCAACCTGTTGAGGATGATCTTTTCCAAAAACTTACTGAGAGTATGCAACAAGCATATGGATCTATACATTGTAGCGCAGCTTTAAGAGCCACGTTGGGTTTTCCATCCGGACCCGGAGCTTTGTTCGACTTCAATCTGTTCGCCACCACCACGTGTTCCTGTCAGTTTGCATTTTTGGACCTTTGATCTTCCTCATGACTACCCGGTAAGCATCTCGGCATAGCTCCTTGAAACAGTTAGACTTGCTTTGCTTTATGTCGTGTTTTAATGCAGTGCTAGGAACACCACCGCTCGGAACACTACTCTACGCTACTGTCTATCTTCTTCAGTTTTTGCTATCTGAACGCGTCTTTTAGCTTTGAGACAACTAGCACGAAGGTTGCGGAGTGCCTCTCTCCACCAGCAGACTTGCCAACATTCGCCTTCCGCAACTGAACTGTCATCCATTCCTCCCTAAAAAAACTCCATCAGAGCACGTTTCACCTTATCTGCTGTTGTGATTTCTCAGCATCCACTGGACTGATTTGCAGGAAACGTACACCATACGGATGGTATATATACTATAGTGGTCTCATTGAACTCTTCTTATTGTTTTTGAAATCGGTTCATTGCGTTTCCGGAAATATCTGATGAACGCATTCCGGTGAATATGGTTCGATTGTGCACAATTGACCTTCTATTATACGGCACATCAAAACCAAAAGTAGGCATATTGACTGTCCAGGACTAAATTCGTCAACGCCATGCGTGTTCCGGGTCCTTTTTCTGACATATAGTAAACCAAACCCCATCATGTGGCGCCTCAAATCACATGAAGATTAAAAAAGAAGACCGATTCAAATAGATTTTCTAACATGTTAAAACCGATTGCTGTTGGATGCTGACGTTAGTGCTAGTAACGTGGCGAACCAGCCCAGGAGGCTGAAAGCCACTCCAATAAAGATATAAAAAAGAAGTGCTAGTAACACCCACAGAATATCGCCAGCAATAATCGATTTCAAAATTTATAAGACATGCCTCTTTCGCTATAGTTTATATTTTTTCATTCCTTATTTTCGGATTTATTTGTGGAGAACATCAATAGACGTAAATTGTTCCAATGAATGTAAATAAAACTAGTTTACAGTAACTACAATATTTAACAAAAAAAAAACGAAAAGATTTATAATAGTTACTTATTATATCTCGAAAACACACACTAAAATTACGCCAAATTGTTTCTCGAGATAAATTAAAATAAATTACGGAAACAGCACTACGTTGTACACCAATCAATGATTCGTCCATAGTTATTGTGGTGAAAAGGTCCCTAGCAGCACGCTTGTTGCAGATAAGTTGAAGTCACTTGAATGCAACTAAATAATTGTAAAAAAAAGCAAGTAACAAAAATAATGGGGGGTGTGTTGTGGGGGGGGGGGGCAGCACAGCGGAATAGCGGGGGGCCGGGGGGGCGCGCGCGGACCCCCCCCCCCGGGGGGCGGGCACGCGCAGGCGGGGGCGAGAGGCGGGGGGGGGGGGGGGGCGGGGAGAAAAGGAAGAGAAGAGGGCGCAACCCGGGGGGGGGGGAGGGGCGAAAGGCGCAAAGGGCGGGGGGGAGCAAAGGGGCAGACGGGAAAAAAAAATAATATCCCCACCTTGTAGAAGGGGGGGGGAAGGAATTTGGGGGAAGAGAGTAAAAAGTAAAAAATAGGAGAAAAGGGGGTAGGGGGCGGGAGGGGGGGAAAACACTCAGGTTATATGCTTTATATAATTTGTGGGGGAAAATAATCTTATCTAATCTAATCTCACACTAACGCAGCCAATTCTTGAAGGCATCCTGGAAAATGATGGTTACATAATTTGGTGTTGTGGGTTGAATACATCATTTTTCTTGTCATCGGCCAGGTCAACTGCGTAGTGTGTGCCGCAAAGAGGATTCCAAGAAATAGAACGACCAGAAAGATCTAAAATCGCTCTACTACTCTGAATCAAGGGAAGGAAGAAAGCGTGGACCTCCCGTACCAAACGCTTCCATGTAGAGTTAAACAGTGTGATAATTTGTACTATCTCGCTGGGAGCATAGATGCTAGAAAGATTAGTTTATGCTCCTTTAGCCTATGGATGAACTCTGGGCATTTGAACCAAAAGCCTGGCAATAGTTGCCAAGGTTATAGCGCCTTATCTCGCTCACTGAAATGGTAATTGAGATTGAAATTGAAATTTTAAATTTTCATCATTATACTTACATTAAGTCGTTATAAAATAGTCTAATAATACAATATGCATTGAGATTCTCTCTCTCTCTCTCTCTCTCTCTCTCTCTCTCTCTCTCTCTCTCTCTCTCTCTCTCTCTCTCTCTCTCTCTCTCTCTCTCTCTCTCTCTCTCTCTCTCTCTCTCTCTCTCTCTCTCTCTCTCTCTCTCCCTTCTCTCTCTCTCTCTCTCTCCCCCTTTCTGTCTCTCTCTCTCTCTCTCTCTCTCTCTCTCTCTCTCTCTCTCCCTTTCTGTCTCTCTCTCTCCCCCTTTCTGTCTCTCTCTCCCCCTTTCATTTTTTTTTTCGATTTCGAAACATCCTTGCTTGTACCAAATAACAAGAAAGGAGAATTCCAACAAGATAGCTAAATATTTGATTTAAAGCCGTTTTCGGTTATTGTGGTTTCCGCAAGCCGTTTTCGGTTAATGCTATACTGGTATCGCTTCTTAAGGCCAGTATCGACTTAAAAAGAGAGAGACGAATTTTGTTTATTTACCAGCGGAATTTTGACTTGATCCATGGGAAATTCACCTTCCTTACGGATTCGAGCGGATTTTTTCCGAGTTTGACAGCTCTTTGTTTGCGTGGACCTTCTTTTTTATTTTTCGTTCTTTTAAGTGATCTGTGGATTGTTTTGTTTTTTTTTCCGTTTCAGTAAACGGTTTCTGGGTTTGGGATGAGAATTTCTTTCACAGATACCGACCTTTATAATTTAAAAAAAAAACGGCTGTCGATATACGATTTGTATTAATTCGCAAATAAAATTGTTGGAACTGGGTGATGAATATGACCTCAGTATCACCAACTAAGCGAAAAAGTGAACAAGAGAGATTAATTATTAGGTTATTAGGTTTTCTTATGTCTAATCCCCTTTCATTCAAACGCATAGGACGAATGTAAATTGTTTTGATAGGGAAACGTTTGCCTGACAGCAAGTCCAATAGTTTCTATGCGTCAGAACACACGTTGCGACACACTTCGAGAATGAGCCAAGATATTCATATAAGGTAAATCAATTGACACACTCTAGAATTTCACATATCGTTATGGATAAACTCGTAAGATAGGAATAACTAGAGGTTCGATGATAATCACACACAACCTAAATAATAATTAATCATGTGAACATTAATTCCCGGTTTTTTCTCGGTTTCTGCCGGTTTTTTTTTTAAATTTCCGGTTAATTCTCGGTTTTCCCGGTTCTGTGGCCACCCTGGAAGTCAATATCATACGTACAAAAAGTGAAGCAGAGGCTAGGATTGAAGGCGTACAAAGTGAAAAAGGTGCCCAACCGTGATGACAAATTTGCTTTCGGGTTTGGCTTTTTATACCGCAATGGAAAGGAAAGCCGTTGCCGAGCCTTTCCTGGTAAAGAAGGTGTCCCAATTCCTGAAAAAGTATTTGATTTGGCAGGCCATATGTAGTTGTGGTCGAAAATCTAAAAGTTTCGTCTCTACCGGCACTATCAATAAGGATCTGTACGAGAAAGAATGTCTGCAAAAGCGATTGCTACCGTTTATCAGAAGCCACGACTCTCCAGCTCTGTTTTGGCTTGATTTGGCTTCTTGTCATTAAGCGAAATCCGTCCTGGAATGGTATGAGATACAAGAGGCCAAATACGTGCCCAAAACAGCCAATATACCAAACTGTCCAGAACTTCACCCAATAGAGAAGTACTGGGCTCGAGATAAGCGGAAACTATTCGAAACTATGAAGAAAGCAAATGGTACCGATGATTTCAAGAGAAGATGGAGAATCGTCACGGCGGGCGTATCTGACGATACCGTACGGAACCTGAAGGCGGGTGTAGCACACTAAGTTCAGGAATTTTACAGAAAGAAGAATTAATATCTTAATTCAACTGTTTATAATGAAAACTAAACAATCGCTTTTGATGTATTATGTGTAAATTTATGTTGCTGCTATAATTTTGTTGTCCAAAATTTAACGTGGACAGACTTTTAAAATAGAACGTTGAGATCAAAACTGTCATTAAGAAATAACCCTGTATGTTCAATAAATTCGAATACAACTTTTCATCGTTGTGTAGATGCGCACCATAGGCATTCTGTTTATTGGTATTGGTGTCAGCTTTGGAAAATATCGTGTAAATTAAAATCTTCTTGGATGCACATAAAAGGAGCGGCCCGTAAGGCAGAAATTTGCATCTGTTCTTAAATTTGCAAGACCATAAGAATTCAAAATGGAAGCTTACATGACATGACGTAAAAGTAAGTTGAGGAACACAAAATGAAATTTTCCAAATGTCGTCACTAATATTGCAAAAACGAATCCTTCACGATGCCCGTTTTGAGCTCAAGGATCTAGTTACCATCAGAAAAATTCAATATTCGCTAATCAAATTTAATAAAACAAGGCCATGCATTTCAATGCATTACTACAGTGATGATGAATTAGCAAAAATCTTATCTTGTAGGATTAATTTTGCTCCTCCATCACTTAATGCTTGAGATCACTTAAATTAAACTAGTCGTTGGCCATCGTCAGAAAATATTTTAAGAATGCTAGGAATTGTCATTATGCTCAGATTGATGAATCTTATAACCAAACGAACTCCGTGTGTTTTGCTGCGTTTTTATTTTGTAAGTCTGCAAGTTTAATTTGCCAGCATTACATTAACGGGCAATGAATTTCAATCTTTTTCAACATTTTATTTCACATGGGGGACTCGATTTAAAGTGTTTCATGGAAGAGAACAAACTTTAACTTGTAACTAGTCGTGAAACGCGAAACCGACTGCGTTCAAAATAGGCCTGATGTTGTTATAAAAAACCAAAGACAACGATCATGTAAATTTTAAGTCTAGTGGCCATTTTTTCATGCATTATGGACTAAGATTTGAGGTTATCAAATATATTCTACAAGCTGTTGTAAATGTAGCATCCGAAACGTGATTTTGAGTGTGACTGTATTTATTATTTTGGGATTCAAGGTTGGATTGAACATTAAAAAGATCATACAATTGAGTCATATTTATCTCTCAGTCTTCAAGTATTTACGTGCAACAAGGATACGTCACTCGTTATATTCATTGTTTTTAAGAGTGTAGGCTAACCGACGCGCACAGTGTCGACTTGCTGTCATTTGTTGTTTGTTTACCATGCATGATCAGCGAGTGGAGTACCGCGACGTCGTAGTAAAGTTGTTTGCGAGAGGTGAGCGACCCGGCGACATATTCCGGCGGTTGAAATCGCACGGGGTGAAGCGGAATTTCATCTATACCAGCATCTGTCGGTACCGGGAGACGAGCTCGGCCAAGGACCGCGCGAGATCCGGGCGGCCGCGTTAGGCTAGGACGCCAGCAGCCATCAAGGTGAAGAGGGAGCAGGTTCGTCGAAAAATGAACCTCACGATCCGAAAGACCACTGCTGACCTGGATGTGTCGATCAGGACTGCCCACACCATAGAGGCTGGACTGAGCCGAATTGATACTTTTGCGGCACGTAGGTCAGGAGCTCGTGTTTTCTGATGAGAAACTCTTTGTCTGGCTACAGCCACACAATGTCCAAAATGATCGGCTGTGGGAGCCAACGGTGGCCAGCATCCCCCCGTCCAACATAAACATCCCGCGGTTCCAGAGCGTTGCGTCGTTGATGGTTTGGGATATGGTCGACACGTTATACCTCAGTATCAAAAAGCTAGTAGCTGAACATGATGCGTTAGTGCATTCGAGCGAACAAAATATCGTTGTGCCGCGTTGTGTCCTTCTCCTCCAATACCTCCCTACAATCCTCGTAGAACCAATCGTTCCATGGGCTCTGTCTCACATACCCGACGACGTTGTCAGCTGCGTCGTTAATGGCTACTTTGATATTAACCCAGTAACTTCTAGAGAGGCTTCATCAAGAAGCTCTGTGCGTAGGCTGTGGCGACATCCGGTTGCTACAGTCGTTCGATGATTTCCGTGATGGGTGACGGTACCAAACGTTATTTACGACGGATAGTTTTGGTCGCAGTTTTACCATCACAGCCATAGGCAGTGGTCCGATGTTAGCGCCACGATAGGATCTGACGTTCATAATGTCCGAGAAGTGGCAGCCATCAATCAAAACGTGGTCGATTTCGTTTCTGTCTGCTGCAGTGATCTCCAGGTGTACTTATTTTGGATGCTGTGTTGGAAGTAGGTGCTACGAATAGTCATATTCTTGGAGGCGGGGAATCCAATAAGTCTAAGGCCATTGTAGTTTGCCCTCTGGTGAGCCAACAGTCGGTCTAAAGTCCTCCTTACAGTCGACCTGAGTATCAAGTCTCCTATGATAATCTTGATGTCATGGCTTGGGCAGCTGCCTTGTTCCTAAACATTTTTAGGAGTGTACGTTGATAATGCGAAAGGTGAAGAACCGACTCTTGATATTTAACCTGCCCGATCGCGTGCTTTTGCATTTCACTAATCACTATGAAATCTGTTCCCAGCTCCTGTTTCCACAGCTCGATATGAAAACGTATGCACCATAGATCCTTTCCATCATTGATGCCTCCAACAGTACTACGGTGAAAAACTTGCGATACTTCAGAACATCGGACTGTATGCAGGTGTTTTTGACGGAATTGAAGGAACTGCAGTTCCATGTACCGAGTTTTTAATCGCTAGTCTTGTTTCGTCGACTGTTTCGGTCCGTATTCTGTTGATGTTTCTTTGCTTTCTTGTTTTCCGGCTGGCTTGCAAGGCCTGACGCCAACCTACTAGCTTTCTGTAGGGCTATAGTGCAGGGTTTAATTTAGAGTCCTACGCAGGCACATGGACGGTGTTTCAGCCGCCCTTGACATGGGGGAACATACATTGTTTTGAAAGGGGGCCCCAGGCGTAGTGGTTAACTACCATATCCCTCATGCCACAGTCACAAATTTGAATCTCACCCCCGGACAAGTTACGAAAATACCCAAAGAGGTGTTTGAGTGGCTACGAAGGAAGATGAACCAGACCAAGGCTGAAAATTTGAGAAATCTAATCTAATCTAATCTAATCTAATCTAATCTCACACTAACGCAGCCTAGAAAGCATCCTGGAAAATGACGACTTCTTGAATGCATCATTTTTCTTGTCACCGACCAGGTCAACCGTAGCATGTGCCGCTGAGAGGACTCCAAGAAATAGAGCAATTCCAGACAGTGTCCGCAATCGCTCTACTACTCTGAATCAAGGGAAGGAGGAAAGCGTGGACCTCCCGTAGCAAACGCTTCCATATAGAGTTAAATAATGTGATAATTTGTATTTTGTCGTTGGGAGCATAGATGCTAAAAAGATTAGTTTACGCTTTTCTTGCCTGTGGGTGGACTTTGGGCATTTAAACCAAAAGTCTGGCCATAACTTTACCAAGGTTATAGCGCCTTATCTCGCTCACTGAAATTGAGATTAAAATTCAAAATTTACAGAACAATACATTTAATTGTATGTTTTATAATAGTCTAATGATACATTACAAAGAACAATCCACGCTAATCCATCCAAACCTACGATTAAGGGACCTGGTAAAAATAAGAGTCCGTAGATGCACCCCTACAAATCCAAATCTTATTCAAAGCAGCTGTGGTATTATTGCAAGACATGTAAATTTTCAGGTTGTTTCAATCCTTCGACGCTAACCAATAAAAGCTCTCTTCCAATTATTTCTACAAACTTCAATGCCTGCTTCGATAAATCGCTTTACCAACGATTATTTCACAAAAGGGGGAGCAAAAAGCACATTGCTTTTTCATCGAAGGTATCGAGGAGACTTACACTTTTCCGCATACAACACTAATTGATTATTCCTCGAATACCTCTTCGAAAGGTCTCATTTAGTGAATACAAACACATGGTTGAACGTTAATTCCGTTACAATGCACATAGCTCAGTCGGTGAAGGTGCAGCTACAATGCAACAGGCTGGCTGGTATTTTTTTTTTCAACTCCAACCAAAAAGCTAATTCTGATCTGATCTGCCAAGAAAGAGGAAGCCTTAAAATTTAAAAACATCACAAACTTCCTTTTTAAAAAGCATTCGAGATTTGATGCCCTTGGTTATTCAAGATACATCAATCGACATCAGTAGGAGTCTATTGTCGGAATCAATTTACAATGCTAATGCAACAGCGATGAAGGTTCCGTGGTTCATTTCAGCCAGGTGATTGATGAACATGCTTACCTTTTTCTCACTTTTGCTCTTTCCCTCAATATATACCTTTTGAGGAACTCGTCGAAATCGTGAATAACGAGATGGTTTGTTGAATGCTTCTTTATTCCCCTGAAACCTTTTTGATAAATGAGCACGGGAATTAGGAATTTTGTTGACTTTTCTTTTTTCGTCAAAGAAGAACCAAGAGATGCGAATTAGAACCTTGTGTGAAAAATTGTTATTTTCACTTTTTTTGATAGCATAATTCCAATTCAAAAACCAGAATCGCTTTGTTCCCCTCATCGGTTGCTCATTTTTGCTGCTTGATTTATGATCGAATCGTGAGCACAATTATGATGATATGCCATCACCAAGCGAATCTCCAATTGAAATGACAAAATATTTTACAGCGATCCAAATCGCCGTTTGCCAAATATCAGCCCATGGAGTAGGATGATACGAGATTTTTCTCATGCATCCAGAGGAGCATCTGCCAAATTTGGGAAAGAATGTGTAGGTTCCACATTGGAGCAGTATAGCTTTCCTTTCTATTTTTCTTCGTCAATCTCTGTCGATGATGGATAGATAATTGAATGAATTTGAAAGTTTTGCGTACCATCCATCCACATCCACCGTCTTTGCAAAACGATCCACAATTCATTTTCTGGTTGATGCCGTTACGTTACGCGTACATGTAGGTAGTGATGCACGAAATTGAATCAGCGGAAGCATGACAAAGGAGAAAAGTTTTTTTTTTAAACTTGCATGTTGTTGGCTTCCGTTCACATTACGTTGCCACCACGGTTAAAAATAGATACGTACAATGGATGCACTGCTGAAAGTTCTTGCATCCAGTACACGTAAAACCGAATGGCATTTGTTGCATATGAAAATTCAAGTTTATTACATATCATGCGAGATTATGAATACTGAAGGCAATCACATTCAAGGTGCCATGAAAGAAAATTCAATCGGTTGAAAAAAAATTATTGATCAAGCACATTTCAGAATTCGATTAAAAACTGTCAATGGTTAGAGCATCTCGTAGTTGGGTGTATGAAATTCTCCACCTAGCATCTACACTAGTTCGTCAGGAAATAACGAACGGAAAATGGAAGCAGATATGTGAAAGTGTCACTTGCAGGAACGAGTTTTGAAAATGATGGATATCCGAATTGATGTCATACGGCTAGAAGTTTTTTCACGATGATTTTTTTGTGACTGATTTTGATGCATATAGATTGTAACAAATTTGTTCTATATTAATCTTTTATTCATGGGAATGCATAACACCCTAACAAAATTATTTAAGTGTCAAAGGGAAAGACTTAGCAATTTCCAATTATATCTCCTGACTTTTTGCTTATTTTTGACAGATGCACGTATTTTGACTACAATGTGTCAGTATTTTCAGTGCCGAAAACCGGGGTACCCGTGATCATATTTTTTTACACCCGTGGTTTGCAACTCCGTGTTTGATCGTGGTCAGCTGAAGTTACACAGAGGATCAACAGAATGTCACTTGGTAGAAGTGAATCAATCTCAGTGTGCAACTCCTGGTGTTCTCATCTAGATTATTATAAACGGCGCCGAACACGTCCTTGCAGATCAATCAGAGAAGGGAAAGAAATCTCGACAACTTATTCAAAACGACGTATCTGATTTTGAAAACAAAGAGAGGAGAAGAAACATATGATTGCTCTGATTGCTTATTTCAAGCGGCATTCGAACATTTCGACGCGGAACTTGACCAAAACACGGAACATATGTTCCGCAAAGTTTCGTCCAGAGGACCAAGAAACGATCTGGATTGAAAACGTACAAGATACAGAACTTCAGAAATCGCCAGCAGAGCGCTGCCAAACCGGAATCTCTAGACGAAACTGCTATCGAAATACCGGTGCTGCGTCATTGATTGTGAGTCAAGCGAATTTTAAACAGTTACCGGAACAAGAATATTTCACAGGAAGAACAAGTTTACTGTGGATGACCGTTTCAAACAGAAGAAGCTGTCGAAACTCGCTTTGAAGTACCTCATTTGGCAGGTATATGCATTTGTGGCAAACAGAGAAAATCATTCGTGACCAAAGCACCATTGGTCAGTGAACAAGCGAACGGTGCAGTTCGTTCGGTCCGCTTTCTGTTGCTTTGGAAGCTTTTCACGAGTTGTTTCAATTCTTCAGTATTTTTATTTTTCGCGATCGCGAGTGAAATCGAGTCTTGGTTTTGAAGAAGAAAAAGTTGTGTGTTAAGCAGTGCAACAACGTCAATAATTGCAATTATCATTATTGCCACGATCTAAAAGCCATACTGCTCCGCATCTATACGGCACGCACACCAGCAGTCCATCGTGTGTGGCGTGCATTCGGCCATCCACCAACTACCACCGACCAGCAACACCATCATTATCGTCATCATTATCATCATCGTTCAGCTCCACGTCTAGCCGGTACACGCGGCCACACATCGTCGCTCGACAGCAGCAGCACATTCGTCGCCCGGCTGCAGCAGATCAGTGATACATTTCAGATAAGTTAAGTTAAGTTTTTTTTTTTTTTTTTTTTGTGTGAGTGTGTGAGAGTGAGTGAGAGTGTGTGAGAGTGTGTGAGAGAGTGTGCTTAGCTTTAGTTTGTTTATCTGTGATTGATTGTGTATAATTGCGTTATTGGTTGAGCGTTAAAGCTCCCACAAGCGAACCATGGATGATTTGTCGGATGACGAATCATCTATGGCGCGAAATGATGAGGTAGCTCATAGAGTTACCAGATCACGTGCATATCCAGATAGTTCAGCTGGTCCATGGGTTGTTTACTTCCAGCCCAAAACGAAACCTCTAAACGTTTATCAGATCAGTAATGATCTGACGAAACGATTCTCGGCCGTGACCGAGATAATTAAAGTCAGGCCAAATAAACTTCGGGTCGTTGTGTCCAACCTCAAGCAAGCTAATGAGATTGCTGTCTCCCAGCTCTTTACACTAGAATATAGAGTGTATATCCCAGCTCGGGGTATTGAAATTGAAGGTGTGGTCACCGAAACAAGTCTGACCCCTGAGATCCTGCTAAAGCAGGGGGTTGGTCGATTCAAGAACCCTCTGCTATCTCCAGTTAAGATACTGGATGTGAGCCAACTAGGCACAGTATCGACCAATAAGGGTGAAAAAAAGTTTACACCGTCAGACTCGTTTCGTGTGACCTTCTCTGGCTCAGCCCTCCCTCAATACGTCGAGTTGGGAAAACTTCGACTACCTGTGCGGTTGTTTGTACCTCGGGTCATGATCTGCCAAAAATGCAAGCAGATGGGACATACGACCTCCCATTGCGGCAATAAGGCACGCTGCTCCAACTGCGGAGAGAAACATGAGGATGGCGCCTGTGCAGACAGCACACCAAAATGCGCTTTCTGTAAGGGAACTCCTCCTCATGCTCTCTCATCGTGCCCGGCGTACAAACAACACGGGGAAAAATTGGAACGCTCGCTAAAACAGCGTTCCAGGCAATCTTTCGCCGAAATGGTGAAAAAAGCCTCCCCATCACCCAATGCCAATACAAATCCCTTTGCTCCTCTGTCAGATGACGAGTCTGACTTTGATTCGGCTGAAGAGGGAACATCGTTCACTTTTCCGGAAGGTGCTTCAAGGAAGCGAAGACGCGTCCGCCCACGGAAAGTTGCTGAAAAGAAGCCCGAGACCAGCATGCCCATTTCAAAAAAAGGTGGGAAAAAGGAAAATCCAATTCCTCCTGGTTTTCGTAGTACTAACTACACCCAGGACTTTCCATCTCTTCCGGGGACATCCAAAACCCCTGATGCCCCGATTTTAAGAACAGAAGCCCCTTCCTCGACTGGGCTGTTCTCATTTGATAACATTGTCGAAGGTATCTTCAAGTACCTCGAAATTACTGACCCTCTCAAAAGCATTGTTTTGGCAATGCTTCCAACAGTGAAGACTTTTTGAAGCAATTGACAATTAAGTGGCCCCTCCTTGCAGCTATCATCTCCTTCGATGGATAATTTTCCAAATGAGGTCGGGGATTTGATCACTGTTCTACAGTGGAATTGTCGAAGTTTGATTCCTAAATTGGAATCATTCAAATTTTTAACTCACAATACCGGTTGTGATGCTTTCGCTCTTTGTGAAACATGGCTCTCTTCCGAAATCGATCTTCCGTTTCATGATTTCAATATTATTCGTCTTGATCGTGAGGATTCACGTGGAGGAGGAGTACTTCTGGGGATCAAAAAGTGCTACTCCTTCTATAGAGTGAATTTTCCTCCTATTCCAGGTATTGAAGTTGTCGCATGTCAGGCTGTTATTAAAAATAAAAGCCTTTGCATTGCTTCCGTTTATATTCCTCCTAGAGCCTCAATAAACCGAAAACAACTTTCAGATATTTGTTCGGTTCTTCCTGCTCCGCGGTTGATCATGGGAGATTAACTCTCACGGTACAGGCTGGACCTGTGGTTGGGGGGATTTGGCTGGTCCATCCTCATTGGTAGATTAGACCTCACTCTTTTGTTCGATATTATCGTTGATTGCACTCCTGGAATGTGATTCAAGATCCCCACGGTAGTGATCACTTGCCCATAAAAATTTCGATTGCCACCGGGTTCAATCCGTCGGAATCCATCAACGTCGCGTATGATCTAACCCGTTACATCGATTGGACAAAGTTCAGGACAGCAGTAGATGAAGCCGTAACGACGGTAGAAGAGCTTCCACCGCTGGAGGAATATAACTTCCTCTCCAACCTGATCTTAGACAGCGCGCTTCAAGCTCAAACTCGACCAGTTCCAGGAACGTCATTTCGCAGGAAACCTCCTTCTCCATGGTGGGATCAGCAATGCACCGAGGTTTACCGTAAAAAGTCCGACGCGTTTAAAGTTTTCCGTAGACGTGGAACACCTGAGCACTTCGAAGTATACACGGCTCTCGAACGCGAACTTAAGAGCCTCATCAAGGCCAAGAAACGCGGATACTGGCGAAGATTCGTGGACGGGCTATCGCGCGAGACGTCGATGAGTACTCTTTGGAACACGGCGCGAAGATTGCGTAACCGAACTACGAACAACGAGAGCGAGGAGTACTCGGACCAATGGATCCTCAAGTTCGCGCGAAAAGTTTGTCCAGATTCTGTGCCGGCACGGATCATTCCTCGCGAAACCGAGAATTCGATAGATGAGATCAGCCAACCCTTTTCAATGGTAGAACTCTCTCTCGCACTCCTTTCGTGTGGCAATACGGCTCCAGGAGCTGATAGAATCAAGTTCAACTTGCTTAAGAACCTTCCAGACGTCGCGAAGAGGCGCATGTTGAACTTGTTTAATCAGTTTTTGGAGCTCAACATTGTACCGGATGATTGGAGGCGGGTGAGAGTTATCGCCATTCAAAAACCTGGCAAACCCGCGTCCGACCACAACTCCTATCGACCCATCGCGATGTTATCCTGCATTCGAAAGTTGTTGGAGAAAATGATCCTCTTCCGTCTGGACAAATGGGTTGAGACGAACAACCTGCTTTCAGATACTCAATATGGTTTCCGTAGGGGTAAGGGAACGAACGACTGTCTCGCGTTACTTTCCACAGATATTCAGCTAGCTTTTGCTAAAAAAGAGCAAATGGCTTCTGTATTCTTGGACATAAAGGGGGCTTTTGATTCAGTATCTGTTGAAGTTCTTTCAGATAAACTCCACGCTTGTGGCTTTTCTCCATTAATGAATAACTTTTTGTACAATTTGCTGTCAGAGAAACATATGAGCTTTTCTCATGGAACCTCTACAGCTTCTCGATTTAGCTACATGGGTCTCCCCCAGGGATCATGTTTAAGCCCCCTTTTGTATAATTTTTATGTCAAAGACATTGACGGTTGTCTAAGTGACAACTGTACGTTGAGACAACTTGCAGATGACGGCGTAGTGTCGGTCACTGGACCCAATGGGGTCGATCTGCAAGGACCCTTACAGGATACCTTAGACAATTTGTCTACTTGGGCTCTAGAGCTAGGTATCGAATTCTCTACGGAGAAAACTGAGTTGGTAGTTTTTTCAAGGAAGCATAACCCAGCACAACCGAAGCTTCAAATTTGGGGTACACCGATAACTCATTCTATGTCCTTTAAATATCTTGGGGTCTGGTTCGATTCTAAGTGCACCTGGAGATCCCACATTGAGTATCTGAAGCGAAAATGCCAGCAAAGGATCAACTTTCTCTGCACAATTACCGGGACCTGGTGGGGAGCAGATCCGCAAGATCTTCTAACGTTGTACCGGACAACGATTTTGTCGGTTATGGAATACGGTAGTTTTTGTTTTCAGTCGGCGGCTCGGTCGCATATCATTAAACTGGAACGTATTCAGTATCGGTGTCTTCGTATCGCGTTAGGTTGTATGCACTCGACTCATACGATGAGTCTGGAAGTGCTGGCTGGCATGTTGCCACTCTCGGATCGATTTTCAGAATTGTCTCTCCGGCTCCTCACCAGGTGTGAAGTTATGAACCCCCAGGTAATCGAAAACTTTGAGAAGCTTCTCGAGTTGAATCCTCAAACTCGCTTCATGACATTGTACCATTGGTACATAACACAGGATGTCAGCCCTTCGCCAAATATTCCCAATCGTGTTTGCTTCTCCGACTTCGGCAGTTCGGTTCATTTTGATTTATCCATGAAGCAAGAGCTTCGTGGAATTCCAGAGCATCATCGTCCTATGATTGCTCCTGTGATATTTTCTGCAAAGTTTGGCCAAGTTAATTCCACTAAATCGTTCTTCACTGACGGATCATTGATAGAGGAGTCTGCAGGCTTTGGTATATACAATGAAATTTATAGCGCCAATCGTAAACTTCAAGCTCCTTGTTCCGTATATGTCGCCGAATTAGCGGCAATACACTTTACGCTAGAAATCGTTGCCTCACTAACACCGGATCAGTACTTCATTTTCACGGATAGTCTCAGTTCTATAGAGGCTATTCGCTCTTTGAGGCCGGTAAAGCACTCCTCGTATTTTCTCATGAAAATACAGGAGCTTCTAAGTGCTTTATCTTCGCGTTATTTTATCATCACCTTTGTATGGGTCCCTTCTCATTGTTCAATTCTGGGCAATGAGAAAGCGGACTCGCTTGCAAAGGTGGGCGCTATAGAAGGCGATATTTATGATCGACAAATCGCCTTCAATGAATTTTTTACTATTTTTCGTCAACAGTCACTCGTCAGCTGGCAGTATAAATGGAGTAAAGGAGATTTGGGGCGATGGCAACATTCTATCATCCCTAAGGTGTCGAAGAAATCTTGGTTTAGGGGGATGGATGTGGGACGAGACTTCATTCGTGTCATGTCTCGCCTCATGTCCAATCATTATTCTTTGAACGCTCATTTATACCGGGTTGGGCTGAGCGACAGCAATCTCTGTGAGTGTGGACAAGGCTATCAGGACGCAGATCACGTTATTTGGTCTTGTGTTGAGCATCGTGGAGTCAGATCGGAGCTTAATGATTCCCTTCGGGCTCGAGGTAGACAACCCAATGTGCCAATTCGAGATATTTTGGCTTTGCGTGATTTGGAGTATATGCAATTAATTTATGTGTTTTTGACTAACATTAGCATTAGATTGTAGTTAGTTTAACCTGTATGTTTACTTTAAGTTTTTTTTTCTTTTTTTTATCTGTGTTTGTGTGTTTTTTTTTCTTTTTCAAAAAAATGTTCAAGTTAAAAGAAATCCATACATTGTATAGTTTTAAGTTTTTTGACAATTTAGAATTTAAAATTAATGTGTTATGTATACCATACTTTAAATTCCCACCCATCTTCCCATCCGTAATTTGTTATTCCTATTAACCTCGAGACGGCCGCGAGTAATCGGTTCTATCCCCCTAACTTTAGTTATAAGATAAATAATGTAAAATAAATATGAAAACTTGGCTCTGTAAAGTTGATTCGATTGAGCCTGTACAAATAAATGATTAATAAAAAAAAAAAGACCTGTAATCTGCTGGAAGTGATGATACCATTATGAAAGTTTCATCATCCATTACGCAATAGGATTATTTCTACCATAAAGGATGGAACGGTCAAAACTTGGTCGACTCAAGAATGACGTAGTTTTTTAAATCGTGCATTTAAAAAATTTGAACACCCCTCATTTTTGTAGGTGGGTGTATGCGTACGGAATGTTGATTAATTTTTTTTTTTTGCCATTTTCTATTCAGTTGTCAAAATGGCGTTGAAGCAAGAAGAGGAGCGTATCAAAATTTTGCACGTGCAAATCACTTAATATTGCAAAATCATCCGTGACGAATGTTGTAAAAGTGTTCGGAGAATGTCTGACCGAAACCGAAACCAGGAAGTCGCAGCGACCGGAAGAATAGTGGCCAACATTTTTAAACGCAATCCCAACCTTTCCATCAGAGACATCGGAAACAAATTGGGAAAGTCCCACACAACAGTGCAAAGAGCAAAAACACGAGCCGGACTGTCAACATATAAGGTTACTGTGACATCAAACCGAGACAACCGGCACTGTCAACCAAGATATTTATGTAAAGAAATGCTGACAAAAACGCTTATTACCATTCTTGAAGAAACATAGTTATTCCGTGCTGTTCTGCCAGAGCTCACTTCTTGCCACAACGGAAAAATGGCTCAGGAATGGTAAACCGCCAATAGTGTGTAAATCGTACTGGAACAGCGCCCAATTGAAAAATATTGGGCAACCGTAAAGAGAAACCTCAAGAGAACTCAAAAAACAGTTAAAAGTGAAAAACAGTTCAAGGTAAATTGGCGTTCAGCATCAAATAAGGTGGATATAACAGCGGTACAAAACTTGATGGAAGGTGTGAAACGTAAAGCCCGACAGTTTGTATTTGGAAAATCAGAGGCCCAATCAAATAATTTTCCTGTGTTTTGGTAGACGATGAACTTCAAAAAGAAATAGAGATTGATCATTTATAAAATAAACTAATCATTGTGCACTTAATCATGTTTGACCAATTTTTGATCGTTCCACCCTTTATAGTAGTCATTGCGTAGATAAATTGGCTTTTTGACAAAACTGTGATTTTTTCCAATCGTCATATTTAAATATAAGAAATAATTGAAATGTGAAAAAATAAATGCACCAAATTTTAAATGTAATGCAAATGACTTGTAGAAAAGATACCGATTTCGGCAATCTTTAAGATAACCTTATAGAATTTCAACAACTTTAAGGAAACTCATAATGCAATTATCGAATATATTTGTTTTAATTTGGTTTTTGTTGTTGTGTTGTGCATAACGCACATCAAATTTCGGCTCTTAAGAACTGTATCCACATAAATCCGGACACCTTCAAATCATTGTAACTTTAAAAATATTGCACACAGGAATGAAAAATTTCACTGTGGTATAGCTGAGAGTCTATGATGAAAAAGACTACGATTGATGATTGCATTTCATGTTTAGTATTCAAGATGGCGACGAAAGAAAAACAAGGGCGCGAGCGAATTTTGTACGGGCGTACGGCAAATCCTGACTTGTCAATACGGGACCTTGCAAAAACATTGGATTTGCCTAAATCTACTATTCACAATGTGCTCCAATCATTTTCGGAACATTTGACGGTGGAGAGGAAACCGAGAAGTGACAAAAACATTGGGCGCGCTGATCCTGTCATGGACCGAAAGGTGAAAAGGATATTAACGAAAAACCCAAATCTCTCCATTCGAACGGTGGCTCGTAAAATATACCTCAAACCCGCCAAATTGCCCAGAGCTACGACCAATCGAGAGATATTGGGCTCTGATGAAGCGGAAGCTTTGTGGAAAGAAGCAAGGTATCAAAGACATCAAACACTTCCAGCAAATTTGAACAAAGACGGCTTCTACGATTTCTGTACAAACCCTAATGGACGGAGTTAAGCGCAAAGTTCGAAAATGTTATGCAAATACCGAATAACTATGTTTTGTCTGCTCGAATAGTTAAAACACATCCCATGAATCTGAAATAAACAACTACGACGGAAATATAATGCGAAATTTATGTTTTATTCATGTTTTGAGGTGTCCGGATTATTGCGGATACAGATCTCATCGTGCCAATTTTCACCACAAAATTAAATGCGTATATGATTTGGAGCATGATACGCTGTAAAAAACTTATTTTGTTTTGGATATTTTGCTATCAAACAAATTTTGCTGCAACACTAAAACTTTTTTCTCAGATATAATTTACTGCTAAATGAATCAGAAGAGCAGAGAATCGGACAAAGCAGAACGACAAAAACCAAAAACGATATCACAGTGAAGTTTGACAGCTATGGCCATTTGGCCGTACGCTGGTTTTCATGGCAGCCAAAAGGTTTTATGAAGGTTCTCAAGTGGTCATAGCATCTATCTCTCGAACATTTTCAAAATCTTCATCGTCTTATAATGGTTTTATTAACTTGTTTTCACAATAGAGTGGACCACTTTGTACAATTTTCAACTGTTGCTTGGGATTATCATCGTTCGAGGTACTTGAAAAATTACTCGATTATTCTAAATAAATACTTGACTTTTCTTAAAACTTTGGATTTTCAAGATTAAATTATATGCCATTGAAACTGTAGGTATGGAATAATGTGCACGATGTGGTCTAATAAAGATTTTATCAACAAAGCCGGGAGGACTCCTATACGGTTGGAATAAAACTAAAACTGTCACTTGGGCCATGCTTGTTCTACTCGCTCACGACATCCTCTCTTTCGATGGTCTTCTGTAACATCCTTTGTGAGGACAAATGCAACAAATGCAACAACTTCCGAACCTCGAATCTTCCCGACTTTGATCGTTCGTAATCACTTCTAGTCATGATTTTTTTTTTTTGAAGAATTCTAAGTTTGATATTTTTATACTGCCAAATTTAAGTGGAAAACCTCACTCCTCCCGGTTCACTCTCTCGTCAACCGTCGTCCAAAGGGCACTCATCGCTTGGCGATGGTAAGAGACCGAAATCACAATTTGACCAAATTCAACGACGTTAATGGAATTAATTTGATTCTAGTAAGAAATTGTCACCAGCTCTCTTTTTTTTCGGAAACATTGGATCGAGGTTGTCACCTTTTTACTTCTTCTTAATAGATTGACCTTTTGTTTGTACACGGCACTGCCGTCCAAACTCAGTCTCAAGCCACACACAAACACAATAAGCAGAGTATTCCGGAGAAAAGCAGATTATGTTGGCAAAATCAATAAAATAGGTGGAAATGGTCTGTTTTACGCCAACGTTCTCATTAGGATATGGACCGACTCCATCCACTCGCCCCTCGCACACTCTTCTCATCCAGCTCACGTTTTTTTGTTTGTTTTTCTTCACAGCCGTCTACGATGACGAGGGCTGCCGGATCGAGGTGTCCGGCATGGAGGGCTTCCTAAAC